>VXBR01007699.1:452098-499830 GCA_013400215.1 Cisticola juncidis | reverse complement strand
GTGTGTGTGTGGGGAGGGGGGTGGTTTTGTTGTTGTTTTTGGTGTTTTTTTGTTTGTTTGGGGTTTTTTGGTTTTTTTTTGGTATTGTGTTTTGCTTCTTTGTTTCATTGGAAATTGTTGCCAGACCACCACTAAAGCCAAGAATTACTAATTGAAGTGTTACCATTGAAGTGTTGAAGGCCAGATTGGATGGGGCTCAGAGCAGCCTGCTCTAGTGATGATGCTCCTGCTCATGGCAGGAGGGTTGGGGGTAGGTGATCTTCAGAGTTCCTTTCAAACCATTCTATGACTCTACCACTGTATAACAGCTGTAAAATCTGTAAGCCTAATCTGAGGAACTCCAGATTTATGAGAAAAACCTTATTGTGGGTATACAGTGTCTCCGCTGCTTTTTGATAGTGAAGACTCTGTAAATTACTTTGCCTTCATGATTTTTCTTTTCCCTTTTATAATATGTGCTGTATCTACCCTGTTCATCTTTCCCCATTTTTCACCACAACAGAGTTTCTGCATGCCAGGAAGCCAGAAGTGCACTGCTGCAGAAATCCATCAACTAACTTGAACTTCTTTCATTGTGCACCATCCATTCATAATTCCCTCGGGTCAAATACATAAACTTCAAATCCTTTAACTCTTTAAAAAACCCAAAAGGTTTGAAAACTTTAGTTGTTAACTCCTGAGGAAATCTAGGTACAGACTGGGCTCCTGGAGGTCACCCTGTCCTCCACCTGCTCAAGCAGGGCCACTCAGAGCTGGTTGCCCAGGACAGTGCAGAGAGAATTTGGAATTTCTCCAGTGACAGAGACTCCACAGCCTCTCTTGAGCAACATATTTCAGGGCTCAGTCACCCTCACAGGGTGACAGGATGATTACTACATGTCTAGAATGCTGAAGATTTGAATGTAACCTATTAAAAATGTGTGGAGAATGTAATCAATTAATAAAGACACATAGAATGGACTAATGACAACAAGAACAAAAAAATAATAATAAGGCAGCCAATCCAATACCTACTTGAACAAATTAAACTTTATTCAAGATCAGTCATCTCTGGGATCTCATTGAGGGTTTATTTCATAGATAGCACTGTGCATAAGTAACCATATTTGCACTAATAAATGGCATAATTTAAGAACAAAAAAAAAAGAAAAAATAATAATAAAATTAATGCAATATCTTTGTATATGTGTCCAGGAAGTCTAGCTCGCTGTCAGATTTAGCAAGCTGTAATTCAAATCATAACATATTGAAATAAACCTATTTTCAAATATCAAGTTTGAACATGTCACTAAAAAATCTTTTGGACTGTCTGCAGCAAGCTGAAAACCTATAGTCCTTAAGTATTTTTATTGTACCTCTGTTTGGAACCTCTTGAAGGTTTATACACCTTCAATGTTTGTGTAAATAAGTCACACAAAACTTTTTTTTTTGAGATTAAAGAAGGGAAAGAAAATAAATATTTTATAATTAAAATCGTACCATTTCTTTTCAGAATCACAGAATCTTCCAAATGTTCTTCATATACCTTCCTCGTGATTAAAAAATGTAAAGCAATCTGTTTTTTGAAACATTAAAATCTTCTCTTTTAAATCACAGCAAGATTTCTGTGATTTATTTAATTATTGTAGACAAGAAACAGAGGTGCTATGAAATGCCCTGCAGCCTCATCTTAAGCAGCACAGCCAAAGTCCCAGCAATGCTCAGAACCAGGCAGATGCTTCCCTTTGATGCTGGAATGTGCCTGTTTTGCTCTCTCCTTTTACCTCCCTTGTTTCTTGCTGGTCAGTGAATACAATGGGTTTTGATAAAGCAGAAGAAGAGGGGAGGCTTCTTGTTGAACTCAGAGTCTTCATGGCATCTGCCCAACCTCTTTTTCTTTTATATGGGAGAGAGAAAGGTGCATCAGTGCTGCACTAGGCTTGGTGCAGAATTGGCTTTTTCACTCTCTTGTTATTTCTACACCTTCTTAAGGTTAACATTTTGCCTGTATCTTGTGC
This sequence comes from Cisticola juncidis, assembly GCA_013400215.1. NCBI lineage: Eukaryota > Metazoa > Chordata > Aves > Passeriformes > Cisticolidae > Cisticola > Cisticola juncidis. Next base: position 497,833 of record VXBR01007699.1, on the reverse strand, counting down.
ACATTCTTCAGGAAACTCTGGAAATGTGGTGGTAGGATATGAGAATGGAAAAAAAATAGTTCTCTTTAGTTCTAATAAAATCTTCAGTACGTGAATGAAGGGGTACTTTGTATAATTTTCCTTTACTTGATTTTTTTGATATTGTTGTTGCAAAAAAGTTTTCAGGGTATCTCAAAAGTGAAAGAAATGGAAAAACAAAGATCACCTCTTTATGAGCAACTTCTTACTGTCAAGACTCCATTAAGAACTGGAAATCTACTTTTAGTGAGTCCAAACAACCTTACTTTTATATAGAACCTTTTATCTTTGGGGGAAAAAAGTCCCTGAGAATGAAGGAGAATACAAATTTTAAAACATTTCTTTAAAGTATCCTTCTTCATGTTATGTGAAGGTGATTGAAATTTTTCTAAAGGGAGGAAGAGGCTGAAGTGCTGTCATTTTTTAACCAATTGGAAATAATAATAATAATAATGTGGTTTTCTACCTAAATGTCTCCATAAACCCACTTGTCATATTTGTATGTTGGTCTACATAAACCAATTCTTTGTATTACAGATGAGGAAAAAACTAATACTTGTTCTACTTGAGTATGTTTAATGGAATTAATCCCTCTAGTGCTTGATATAGTTTTGGAGGGATCTGTTGTGCAGGCTATTTTGCATAATTGAAATGGCACACTGCTGTATTTGAAAAATATAATAATAAAAAAACCTCCACTATATTCAGACCATACCTGGTGCATTTCCCCTAGAAGTAGCATATTAAAAAATTGTGAAAATGTCAAGGACAGACAAACAATGTTAAAACAAACAAACAATCAAAAAATAAAAAGACAGAAAAGGCCTTGGGAATACAAATGAAGAGCAAAATAAAAAAAATCTCATTAGTATTCAAAATTCCAAACAATCTGAAATACCTGTTTTGATGGTATCACCAAAAAGTCTGAAGAGCTAAGTCAGAGAGGGACTTGATTACTGTATACAGAAAAAGCTACTCTAATTTAAAAAGAGTGAGAGTGGACTAAATTACAAATAACTCTAATGATATAAAAAACCTTTCACACGTTTAGTAGACCTGAAAAAAGTGGACTTTCTGTCCAAGAGGGTTTTGGGGTTTCTTTTATGATTATCTAAGTAAACTTATAAAAACATTACTAACATTTCAATGTTTAGTTTAATGCCTTCCTCTGACATCAGGTACAATTAATCAGGATGAGGACACTCAAGTATTTCCTAGATTAAAACCTAACGTGCAAGCAAGGGGCCAGCATAAAAAGCATTTCAAAAAGCCATTTCAAAAAGCCATTTCAAATTCTCCGCAGATCCACTGCAGAGACTAATACAGAGAAGTAAGAAATTAACATAAAGAATGCAAGTTATTGAATCCTTTGGAGGAATTACTTTTTTCCCCAGGTTTGTGATCATTAAAGTTACTGGAAATTTATATTTGGTTTTTAATTGAGTTCAGATTTGGGCAATACTGCTCCACTGCCCAGGGAGGTCGTTGTCACTACAATGTGGAATTCTGCTGCAGATAAAGGATGTAGGACTGCATTGGGAAGAAATTTTATGTGATTCTCTGTGGCTCTATTCTGCATCTCTAGTACACACTGGTATACAATAATGCAGACTATTACTTGACTAAGAAAGCACATTCACTGAGAATAGATTAGAATGTGATGTGAAACCAAGTGGAAGACAGCTGTATAGAGAAATATTCACAAAAGAGGTGGCAAAGCACTAACTGCACAATTTTGGAAAGCAGTCTTGTGCTTGAAAATGTATTACTGAATTTTCATAATGGTTGGGAAAGATGCTAAATGCTTTTTTAAATCCATGCCATAATAGCTGTAACAGAATGCTATTTCTAATATCAATGTCTGTTTGAATGCATTATTGCCACCATGTATCAATGTTCTGAAAGCCATGCATCAAAACTGCAAATAGTTTGATTGAAGCAAATATATAAAAGTATAAACCCATGGTCTAATTGAAATGTTATATCCTCTCAAACTATGCCAAGATATGTTCATGGAGCCCAGGACTGCTGTGTCTGCTGAGCAGGGACACAGGCAAACAGCAATGATAAACAAAGGCTACACCCTCCCTAACAGATGTAGGCATTTACCATTGCCACTGGCCAGCTCCCAGATAAAAGGCAAATTTAGAGCCCCATTTATTCCGTTTTGTAGGTTCAGTCCTTAAGAGCCTAATGTGAGCTTATTAAATAAGGAGCACCTCCACATTCAGGGGTTCTTATCCTTTATGGGGAAGTCTGCCTTTAATTCACAGTTCCTCTCATCCACCTTTGTGTGGCTTAAGCAGCAAAGGGTCCTTGTGGAAAGATAAACATCCAAAGTGAGTAACTTGAGACAGAAGACCTGAATTAATAATTCACATCATTTTGTGTCTTACTGATAATGAATTTTCAGACTTCTAATGAAGTCCAAATTGTCATCTATAAACAAATACAAGGACAAAACCCCCAGAGATTTCTTGCTGTTGGTTAAAAAAAACCCCAAACTCACAAAACCCCCCTTTAATTCAATTTCATGTTATGTGGGGTCAAAAGTCTTGATTAAACAATTTTTAATGTAATTTATATGCAAATAAGCAAATAATCTGTGTCTCAATTTCCTAAGCTAAGGAATAATATTAGCTATATTCCTTCTAAATGCCATTAACCTAAGCACCTTTGCAATATTGAAATATGAGGTTTGTGTTTAGCTTTTGAACTGCCACAATAACTTTTTTTCCCACAGAGGATTTTCCTTGATAAACCTTTATTTATTGTCTTTTGAAGAGCTTTCACTTGGTGGAAGTATGAGACACAAGCCTGTGTTTTAATCCTCACTAATATATTTTATAGTCTTATTTACCTGTGTTTTGGAGAAGGTCTGAATCAGGAATGTCCTCTTTTCACAAGAGGTCAACCCTGAATCACAAAGTGCAGTAACACTTGTGCATTCTCTCTTTTCCTTGTGCCAATCAGCTTTGCCTAAAGAGTTTTACAAATGGCAGTCACAACTGCACATCCTCTTCCTTATTTCTGTGCTTTGGCCTCTTGTTATCCCATAAACATTTCCAGTTGTAAACCTGGATTTGTAAACCTCTTTCAGGTTCATTCTTTCCAAAGCAGATAAAAGTGGATCATTCTGTACTGATCATGTAGATACCTCCTGATCCCTTCATTACTGTGTTTGCCCTTACATTTCTGGACAAGAATTTAAGAGAAATAGCTACCTTGAACATCGCTTGGATGGCATTTAAAAATAAAAGAAAGATAAAAGCCTGCCTTTCAGGAAGATGTTCCAGGTTCTGAACCTGGCAAGTGCATTTGAGTCAGCCTGAATTATGGTGATTGAATGCAGCAGAGCATTCACTGGCAGATGAGAGACACTGCAACACGATATTAGAAACAATCACTGAAGGCTTTGGGTGAATAAGTCAATGAAACTGGCCCGATTTTATTTCAAGAACACTCCTTTCTGATGCCCTGAAAGGCATCACCTTGCCTCTAGTTCCTTCTAGAAAGCAGACATTTTCACACTAAGATTTGCAGTTATTTGCTAATGTTTTCAAAACATTATTTTTGCAACTTTTTTTCTCCGCAAGATTTTAAGGCAGAAAAAGATTTAATTGTGATATTGCAAATAATGGGCCTGTTCATAGCTAAACAGAAAACTAAATGCTGAATCCCTTACAATATCTGTTTTCAAGCAGGTAGTTTCTGAACAGTATTTGGCCTTGTTCCTGTTTGTTGAAATGCTGAGCTCATAAACCATGAAACAATTAGTTGGACTACAAATTAAGTAAGAATCTCTTTCCATTATTGCAGATAATTCTTGAATGCCAGCTCAACACAAATGAAATTGGTTGGTAGCACACCTGTTGCAGACAGTGATAAACTATCTCTCAGCCTTTTGCCTTGCACAGTTAAGATTTAAGAAGCTGATTTGGCCAAGCCTGTTTAAAGCAATAACATCTTTTTCACAGGTAAAACAGTGCTTCATTCCACATTAGCAACAGACTGGTTCACTGATTGTGAGGAGGAGAATACCAATGAGCTTTAAAAATACATTAGAAATGTTTTACTAGTCCTTAAAATAAAGCATTGAATGCTGCTCCCTTTCCAGTGTTCATTGGGATAGAGGTTGAGAGCCTATTATTGTATGTAAAATGCTAATTCCTGTGAACAGAGGTGATACACATGGGGTCTTTGTACAATACCACCCCTCAAGAATATTAATAATTTGTGCAACATTTAGCAAGAACAGGAGCTTCTTCCCTCCATAAAGTGTTAATATTAATGTGTAATTACATTAAAAAATCCAGCAACAAATACAACTGTTGGGTGGTCTGATACTTACAGTTTCATCCTAAAATGTGTACTTATAAATCCAAAATCATTCCTTCTAATCTCCAACCTCCCTGGTATTTTTTCTCAAACCATCTTATTCACTTTCAAATTCACTGTAATTCCGTTTAAAAGGTGCAACGTTTAAACTGATTATTATGCACTTCTTTGCAAAATAAGTTTCTACAATATTTGACAGAGAAAAAGCCAAAGAAGACACAGAATATTAATGCCTGAATTACTTTAAACAATTTGTACCTAGGACCCATGAGACTGGATAGAAAAGCAAGGGTAGAAACCCTTTTTCATGGTAGCTTTGTGAGTCTTGTCCTCTGTAAATTAAGAGCTCATGTATGAACTGGATTTGTACCAAAAGGGCTATATTGAGGATGGTCAGTGTGCTGAATCTCAGAAATAAATATCAGACCTAATCTAGCTCTCATAAATGTGAATGGAAACCTTCCACTTTATTTTAGGAGGAGATCTATCAGGCTCATGCTGCTAATTTCATTTTAGCCTTGAGCAATACTGGCCTGAAAGTTACCCCTGGGCACTGCAGAACTCCATTGTGCAGCTGCAGGAGCTCTGAGACTTGGATGCACATATTTTTATCCATTTTGACACAGATAAATTTATGATTAGTCTCATACAGAAGACAGATTATCTGTAGGCCTTAGAGACCCGAATTCTTTCTTATTCAGGTTTATATCCCTTGCCAGGGAAATTTACTCCCCTTGTCTTTGGCATTTGTCACCTCTTGGTCACAGTTTTACCTCAGTTTTGATCTCTGATCCAGTGATTTTTAACTTCTCTTCATCTGTGCGTCTGACTTTGTCTCAGTCCAGATGTCATTTTTTGTGACTAGGTAATGAAAGCTCAGCTGCCAGCTTTTATTACAAGAAAGTGCTTTCTCATATGTATTCTAGTATCCTGCAGCAAAGCAGACTTTTATTTCAGAATCACAGTAAGATGCACCTATTTTTAATCTGTCTCTCTAAGTCAAGGAAGTATTTAATACTCTTTTCTGGCAAAAAAGGGCAAAACTAAATGTACACCATTTAAGCAATGCCTGCTGCTCTAACAAAGTCTAAGCCAGCATTGAGTGAGGGTAAATCATGCAAAGTCTTAGTTATTGAGCAGGTAATAATGAAATATGAGCTCAACCAAAGAGAAAAAAATATCTGAAATTACTTGATTTTTAAATCTTAATATTAAACCAATAGGAAAAAACATGAAGAAGCCTAAAAAGAGAAAATAAGAGGAAAGGAGACCCCTCCACAGGTGCTACATCAAGGGAACTACCTCTTCAAAAATTATGTGATTAAGTCTCCTTTCAATCTAATCAGCACTCTTCTCACTCAGTGTAATAATTTCATTGAGATAACAACTTTATCCCCTGATTTAACCTGCTTTGAACTGGGGAAAATCAGGTTCATCTGTCAGCACAAGAAGGTTTTGATTGAGGACTAAAATATTTATTCAAAATGAAAAAAAAAAATAAAAATAACACAAAAAAGTTCCTATCTGTCTCACATTGCTAGCTGTTGTGCCATTAATATATAATGTAAAGGATTTCCTTTCTGTAACAGAGGTGATCTAATGAAACCTAAAAGCCAGGTCAATAAACACCTTTCTGCTTTTTCTGCTTTTGTAAAAGAAACCAGTGGAAGAATGTTCCTGAACTGAGCTCTGAAGGGCTGCGGAGGGAAAACCTAATTTAGCAAACCCAAAATGAATTGAGAATGAACTAGACTGGAACATGTCATCATCTGTAAAGGCTGAATCATATTTGCAGGCTCGTGCAGAGGCAGAAACGGATATGTCTAGAAATTTTGTAGGAAACTTGAATGCACCAGGACGACTGCTGAAAGTCACTTCCTCCCTGTGGTACCCAAGTGTTTCATGTGATGCTGATGCCTGTGGGTGTCACAGATTCACCTCTCCTTTCTCCAGATGTAAAGGACCTGAAAGCTCAGCCCAACTTGCATGAGCAACTTTCACTCTTCTGCAACAGCTTCTACGCCACAGATTCCTGATAGCAGAGTCTAGCAAATTTGGTCCTTTTTCAAGCAAAAGAAATAGTTTGGGGCAATATATTCAACATTCTGAGTGAAAATTTTGCTAAATTGAGTTGCTCTGGTCTGCCTCAGTGGAGCTTCAATTAAGTCAATTTGCTACTTAAGAAGAGGAAGGACCCTTGTCCCCTGCACTCAAGAGTAACTCTGACTGAGTAGTACAGAGGAGATGTTATAATATGTATTTCCCTACTCCAGTCTTAACATCCAATGCTGCTGCTTAAACAGGAAAAAAATCCCATTTTCCATACTCATTTTTGCACTCGATGATTTGCTTTCTCATTTTTGCAAAGCACTGAGAGCTCTCCTGATGAAAATCAGCCTAAATAAGACTGAATAAGTATAGTTGCCTGACAAACTGATGATGTTAGTTTAGTTTTTGTCAAAACTAAACTCAAAAATCTATTCTGGCTGTCTGACTCAACAAATGACAGAAGTACATACTCAGATTTCTAAAATATCCGTTGCAGTAGGCAGTGGTTACTCCACGCCAACAAAAAGCATTGGTATGTTCAGCTAGGATACAGGAAGGCTAGATTGTCTTTCCATTTTTCCTTAATTGTGCATGTGTGGTTTTTTCTAATGAACAGGAGTAACCTTAAAAGACAATGGAAAAGGCTATGGCCCCACAGAGCTCTCCACAGCTACTCTTTTTTGTATGGATTAAAAGTGTTTATTGAAAAGATGCTTTTTCTGTTGTCAGTATGCCTAGCGTAATGTAATTAAACTGGGAATTCAAGAGGAAGAGAATACCTTATGCCTCACAGTTTCAAAAATCTAATTCCAGTAAAATTTTTCAGCTGAGCCTTTTTGGCTCACTGAAGCCAGATTTACTAATAGATTCCAAGGAAGCATACTGGGTTTTAATAGCAGGAAACTGGATATGAGTTAGCTGATACATGTTGTCCTGTGTTAATGTGACAACAAAGGACCAATTCCTGGAAGTCAGAAATGTTAGGTTGTTGTAAAACGGATGAGGTTTTGTACTGCTTCTTCTTTCTTTCTTTTTATTGCTCTGTATTCATGGCATTGATCACTTTTGATGGTGCTCAAAGTTACTTTACAAGTGATGGCAGAACAGCAGCTCCACTGCAGGCTCTGTGTGAAAGAATGCAGTTCAAATCAGATATTTTTCCTTTTGTTTGTATCAGCTGTGGCAGTGACTGGAACTGGGAAACCTCCTCACTGTGGATGGTTGCTTGAAAGACCATACACAATGAGTTTCAAGGCTGAAGTGGTCTTCAGCTGTTTTTGACTTCTGACTAGACTTCTAAGAATTAATCTACTGCCTTTTGGGTGCACTGGGCTACATGTGCTAACGCTGACTGAACAACCTTTAGTCAGGTATTGATTCATTTGGGAAATCTCAGAGCAGTGCAGCAGCAGAGAGGAAAGGGCCCTTTTTGCAGCTTTTATTTGGGATGTACAGTATCTTAAGAATGAACTTGGCAGCTTGCATCTAAATAAAATAATTGCATTTAACTGTTACACTGAGAGCAACTGAAGTCTTTGAAGATTTCTACTTCACATTGAATTACAGTCAATTGCAACCATGAAAAATTGATCTGTAGATATCCTGTATCCATTCTTAAAGCAAACATCTAAGCTCTACTTCTTGCTGAGTTACAAAGTAGAGATTTATGAGGTGGAAGAATCATGCACTTTTTTAAAGCTCAAATTTTTCTAAAAGGGTATTATTTACATTTAATGGTAAATGTAGTTTGTTTTAAAAAAAACAATTCAATGTAGGTATACAAACCTGGAAAAACTGTGCTAATGCCATTTATTAATAATAAAAATATCCCTCATGTTGGGGTAGGCTTGTACATGTGCACACACTACTTAAAAAAAAGGATAAATTATCAGTTTGGATAAATGTTCAAAAGATTTTTTTTTTTTTTTTGGCTAACAAACTGGTGCAAAAACCCCCAATCTCCTTCTGTGATAGATTGTCACAACTTAAAGTAGTTCTCAGTAAGCCCAAGTAAGATTCTTGCAGTCTGTCTGTGAAGCTGTGCAGGTTGAAGCTGAAAACTTTGTCCTTGGATGGATGAACACTTCAAGTTCATAAAGGTAAACCTGGTGCTCTAATGCTAGCAAAGACTGTTACATGCCAGAATAGATGTCACAGCTTAATTCTGCACTGTCAACCCTTTTTCATTTCTAGAATCTGATAGTGTAATTCCTAAGTGCTTTGGTTTATTGGTGGATTTCATGTGCTCTCTGCATTACAGAAGCTCACAGTGATTCTGTTGCCTTAGTTTCTCAAATATTTTCCCATTATATTAGTAACTACAGGGGAAAAGAGTTCTCAATAAGAGCCATCACAGCATTAGTTATCAGTAGAATTGCGTTGGAATATCATTAGCACTGTAGTCTGTGACTTTCAGGTTGGATTTAAAAAGTGCTTAAAAGCCACAGTTTTCTTTTGTAGATCTGGTTTCTCTTGCAGTCCAACACCTCTCAGTTTCTAAGGTCTTACTCATGGAAATGTGGAAAAGAAAACAGTGCAGGCCCAGTGCTTTTCCTTTATATGTCCATGCAGCACATTCTCTAATGCTTAAAAAAAATCTAAAATAATATAATTTAATTCACTATAGAATTAAAAGTGGAAGCTTCAAAAATGCTTTTTGTATCTTCTTATATCTTGATGTATCTTATCCAGTGAGAAAAATCCCTCATATATTTATCACACAACAGATATCTTCAAATATTCCCCTTATATACTTCTACAGACTTTTTTTTTTACTGGTAGCACTGTGATCCTGCTACTGTCTCAAAAGTGAAGGGGAATGTATGCTTTCTCTCCTCTGCTGGAGAGCATTAAACATACATGCACATGCAATGACATATCACTAAACCACATCTTGTTTGACTTTTTTTTCCCCTATGGTTCTTTGTCTTAACTAGCAAACTTGTCTTCACATTCTAGGTCAGTGAGAATCATTTTTGTTTTCTACAGTTGCAGCATCAGCCCAGCAGGTTGATAGCTGACAAAAGAAACTGTTGTTATATGCTTTTCTCCCTAGAGCAAAATTTATTCATTTTTCTTGGCTGCTTTAACTTATCCACAGACAATACTGCGAGGATTAACATATTATCAATAGACAATACCATAAGGATTAACATAACTTTTCTTCCAAAAGTACATTAATCTCTGACATAAATCCTCCCCCAAGTTCACAAGTGGTGCTCACAATATGTGTGCCCAGATTGAGGGTATTTAAGGAAATGTAACTGATGTCAGACAGAAGCAAAATAACTGATATTAGGAAAGGCCAGTGTCCAAAAAGTGCTATGATTGTGCAACTATTTGCCTTTCTCAAATTCTTGTATCTCTTACTGAGCTCTTCTACAGTGATAATTTACTGGTGTAGACTGGGAGCAATGCCCCCATGCTTTGCTCTCCAAAAGGCAGAGCATGAGGATCAGCTAAGCAGTATCTTCACCTTTAAGGAGCATGGAAGTATCTTCTGAGGTCACCTCCTTCCATTCACCTCACAAAATGTTTTAGACATTATGGTCCTGACTGTAACATATGGGTGAAAATGGGATGTGCAAAGGTTTTCCTGTGGCACAAGAGTGCTTCCACCACCAGGACAAAACTGAAGGAAAGGCAAAGGAAACTGAAGGGAAGGAGTAGGACTTCTAGGTTTTATTAGGAAAGACTTTGCAGATCAGACAAGGACCAGGGGAACAGTGACAGGTGAAGGACTCCCAGTGGCCTCATCAGTGAAAATCTGATTGGTGAAAATTACAGAACACTGAAACAGCTGTCCCTGAAACTACCAAAGGAGCAGGACAGGACTGCTGGACCTGGTTTACAACCTACAAATATGAACCAGTGAAAGAAACTTTGCACCCCCATGTAAACTAAAGCAGAATCCTGGCTGTGGGATCCACGATGGAAGAGCATTTTGGGATTGTGTAGAACCTTTTACGGTGTGTTTTGAAGATGTTTGGGGGGAAGGAGCTAAGTAGGTACAAGAGGCACAAATATGAGAAAATAAAAGGAAAAGGAGATTGAAAGGAACTCGTGATGACCTAACAGGTTACTGGTAGCCCAGTTCATGCTATCTTCTCCCTGCATCCCATTTCCAATTGTTTTAAATGTGTGTGCACTCTGTGTTGGGGATCTTTGTGCATGACCACAGATGAACAGAGAGCCAGCCTGGATGAGGGGTGAGGTTATGCCAAGTGCCAGCCTACAAGAGAGGCTGAGGGGACTGGGGGGCCCAGGCCAGCTGCTGCAGATGTGCAGCTCCAGGGACAGCAACACAGTGTCCTCTGTGTGAGTGTGCATTGGACATTCTTGGTTCAAAGTGAAGCAGAAGGCTTCAAAGACTTCAGTTTCTGTCAGTGTAACAGGTAAATGCAGTCATTTGATATCACATCCAGCAGCCAGATTTACTCTTAGAGGCTACATGTCCATCCAAACTGCTAGAAGGGACTCTTTCCCTCAGCTGCTCTTTTGAGAATCTTGTATGAACCAGATGGGGATGGGAAATAACCCCTATGTCCTGAAATCCACTGGGTCTGGGTACCTCTAGTAATAACAACCCTGTACAACTACTTCAAAGGGTAGTGTTGGGGAAAACCAAACCTCCAGGCTTCCAGCTGATACGATGCCATCAATTTAATTATTCTGCTTGAGGCACTGATTCAGCTATGTTCTTAAAAATACTGCAAAAATTAGGCAAAGGTTAAACGGGGATGTGCAACGAATCACAAAGGAAATATTAATCTTATAATGGTTTATGTATAAATTTCTACTTGGGATGGACATTCAGGTTGCCTCCAGTAAATCTTCATCTGGTGTGTTCTCTATCCTTAAATCCTTTAGGGTGTTAAATCTGGATATTTTTCACAGAGTGGTGATACCTTTTCATTATAAAAAATAGTGAATTGCACCGGAGTGATTTTTAGGCACTACATTTAAAATATCTGAGACAGTCCTCAGCTGCCAGGTCTATTATCCTCTCTCGCTGCACTTAAGAGTCTTGCTGGTATTTCTTAACACCTATTTTGGTTTTATATTTTAAAAGGCATTTTTTTCAGTTCCTACAACTAAAAAATACTATAATATAAGTTAAGACTTGGTAGAGCACCCAGGGCTTTCAAATATTAGCCTGATAAGATTATTTACTTTCAGAGTATTTCTGAGTTTTGAATCTAAATGTGCAAGTCAGAGATTCCAGTGCAGCCATTGAGACTATGTGTGCTTAAAAATGTGACACAGTGCTTTGCCAAGGGAAATATTCCTTTTCTCCAAGGACCTTTCTGTGAAAGGAGTCTTGGTTTTGAGATACAATATGTTAATATATAAAGATATTAAAATCCAGTGCTGATGTGGTTGTTATTCAGTTTTTGGGGAAAAATTGGTATCTGAAACTAGAAGTAAGATCTCTGTCATTTTGCAACCATCAGAGCTAAAGCATAGGTATTACTCCTCTGCAAAACATAACATACTTCCAGTGTGTTGTATTCTTTCCTGGATGACAGAGGTTAACCATGATGTTCTCACTCAACTCCTCTCCACCTGCACATACATTTTTAATATATATATATATGTGTGTGTGTGTGTGTGTGTGTGTGTGTGTATACACACATGTATGTATGTATGTATGCGCACACACACAAAAAACCGAAAAGCGGACTATGTTTAAATAAAGACAAATAAAGACAAATAATACCTCTGCAATTTTTTCTGCAAAATACTCACATTGCAATTCTGTATTTTATTTAGTGTCTGTTCAGATTGAAATAAGATGCTCTTTAACTTTGCAAAAAGATGACAAATGGACACAGCTTGAAATACATATCAATATAAAGAACATCTCATACACTGATTACAAGATAAAATATCATCATTAAGAGGTAGGAGATCTGCATAGGAGTAGACAGATTAAAGGAAAAAGACAAAACAGTTCTAAGACATAATTGCTTTCAATTAATTTCCCAAAATGAGCAGAGGTCAGGAGAGGTGGACATTTAATGGAAACAATTCAGTAGCCTGGAGAATAGCCTTAATTAAATGTTTTTTTATTCAATATTTTGTACTAGGGGGCAGGAGGAAAAAGATATTGCTTTTTATTCAACATCAAATAATTTCCAGGCATCTAATCTGTAGTAACAGAGTTGTTCAATTTGAGTTTATGATATGGCCTTGGCCTTTTGTAATTACCTCATTTTTTCAGACACTATGAATACTTTCCATTCACATTAATACACTGTTTCAGAAAAGAAAAAACATAGAAAAATAAAACATGCTGATGTATTTAATTACATAATCTCTTCATTAAGCAATAAAACCTATTCATGGCCATTTGGTCAGGTTAGAAACAGTTCATTGGTGCAATTGCTCTGCTCAGCACTCAGGACTCTCACCCAGGACTGTCCTTAGCTGATGGATTGCAGGAGTGCTACAAGTCTGACAAACACATTGCTATCAAATCCATCTGCAGCAAGGCAGCTCCTCAGAGAATTATTGTAACAGTTTATGTTGTGACCTTCCACTCTCACTTTTAGAGCTGCTCAGGGCACAGTGGAAACACCCAGATTCCTTTAGGTTAGAAGCAGTGTGATTTAAAGGGCAGAGAAAAAATTATTTATTCTCCTGTCCTTTCTCATTCAATGCAGTGAAACTGTTTACAGAGAAGAAGCAGGATGGAGACATACAGACATCCTAATGTAGAAAAAAATGAAATGAAAACTAAGGTGATAAGATTATCTTTTCCTCTGAAAGTGTAGAGTAACGTGCAGAATGCAATAACAATTTCCAGTGTGAAAACTTTCACACAGAATGGCTTATTTGCTAAACAGAAATAAAACATGCACTGCCCAGGTGTTCTTAAAAATGTTGCTTATTTTCAACTTGACTGCAATTAGAGAGAGAAGTAGCACAAACTTTGTTTTGTTTAATTTTCTTCACAGAAAAAGAAGGTGAGAAGGAATTTGCTTTCTTTAAATACAAGCTGTGCAGCTGTCTTGTTATCAGAGGGTGAAACCACAGGGTTTGTTATTTACCAAGTCACTTTTCTGTGAGATATCTCTTGCCCTTTGCTTGCAGTAGTAATTCTGTCATTTAAAGATTGTTATCTTTAAATAATTTCATAGTTATTCATCTGTGGCATTATTATTCATTGTTATGTAGTACTGATGCTATGTAGCAGTGACGACCTAACAAACAATTTTGTCTGACAGAAACTGTCACACCCGTTAATGGCTTAGTTAAAAATAGATCCTTAACGATGTTGGAAGTCAAAACTAGGTATATTTCCAGGTTGTATTTAGGTCAAGATATATACCTCCTCACTGTAAAATTTTCAATTAAAGTTGGAGATCTAGTCTCTGCAAATACAGCTACACATGAACATTCCTCAACACTTCTGGGATTTTTGTTCCAGTTCCTCATTTTGCTTGTGACAGTTTCCACATTTACCAATCTAATTACATTTCCAGGTTAGCTATTTTAGTTGTGTTCTTTTAAACTTAAAAAAGCAGAAATTTTACAGTATTCTATTCTTACAAATAAAGGCATACTCAGCACTATATATCTATCCTCTAATATCATTGTAGAACATGTTCTGATGGATTTAATTTCTTAGTTTCTTGTGTACAAGGGGCTCCAAAGACTCTTCCATAACTTGTTTTCTGATTAAAATATTTGGACTGACCCTATTCTATTACTTTTACCATCATATTGACTTAGACAGGTGCTTAGACTTCCTGTATGTCAAAATATTTCTAACATCATCTTTTTCATCTGAGTTCTGAAGGTGTTGGTTGTTTCTAACACCATCCTTTAAGTATCTTTGATCCATTTCCCCCACGTCCCCCAACATATGAAATTTCTTCTTTATGTAATACCTTTTATCTATTAGAACTGTTTCAAGTAAGAGTTTCTGGGATCACACACTCTCCTGTCCTTAACTTGTCTTTCTGAAGTTTTTTTCTAAGATGCTGAAGAAGCCACTTGTCTCCATGAGGCACCTGTTGAACATCCATTTCTCTCTTGTCTCAGCACACATTACTCTGAAACTGGAGTTCCCATGGCAGCTTTAGCAGATGTTTCTGGCTTCACTCAGTATTCAGTTGAGACTGAATTTTGGCTGAATTACAGGCAAGCAGGAACTTCTTACACACTTTTTCCTAACACAGTGTGCCCATTATATTTCAAATAGCAGCCCAAAGCTGCAATTCTCTTCAGGGCTATGTGACACATCAACCTTTGCCAAGAGCCAGGAGACTCAGCCTGTCACTCACCTTATCTCCCTGCAATCCTGATTGCAATGATTTGCATCTAAAGGCATCTGAAAAGGCAAGAATGTTTTTTTTTCCATTAATTACTACCAGGACACATGAGATTAAGGAAGGAGAGGAGTTGTATCATTGCTTTTGTTTTTTCCTATTCAGTTGAAATCTAAATTACAACAGTTGTAAACTTTAGCTCTGCCTCTCTTCTTTTAGATAAACTCAATGAATAATGTAACAAAAACAACAACAACAAAAAACACAAAAAACAAACCAACAACAACAAAAAAAAATCACCACCACCAAAGAAATCAAACCAAAACAACCAACCAACCAACCAAACTTAACAAACAAAAAACCCAAATTCCAAACCAAACAGCAAACACTGCACTTGTCCTTAGAGATAAAGTTAGTGCTGTGGAGGGCTCTTTAGAGGCAGGGAGAGGAGAACTGCAAGATGTGTATGTACCCACTTATTATTTTTATTAACACATCACATCTCACTCTGCTCTGCACTGGTGTGGCTCACCTTGAGTCCTATGTGCAGTTTTGGTTACCACAATATAAAAAGATATTCAGCTGTTAGAGAACATCCAAAGGAGGGCAACGAGGATGGTGAAGGTTCTGAAGGTAAAGCTGCATGAGGAGGGTCTGAGGTGCCTTGGTCTCTTCAGCTTGGAGGAGACTGAGGGGAGACCTCACTGCAGGTACAACTTCCTTGTCAGGGGAGCACAGAGATCAGAGCAGGCACTGATCTCTGCTCTGTGGTGACAGTGACAGGATCCCAGGGAATGGCCTGAAGCTGAGTCAGGGGAGGATTAGATTGGATATCAGGAAAAGGTTCTTCACCCAGAGGGTGGCTGGGCACTGAACAGACTCTCCAGAGAAGTGGTCACAGCATTAAGCCTGACAAAGTTCAGGAAGCATTTGGAGAATGCTCTTTGGCACCTGGTGTGATTCTTGGCAGCCCTGTGCAGGGCCAAGAGTTGGACACAATGACCCTGATGGTTCCCTTCCAATTCAGCATATTCTGTGATTCTGTGATCACTGCACTAGTAGCATTGTTTTACAAACCCATGAAATACTTGCAACAAATTTCTGCTTCTTTGGATCAACTGCAAAAGAAGTCTTGGCACCTGGATAAACTGGTTTCCTTGCTAGCAGATGGCATTAGGCAGGATTATATCACTGGAGCTACCTGACAGGAGATTCCTTTCCAGCATCTTCACACTTCTTAGCGGACACAGGTCCTCTGCTCTTTTTGACTTTTTAGTGAGGCAGAGACAGTGGTGCAGAGCGAAAATACTGATCATGTATGGGCAAAGACCTGGTGAAATGTCTTTAGAAAAACCTGGGCTCAGCAAAGCTGGTGCCAGGGCTGCTTCAGGCAGGTTCATGCCACCCAAAGGTGAATTAGTCCCCTCACCACGTGCAGGCTCCTCTACCACAACAAGTTGCTGGTGTAAGTTAAAGCAGAGGCCAAGCACAGTGTCAGGCAGACAGTGTGCATGACTGGACAATCATGATTGAGGAGAAAATCACAACATAAAAACAGGCTGTAGATATTTTTTTGTCCTGAAAGTCACAATCTCTATCGCATTTAACCAGAAAAGAAAGTAATTTTTACCTAAAAACCTGAGCTTCAATATTTTGTTGTTAAGGGAAAGAATCTCCAAAGCATTAGTGTGTTTCACTCCTTAGGTTCTTAAGGAGTTCTTAAAGATTCAGGTGTGTCTTCAATCCCAGACAATTTTTTGAAATTGAAGGTAATTTTTGAGTTGAAGGCAATCTCTGCCCCATAATTCAAAATGCACTTCCAGTGATCTCTTCTGTTCCCCAGCCTTTCTGTACCTTTCACCTTAATTGTCATAAGATACTTTTTTGAATGCAATGCACCAAGTGCTTTCTGACACTTACTTGGTGAAATACAGAACTACTAAATTATATTTAACTCTATTTCATAGCTATTTGCATGGCAATTGTCATTGTATAATGCATGAAAACACAGTTCACTGAGTTGAAGTCTAGTTTTTAGCATGGTTTTGACATATATTTTATTATTAAAATGATTTTAAAATGCCCTTTGTGTATTTGTCTAACAGCTTTTTCAAAGCAACAATCTGAGCTTCAGCACTGCAGTGGGAGCTGTGGCCTTGTGGAATCCTGCTTTTTCCCCTTGACCTCATCTTTCCTCATGGTTGCACTTAATACAGCACGACAAAGGACTTCCAAATTCCAACACAGCATAACACATATTGTTGCTGTCCTCACAGGCCTTTCTTTTCCTCCTGAGAACTGAATAAAGAAGAACCATAAAATGTCTGACTTCAAGAAAAATTTCTTAGATTCTGAATCCTGAATGTAGTGTATGAATAACTGATTATTTTTCTTGTATTGGGATTTGAAAGATGGAGTGTGCTGACATAGGTATAATGTCAAGCTTGTGCAATGATTTTTATATTTTAAAAGTATACCCAGTATACTGTCATATTTGAATATCAGATGGTGAGAGGGAAAAGGATTTTTTCACCTTTCCTTGCTGCCACTAGTTCTGCTGGGGGGAAGCTGTACAACCCTCAGACATCTCCCTTTCTGAGTAGGAAGTTCTTTCAAGATGAAGAGCTGCCTTACTGCCCTTCTTTTGGGAAATTCTCTGACATTTTTGGTATGTGACAGTTCTATCCAGGGTTGAGATTCCAGATTTAGGGCAGAATTTTATGAAAGCAGCATGATAAGATTTCCAGTGGTTTTATTTAATTATTTATTTGTATTTCACACTCTCCTGAAAGCCTATGCCAAGTTATTCAGCAGCAGGAATTGAACTGAAAGTTTGCAATCTGGTAAAAGCTGTTGGATTTTAACAAGCTGATGAATCAGGTCCTTAATGGTGAATCTCAGTGTGTTTGCCTAGATCAGTAAGCAGTTTCTCTGGCTCCATTCCTAGACATGAGCTTTATTTTTCGGATCCCTTTATGACAATGAGACTCCAGGGCTCACTCCTCAGGCTATTGTGCAGCCTTGCTTTCCTCACTCACTGTAGTTAATGTTGCGGAAGTAGATTCATCCACGAGGATGTTATGGATTTATGGTTTAGGAACTGACTCACAACCTCAAAAGAATCCTCAATCATAATCATTTTCCCAGTGTTAACTCTGTTGAGAGCTGTAACAGACTTTACATCTGAATCATTGGTTGGAGCTGTACTCCTAAATAAAGGGGTTCTTCTCTTTTCTGGATGAATGATATCACCTGGTAAAACACACTACATAGTATTCAACTGTAAGTCAATGCCCCGCATGATGCTCTGTGGCTATAAGATATAAGATATATAATTATATATATAATATACAATATATATTATAATACAATATATAATTTCTCTGAGTAGTTTGTTCAGTCCAAAATCCCTGCCATAATGTGATCATAAAGTCCCAGTTTAGCAGAGTGCTGAAGCAAAAGGAGGACATGCAGTCATGTGCTAAAATACCAGGTACTGTTAGAGGACCTCATACAGCAAGGAGAAACAAAGCTGGTGCACATTTTTCCTCTGAGGAGTGCCTGAGGAGTTCATTGGCCCCTGATGGTGCATGCTCTTTTCTGGAGCATGGCCAGGAACTGTCCAGCAGAAATCTAGTTTGCTTCAGCCACACCCGTGCCTTGTGGATGTGTTTGAAATTAGGCTGTAGGGATAATCAGCCTGCAGCATTCAGTTTGGTTTTCTTTTCAGTGTGACCACTGAGCCTGTAACCTGCCTCAGATGGTGCTGCACCCTCTCCTGATGGCAGGGATCTCCTCAGGGATCTGGACAGGATCTGGACAGGATCTCAGCCTGTGATCCTGGATTCCCAGTGCCCCTGATAGCAGGCACTGCACGCCTGCAGGAAGAGTGGAGCTCCCTCCTGCACATCAGAGAGTGAAGAGAGGAGTCAAGGTGCTAGACTGTCCCTGCCATGGGAGCAGACACAGCCGGGGCTTGCCCCTAGAACCAACAACAGAGAACACATCCAAGCCCAGAAGTGAAGGCACTGTCACAGTCAATCACTGTGAACCTGTGCAGACTTCACTGCCCACAGCTTCCTGTCTTACTCTGTCACACCCTTGGGTCTGTGTCCTGTCAGGCACATTTGTTTCTTTGTTTTGCCCTTGTGCATTTTCTAGTGTCATTTCCTTTCCCTGTAGAGAAACCAGGGGGAAAGTATCTCCTAGATGAAGCTGACTCATTACTTCAGTCTTTCTACTGAAAAATGTTGCATTATTCATTTTATTCTATTCACACCTGTGACACACAAAACCTGAAAATCCTCAGAGATCTTCCAAGTTGCAGAATTATCTATAACACCAGTAAGTCTCTGTAAGTTGCTAAAAGGTGTGTTATCAAAAGCATTAAAGTTTAAAAAAATGTAAAATTATTTCTCCACAAGTTGTGCTGTGTGCTTAGTTGAACTACAAACGTCACAAGTTTCTACATAAATCTTGGCAGGATGGGCCACTCCTCCGATTTTCTCTAATAAAATGTAAAGTTAAAATACCAAAACATTGCACTTTTAAGTTCCTCAATTTCTTTCACAATTGTTGAAATAATGGTTTTGTTAACTCAAAACAACTTGAGCATGGTTCACAGTCCCTCCCCATCTCTGACACCACTGGCAGGTGACTCTTCTCAGGTGCTCAGGGACACATCCTTGGGAGCAGCCTTTTCTTGGCATCACACCATTCTTCCTGGATGAATTGTCATCAGTGCTTAACTGCAAGTGGACACTTTCAGAAGGCCTTATTTACTAAATTGTGGAACATTCTGAACCTTTAAGTTTCTCCATAATTTCATTTCACCTAAGGCAGCTTAAGCAGTTTCTGTCTGTACAACTGCTGAGCAGGAATTTTTAGAGGAACAACACTTTGTCTTTTCTCATCACAAAGTGCTGTTGTGGTGCTACACTCTGTCTCCAGACAAGGATTTGTCTTCATTGCTTTGGGAATCTTTTCATGTGAATAGTATTTTTGGCTTGGCTGAGAACAATCTTTGTTTCCTCAGTCCCAGGGTGGCTGTCATTCTTTGCTAAACTAACCTTCTGATGTATCTCTCTGAAGATAAAATTTATAGTCATGCAATATGAGAAAAAATATAAAGATATGGAAAAAGTTTTTTAGAACATTTATAGATGACTAGCAAACAATATTGTCTGTAGTGGCGTAGTTTTCTTTCTTTATTGGATCATATAATAAAATTTCCCGCAGAGAAAACTATCCATAAGATGTTCTTTACTGATTAAAAAGAAGAGCAACAGTGACATGAAATCTTGAAATAAATTAGTACAGGATATTTATCAAATTGTATTCTTGGTTCTAGAGTCCCCCTTTTCTTAATATCTGGCAGAGAACAGAAAAAAGATATTAAGGTGAGTAATTCTAAGCATTCTTTTTTTCCTGGATTGTCTTACACTGCCATGATAAATTTTGGTGTACAGTTAATACACTAGAAATTATGTTTGACCAGCTATAAGTCCAGCCAAAACAGCTCCCAATGGACAATACACTAGCCTGAAATAGACAACATTTAGAAGTACATCTAGTTATTTACATTAACATAGAAAATTGCTAAATATTCAGTTACCTGAGTAGAGAGAACCTGGAAGTAGTAACTCTGTCTTAATGAAAAATTGCAATTTTGAGAGGTAAACTCTGGATGCTATGGGTACTACTGGTAAATTAATTGACCAATAATTATATTGTTTAATCAGAAAATTCTTATTAAAATTTTTAATGTGTCTGAAAGGTCAGACAAAGTGAGGCAAGGTGACAGACTGAAAATAAGGTGAATGAATCTTATTAAAGTTTTCTCTCACTGAAAATTAAATGCCAAGTAAGTGAATGAAAAGGTATGATGAAGAGAATTCAGAAGCAAAATTTGTAAACAATTTCGCTGTGTCTACACTTGTCATTCCAAATACATTCCTCAGCACAGTTGTAACAGTACTAGAGGTGCTCGAGAAAATTTCAAATAAACAACAACAACAAAACATCCAGATACATCTGCAGAAGTGTAGTGAGGAGGTGCAAGAAAGTGAAAGGCTTTTATGTCTGAATGAGAATCTTTTTTTTTGTTTAAATTTGGAGCTTTTGTATATAGAAAAATATATTTCTGAGATTTTTATCTATTTTTTGAAGGAGAACAAAAAAAAGAATACACTTAAAGCTCTTTGAGCAAGAAGATAAAAACTTTCAAAGATGAAGGATTTTCGGAGTATAAACAGATTATCTAAATTTTAGACCTTCAATTCCTGTATGCTGGTCTATATTCTTAGGTGCCATATTTCAGTGGGACAATAATCTTGGCTTATAAAGCTCATAGAATCCAATTTATTGAAAGATAAAGGTGCAAATAATTACCAAAAAAGCCTTTGTTGGCTGTGGGACATCCCAAGAGCAATGCTGAAGTTCCTAATCCCAAACAGAACATGTTACAGCATCTGTTGAGCTGTAACAGCTGCTTCAGCATTCATTTGATCCAGGCACCATGTGTTGTCTTGGTTTTTCTGAGTTTTTTTAAAGCCTTCTACTTGTTCATAAGATGGAGTCAGTTCTTTAGTTTCTGTACAATATTAAGGGTCAGTTTTTTACTTTCTCACACTTTGGAACATAAACAACCTTCCTTGTTTTTGTTCACTGTCCTTTGTTTACATATTTCTAGCCTGAAAATAATGTTGGTTGACAGCTGGTCTGGCCAGTGGGGTGAAGGGTAGTAACCCCAGAAGCCAATGCACAACTGGACATACACATGTATAAAAACTGAAGAAATAAACAGGCTTGTCCTCTTTTCGGGGAGCAGCTTTTCACTGCAAACTCCTGCCTCTGTGTTGTTGTTTTGCATGTTGCTTTCACAACCATGAACTTCTCCAGCTCAGAGGCAGGAACTCATAGCTTTTCTTTAGTGTAAATTCCTGCATTTTCCAAGTAATGGGTGGTAGCCTTGCATAGTTAGTGCAACCAACTCTCATTAACATTTCAGTCATACGCAAGGCCAGAGGCATTTTTATTCATTCATTTCTTCACCAACCAGAGGAAGTATGGCATCTTCATTTCTCCTCCCCTTTAATTTAATGCCCTATTTATTACCTGTTTTCTGTAAGCACATTTTTTCTGAGGTAGGCTAATTGCCATAACAGTGTTATAACTGAATATAATTGTAAGTTTTATGTGTCAACTGTGTCTTTATTCTATTTTCTGTATTAATCTACTATCACTTACATAGAATGGACTGCATAGCTCTAAAATTGTCTGATCCTTCTAAATAGTCTTCATATACTTTCAAGATAAGAATAAGAAACTTGCTGTTTCTTCAAACATATTGTATAGTTGTTATTTATTCTCTTTACTCTTATTTTCCTGATTGCAAACCTTTTGTCATTAGTATTTTTTTCTTTAGATTTTCTCATCTGAACCGTGCTGGGTAGGTGGAAATGGTGACTTGTCTTGGCTTCTGTTCAGTGACTGGGTAAGCAGGTACCAAACTGGGATTAGAAGCAGATATTTCAGAAGGAAGAGATGTCATACAAGGGTATATTGACAAGCTGAAAGATCTCCAATCATACAATGTGTGATGTTTAACAAAGAGAAAGGCAAGCCTGAGTTGAAATAATCCCCAGCAGCAGTAACAGCTGGGGGATGGATGTGTGGGATGTAGATATTTTCGAAAAGACCTAGAGGGCTGTGAGGAGCAAGCTGAACATGGGTCAGCTGTGAATGTGAACCCTTGCAGCAAACTCTGTGTTTGCTGCATGGATCAGTAAGAATATATGCAGCATATGCAATATATGTGATAAGGTGTGATTATTTAGGCCAGATATGAAATAGAGCTCAGTTTTCCTCCACCCTCCATTCAAAAGACATAAAAAACAGGGTCACCAAGTTGGGTGAAGCACACATATGAGAAAAGTTTGGAGAAGCTGGGACCATCCAGCCTAGGGAAGACCAAACTCAGGGTGGGAGGGATCTAATTACAGCCTTTCAATACCTCAGAAGTAGCAACCGAGAAGGAGAAAGTACTTCCTGCACAAGGATGCATGGGACAAGAGGCTGTGGACACAGGCAAATTCTGTTTGGGTACATGAAATAAATCCTCATGGTGAGAACAAATAAACATTTGAATA
The DNA here is from genome assembly GCA_013400215.1 of Cisticola juncidis. Taxonomy (NCBI): domain Eukaryota; kingdom Metazoa; phylum Chordata; class Aves; order Passeriformes; family Cisticolidae; genus Cisticola; species Cisticola juncidis. The sequence continues at coordinate 475,002 of VXBR01007699.1, read as the reverse complement.
AATTACACAGAGAACAGGTGTGGTCTCTTTCACCAGAAATATTTGTATTTTCTTGCCAGGGTCACAGATAATCTGATCTAAGACGCTGCTTTCACCAAACAACCAGACCGAGTGTTTTTCAGGTATCCCTGCTGTCCTGTTCTGTGATTCCAAAGCTCAAAATAAAACTCTGGCAGAGAAGAGGTTTAAAGACTCCTTTTAGGGCTTTTATCTATCAGGGTAGATGTCAGATAATCAGGATTAATGAATTTTGTAAATGCTCACAAACTTTTCCAGCCTGAACTACTCGTGTCTTGCTTGAGGCACCAATCCTGGAAACAGGAAGGTTACTGTGTTTATTGGCAGCACAGTTTAAATGTAATTTTCTCTTGTCACACTGAGATAAAATAATTGCTTGCACATTCCTGTTTGCAAAAGGTTTAGTAACATTCTTGCATGGCTAATTGTTTGATTCTGTGCTAATTCTTTGGCAATGGCAACAGGACCACATCCCCAATCTGTATAGTATGTAAAGCAATTTTCATCCAACAAATATATCAAGGGTGTTTCATTAGTCAGATTATGATTTTCTGTCTTTATCACAATCACTGATTCAGAGTAATTGCATCCAGTTCTTCTGGATGGTTCCTTGCTCAATGTAATCAACTCTGTGTAAGTATAAACCTAGCATTTTTAAAATTGTGTAATTTGAATGTGGTTTTCAGAGGGGGGATATGTGTTGGAAGAAATAAGAATAGAAATTAAAATTACTTTTAAAAATCAAAATCTCATTTACTTTGCAAGGTAATTGTCCTATCAACTTGTATTTCACATTGTAAATATTTTGGAAAAGAGCCTTGATTTTTCAAGTCCAGATTTTCTTTTTAAGTTTTTTTTTTTTTTTTCCCTTTTACCATGTATTCTACTTTTCACCTTTTACTACAAATGAAAAAAAGGAAAGAAAAAAGAATCAACAAAAAAGGCTAAAAACCCATAAGTGTTATAAGGGTGGAAACAATTTTTTCCCCTCACTTTAATATTTAAGAAAACACTTTTAAAAAGTGCAACAACAATACAGGGAACAAGAATGGGGCTGTCCGGCTTAATAATTCTGTCAACAATCTCGATGGTGGCATAAACAATGCATGTCAGTGTCACAATTAGACAGGAAATAAAGATGCTTGACTCCAGCAGGCAGAGCAACATCAGAAGGCCTTATTACAATTCCTTGAGCCTTTTTATAGCATGTTGGGCTAAAAAGCACAGTGTTGATCCACAGAATGGACACCTCTCTCCATTGGTTAAGTAACACAAACAACACCTGGGAGAGAGGTTGTTATGGGAATATTGTTTACCCAGAAATGTTATAGGAAGAGAAGTTATTTACACAAAGCTGCCTGGGAAAGGAGAAACTGCTGAAAGCTTTCTCTTGGGAAAAGCCAGAAATTCTCAGGCTTCAGAAAATTGGGCCCACACATCAGATTTGCAGATGATATCAAACAGGAGTGAGCAGTAGGAAGAGTGGATATACTCAAGGGCAGGATTCCTGTTCAGAGAAAACTCCAGGTCAGAGGGATGAGTACACAATGCAATTCAGCAAGGAGTGCCAAGTCCTGCCCCAGGGGTGACAGCCCTGCAAGCTGGGGAGCTGCTCTGTGGGAAAGGCTCTGGGGTTCAGCTGGTACCAGTGGGACACGAGCCAGGGCATGACCTGGCAGCTCCCTGGGCTGCTTTAGCGGCACCCTCAGACTGAGGGAAGGGAACATCTAGGGTCCTGCATCTCCTTGGGTCTGCCAGTATAAAACAGACTTTGATCAGCCAAGGCAAGCTAGGGGGACCCTCAGGGTGGTCAGGGTGGGAGCAGTGGCTGTGTGAGGAGGTGCCAGGGGAGCTGGACTTGTTGCACGGTCCCAACAGGGTCCTGCTGTGGGCTCGATGTTTCTGAAAGCTGAGAATTTCTGGCTTTCCCAGGGGAAACCTTTCAGCAGCTTCTCCTTTCTCAGGCAGCTTTGTGTAAATAACTTTTCTTCCCATAACATTTCTGGGTAAACAATATTCCTTTCCCAGAACAACCTCTCTCCCAGGTGTTGTTTGTGCTACTTCACCAACAGAGAAAGGTGTCCATCCCATGGACCAATACTGTGTCTTTTTAGCTCAGCGTGTTATAAAAAGGCTGGAATGAATTGTTAACAAGGCCTTCTGATTTTCTTCTTCCTGCTGAACTAGAGTCAGGTGTCTTTATTTCGTGTCCAATTGTGACATCCTGCCTCTGCCCAGCCAAGGACATCAGCATTTCTCATCAGGATGAGGAGCAGTGGGTGGGAAACACTGGAGGTCCAGGCTGCTCCACGTAGTTAAGAATTGAAACCTGTGGTCCAGGGAGTTTGGGCAGTCACCATCCTTGTGGCTCTTTCAATAAAAAGCCCAAGAAGCCTGGTCTGATCTCATACCTAACAATGCTGTGGACACAGGCCTGGACTAGAAGGCTCTTGAAGCTCTTCCCATCTGATGTGTTCCATAATTTTAAGACATGCAATAAAAAGGTACCACATAAAAAGTGAAAAAATGGAATAGTGTACTTATGTATACATATGCCCCCACCCCATAAAGGAAATAGAAATTAATTTCTGCTTTAATCTTTAAAAAACTTCAACAAAGGTTCACATTCTAATAAAAAATTGAACAAAAATTTGCTGCTTTTTTTTTCAGTTAAAGAATTCCTGGAGAAAAAATGGTTTTGTTCAGTTCTAGTTTCTAAGTGCTTACTAAATCTACTGAGCATTTTATTGTATTCTTATTTTGCCATTAGATTAATATACACTGATCTAATCATGAATAATCTGAGACAGGATCAGACCCTTACAATTTGGTGCGTCTGCATGTTCTGGCTGTTTACCAGGTTCTTATTTTCCTAAAAAATAAGTGACTTCTTTTAGAATTTGTACTGCAACACATGCACTTACACAAAATGAAATCCTGATTTTTTTTTTTTGCAAGCAATTGTATTCATAAATCTCAGTGAACTAAATATTCTTACTGAAGGGGAACAAGCCTCAGCTTCCCAAAATAAGCATACTGAATCTTTCAGTGAAGAGAGGTGGTTTGTCTTTTAACCTTTTTGTTTGTTTGTTTGTTTGTTTTTTTGAATGATAGCATTCAGCTGCCCAGTAGAAATTGATAATATTTAGAATTATTTCATAGATTTTGGAGACTTTTTCACAGCTGGAAAACAAAAAAAAAAAAATCAAATTGTACAAAGGTTGTAGAAAATGCTCACATTTTTGGGTGATAAACCTTGAGTTCATTCCACTGTGGAATGCATCAGGTATTGTAAAGTTAGACAGAAGGCATTGAAATGATACCTTGATGATTACTTCTGAAAAGTTTTTTAGATATTTCAAGTTTTTTGAAGATTGGTGGGAGGAGGTTGGTTTTTGGTTGTTTTTTAACAGAGAATTATTTTTAAGGAAACTTCCCTTATTGAGTCATTTGCAAGTAAATATCTAATTTCCACAAGAGAAGTGTGGTGCTCCTGACAATGGCCTGAAGATGTGATAGTGCTTCCAGTTTGTGCAGGGATTGCACAGAGTTCTATAGACATTTAAGCTGCTTCTTCTTTTCTTTCCTATGAAAATGTCTTCCAAACATATCTCCTATTCCATATCATTTGCAAACAGGGCTCTTCTAAAATCACTACATACAGTTAAAAGCTAGAGAAAATGGAAAAGTGAATTTCCCAGTGGAATTCCTTAGATGTATGAATTCATATTGTTTCAATTTACCATACAAAGTCTTTGCATAAAATTTCGCAGGATGATGTGAAATGACACTAGATTTCATTTAATAAGGGTCAATTTGGACTTATCAAAGGCTGTCCTGAGGCTTCTTGTGAACTCATGTATCCTCTTGTAAATCTTATGATTTACACTTTCACTCTGCAAAAAAACTGTAACAAAAAATTTGAAATAAAATATCTAATTCTTTTGTGAGGACAGAATTTGAATTAATTTTCCAGCTCTGGCATTTGAGTTAGGGAGGATTTGATCTTCATGCATAAATTAAGAATATTGAAGTTTTTTAACACACATGCCTCATGTTGTGTCTCTGGGTAAACATGTATCTTTGCCAAAATCTGATGGATTGTTTTTGCCTTCACAAAAGTCAGTATCTCCTATGAAAAATCCTCAAACACCTTTTAAAGAGAAAGTAATGTAAAATTGTCTTATGTATTCAACACCACACTTCAAGACTGATAGAAGAAATAATGTGATATAAATGAATATTTGTGCCATTAAGAAAGTATTTTTTAAATCTTCAATTTTCCATAGAATCACAGAATCACTTAGATTGGAAAACACCTTTGAGATCACCAAGTCCAACCTTCAAACTTGTCAACCAGACCATGGCACCAAGTGCCACATCCAGTCACTTCTTGAACACCTCCAGGGATGGTGACTCCACCAACTCCCAGGGCAATTCCAGTGTTTAGCAACCCTTTCCTTAACAACTCTTTCCATGAAGAAATTCCTCAGGATGTCCAACCTGAACCACTCCTAGCACAGCTTGAGGCAGTTGTAGAGAGCAATAAGGTCCCCCAGAGCCTCCTTTTCTCCAGGCCAAACACCCCCAGCTCCCCCATGTGCTCCCCATCAGACCTGTGCTCCAGATCCTTCCCCAGCTCTGCACTCACTCCAGCCCCTCAATGCCTTTCTTGTAGTGAGGGGCCCAAAACTGGACACAGCATTTGAGGTGTGGCCTCACCAGTGCCCAGCACAGGGGGACAATCCCTGTCCTGCTCCTGCTGCCACACCATTGCTGATCCAGGCCAGGCGCCATTGGCCTTCCTGGCCCCTGGGCACCCCTGGCTCATGTTCAGCTGCTGTCACCAGCCCCCCCAGCTCCTTTTCCTCCACACCCCTTCCCAGCCACTCTGTCCCAAGCCTGTAGCTCTGCAGGGGTTTGTTATGGTCAAAGTTCAGGACTCAGGACCTGATCTTCTTGAACCCCATGGCACTGGTCTCATTTCCTCCATCCAGCCTGTCCAGGTTCCTCTGCAGAGCCTTCCTACCCTCCAGCAAATCAAAGCTCCCACCTGCCGTGGTTCATCCGTGAATTTACTGAAGGTACACTCAATCCTCTTATCCAGATCATCCATAAAGTTCATGATCACTGGACCCAGTTCTGAGCCCTGGGAATCACCACTACAGACTGGCCACTGACTGGATGCAACATTACATCCCCAGCACTGAGATCTGGTCATCCAGGCAGTTCTCACCTCAGTGAAAAGCTCACCTGTCCAAGCTGTGGGCTGCTGGCTTTTTCAGGAGAATGCTGAGACAGTATCAAAAGCTTTGCTTTGAGTACACAATATCCACAGCCTTTCATCCACCAGGCAAGTCATCTGGTCATAAAAGTAGTTTAGGCAGGACCTGTCTTTCCTAAATCCATGCTGGCTGGGCCTGATCTCTTGGTTGTCCTGTTTGTGCCATGTGATCACACTCAAGATGATCTCATCCATAACCTGGCTGGGCACTGAGGTCAGGCTGACTGGCATGTAGATTCTCCAGATACTTCTCCTGGCAGCTTTTGCAGGGTTTTTTTTGCAGGTTTTCCTTTGGCCAGTAGAAATTCTTTGAATGCTTTCTGACAGACAATGGAAAAAACCTGTTAATTTATCAAAGTCTAAATAAAGGAATTGAAGCAGTTTATTGATTTCTGAACAACATGTAAATTACAGTCAATTGATTTGTAAAACAATACATCATATCTAATACAGTAGATAATCTGCAATATTACACACTTTCAAAAGAAATAACAAATACTGACAATAATGCCAGTGATGATAATAATAATAAAACCAACATCCTTCTGTACATTCTTCTGTAACTAGTCCCAAAATCTTCACCCCACATTTGCACACACACAGTTATGTTCAGACTGCCCCAAGACAGGGGTGTAACCAGTAACCCCTCCCCACCCAGGCATGGGGGCTGCCCTGCCTGCATTCTCCTGCTGTGGGGAGCTGGAAGCCCCAGGAGGCTGACACTGATGGGAACGGCCCAGAGAGGTTTTTTGCACACACCTGCAGTGTCTGTAGCCTGCAGGGAGCAGCCTCTCACCAAGTCAGGACCCCCAGCATCGGGCAGGGACAGTGACAGGGACATTCCTCTGGGCTCGGCAGGGACTGTGATGCCCCAGGGCAGCTTCTGTTACTGCCAAATCAGGTTTCATTTCTGTCCTTTCCACTGCAAAGTCTTTCCCTCTGGTTATGAATTTTCATGCTTCTTTTATGCTATTCCCAGTGACTGCTTCTTTGTATCAAATCCTCTTTATAATTCCCCCATTACTACTTAATCCAGCTGACAATCATTTTCTTCTTCAGCATGATCGGTTTTGGGAGCATATTCTAAACCCCAGGTTTCTGTATTCAATACATACACAAAGACAAGTACACTCACGCATCCCCTCTACTCACACACACTCTCATGTTCTCACCAGAACAGATAATTTGCCAAAAGTGGGTTGTGCAGGCACCCCTGCATTGACGGCCACAGGAACAGGGTGTGACTTCCCACACTGCTGAGCTTACCAGCATGTACACTTGTGGCAATAAGTAAAGTACCTAAACTTGGGAAATAGTTAAAAAATGTCATTTGAAACCAGAATTTTCATCTTTTTTCTTCTTCTCAGAAGAAAAATGATCTTTTTTTTTACCTCTGCCTATTTCTCTTCAGCAAGTCACCCTAAATTTCAGCAAAAGATCTAGGAATACATAATTTTTATTTTCAAGAAAATGTGCAGGAAAAAAATTATTGACTCATTCTCCAGTCAATTTTACCATGAAACCAGAACAAGAGCTTGCAGGAAGAGTAGCAATGCCTTGTTGCAGGCTGGTATGAGTTCTACAGGGAGGGGACAGGGGGCAGTCAAGACTCCTGAGGGGGCTGTAGGGACTCTGTGGAGCCTGAATGTCTCAGCTGTGATCGGAACCCGTGTTGGTTTGTGCTCATCCCTAGCAGTTCTGGGCCAGGTTATTTAAATAACCAGTGTGGGTAGTTGATATATACCTGACTTGCTGCTCTTTTCCTGCATTCAGAACAGACATATCCAGGGCAATTTTATTGCAGAAAGGAGGTCAAATGCAGTTGTGGGATGGAGTAATTTTTACTGCCTGGTGGGCCCTTTAGGTAGCTGGTAGGAAAAGCACATGGATCTGTTCATCTGTCCATAACATTTTGTTTCTGATCATAGTGGTAACTGGCACCCCATAAAAATCAGTTCTTAAAATTCTTGTGGTTATCTCCATATCAAGAACTGAGCAGTGAAGCAACTACAACACTTGAGACTGGAAGGCATAGATTTTTTTTAAATTTTCCTCTGTAGGACTTCAAAGTGTATTGTAATGACTCACCAATTTCTTTCTATCACAGATCAAACAACATTTAAAAGCCCTTTCCGTGTGCATTTGCTGCAGTGAGGCTTTGCATCACTTTCCCAAGAGAACATTCCACTGTCTTAAAGTTCTTATTATTAAGAAGATTATTTTCTTCATGTTTAGTTTAAATTTGACACTGTATTTTACCTTTGAAACCTAGTGCTATTTGCTCCATCCAATTTATTCCCAAATATGATAGTTGTCTCCTCTCTTTGGATTTTTAGTGATGCAGGAGGTATAATTTGAGTACTAATACATTTACCTGTAGGGTTTTGTAAGACTAGAATACTGCAATTCAACTAGAAACAGGACCAGTTGTGAACTAGTGTTTGCCTTATTCCAGCTTAAGATCTATCCTGGTGTTTTATATCTGCTCTGACTGGGAGGCCATTTTTCTCAAGGTCATCTCCGTTTCATTCTAAAAAATCCCCTGTTCATAGTAATGGGTAACTATCCATCTCTAAACCAAGAGTTAGACCCTTGTGTCACTGAATCATAGAATGGTTTGGCTTGGAAAGGACCTTAAAAATAATTTAGTTCCAACCTCCCTGCCATGGGCATGGACATGCTCCATTAAGCCAGGTTGCTCAAAGTCCCACCTGGCCTTGAACACTTCCAGCCATGGGGCACTGACAAATTCTCTGGCTAACCCGTGCCAGGGCCTCACCTCCCCCACAGTAAAAGACATCCTCCATATATCCACCCTCTTATACCTTTACAGCTACCCTTTTTTTAGTCTAATCCCATTAATCCTTGTATTGTTCCTACAGGCCTTGGTAAAATCTTCTCTCCACCTTTCCTGTGAGACCTCTTGAAAGGCCATGATGAGGTCTCCCCAAAGCTCTCTCCATGCTTAACCACCACAGCTCTCTCTGCTCATCTCCAAAGGAGAGGTCCCAGCCCCCTGATCATTTTTGTGGCCCCCCTCTGGCCTCTCCCTTACAGATTAATGATGGTCTTTTACTGGGAGCCCCTGGACTGGACTCAATACTCTAGATGTGTGTTTTGAGAGAAGAGGGGGTAAATCATTTCCTTTGACTGCTGGCCACACTCCTTTTTATGGGATGGGCTGCAAGAACACATTGATAGTTCCTACCCAGTTTTTCACCCTCCAGAATTCCTCAAGTCTCTGCAGGGCTTCTCAAAACCTGACTTTTCTCCAGTCTGTGTTGATATCAGGGACTGCCCTGACCCAGAATCAGGACCTTGAGTTTGGCCTTCATGGGCCCACACCTCAAGCTTGCCAAGGTTTGATCTGAGAGTTACAGTCTTTTAACTGTTTTGACACTTTCTCATATTTTCCAGGAGAGAAGAGAGTTTGACTGAGATAAAGGAAGAAAGTGGTTTGAGTCTTACTCTCTATATTAATAGCCATTGTACTGGAACATGGAGATTGGGATTGAAATGGGGAAAATGCGTTGAGAAAGCAGGGCATAAACAGCAGTGTGCATTTTACAGAGCTTGATTGTACATCTAAATCTGCTTTTACAATTACAGAGACTAAAGAACAAAGGAATATGTTAATTAGATAACGTGCTGATTAAAGTGAAAGATACGCAACTACTTTGTTTTTCTGTTAGTAAATAACTATTCTCTGGAACCATATTTTTCATTCATTTTCATCACATTAGCCAGATTCAAAACATATTTAATTTCCTGAGGCCTAAATCTCATAACATTTTGATGTTTATAAAAGTACTGCTAAAATTTGACAAAGTATCAGAGCCACAATTCTTCACAAGAGTAAAGGACAAATGATCCCACAGCACAAACATCACAAGAATATCAAATCAAACTTTGTGCCCCAAAGAGCAAAACACTAATGTACAAGTAAGATTTGTCTGCTTTCTTCCATATCCGAAGCCACGGGGGACTGGTTGAAATACCAGCTGATGTTTGCTGCACCTGCTAATTGCCATACACACTGTTGAATCTGTGCAGTTTCATCTGTGGCAGCAGGCTTTATTCTCAGCAGGGATCAGGGTGCTCCTAGATTTTCACTGAACGTGGCTGGATGCTGCAACAGACTGTGTCCCCCATCAGGCTTTGTTCAGCGTTAGACTGCCATTTGTTACAGTATTTCTACCACTTCACAAACACACAAACTGCTCTGCTTTAATTTCTCCACTTGTCTGAGCCTGAGAAATGGGGCCAGTGGAGGCAGGATCCAGGGGCTGGGGCTGAGAGCTGTGTCACAGGGGCCTTGCATTTTGTGGGAGCTGTCGTGCTCACCTCATGGCCAGGGAGGCAGTGCATCACCAGCAGGCTGAGGGAAATGGTCCTGGTCCTGTATTCAGCCCTGGTGAGACACACCTGGAGATCTGTACTCAGTGCTGGGCTCCCCAGCAGAAGAGATAGACCTACTGGAGTGAGGTAATACTGGAGTCTTGGTGGTTTGTTTTTTCTTTTTTTTCTTTTTTTTAAATGACAAAATGTCTTGGGTAGAATCCAAGAAAAAAAAAAGTTAAAAATTAATAAAAGGCATTAAAAGTTGCAGCAAACATTTGATCGCTAGCTGTGTTCAAGAAAACAACATATATATGCATAAAACTTACACACCTTATGCTTGTTGTAATTTCTAAACGTGTTTTATCATCCATCCATTTTGATTTTCATTGTGGTTAATATCCATAGAAAAACATGATTAATGCTATTTTTCTATGTAAAAGAAAGTGCAGCCATTCAGTTTGTTTCATGCAAAGATGCAAGCTTTGCGATCACACTAGCACAGAGATATTAAAGATCTAAATTGGTGAGCTATAGCCTAGTCCTTAATACCCTCTTGTAAAACAATACTGTGTTGCACATGCTGCTCTTACATTGCTTCTCTCAGTTATATTAATCAAAATGTAAGAGCTACTTCATTGGAATTATCAAAGAAAGCAAATAGGCCAAAGAAAGTTATGATACAAGTAATAATGTGACAATACAGGTTAATCCACTTGCCTCGGCCTTATTTTGGAAATAGTTGGGGAAAAAATAGAGTTTACATACATTTTTCAGAAAAGAAATGAATAGCTGAGGTGACATTTAATATGTATAGTGCAATTAGAATTTTACAGGAAATTCAGGCAAAAGTGGCTCAAGAGATAGCTTTCTGTATGGCCATGGACATATTTCCCACACCACAAGAGCTGTCTCTTTTCTTTTCCTTTCCTTCTGTGCATTGCATGTTTCTCACCTACTAATCTCTGCATTGCAAGATTCTAACTTCTATTATGATGACTTGGCTTACAGGGAACACGTGTTGATCAGTTCTTTTGACCAGAAGTTGCTGGAAATTTCTCTTATTTACCCAGATGTGCCTTGATTTCAGCAGTACATGCCTTCAACTTAGGACAATTTTTTCTCAGAACAGGTCTGTCGAGATGGTTTCCTGAACACCCTTGAGTGTTCCACAGTTACTCTTGGAGGCCTAAGCATGGAAAAGGAATATAGGGGTGCACATGGATTCCCAAGAACTGGCATGGAGGTCACACAACTTTTGGTACCAAAGGAAAGATTGTGTCACAGCAGAGTCATGACATACCTTGTTCTGAGTCACTGAGTTAGGAAAGGCAGGTCAACAGGGTTGGGAATTTAACAGATCCAAACAGATACCCTGAAAATTCAAGTATATAACTTTAATATTTCCACCACTCCTTCATGGAGTGTGTATTACTTTTCCCCTTAGTAAGAGAGAAATAATTTCTGTGCTGTAGGAAGGCACTCGAGGTGTCCTAGGGAATGTCAGCCAGTTCAGCAGTCTCGTGTGCTCCCTGTAAAGAAATTATGGCCTTCCTCCCTGTCTCCCCGTCTGCCTCATTTTCTTTGTGCTCACTCTCAAAAGGAATTGTATTGCTGCATTGAATATGAAACAGCAATGTAAAAAGAATGATTCCCCCACTCGTAAGATAAAGGACTATATGACCTAGAATATTCTTCCTATCTTTTTTCCCAGAGGGAAAAATATATATGAAGACATCTTCCTCTTTTCCTTCTTTAAAAAGACACCAAAATTCTTGACTCTCTGTGTTGAATTTATTTAACACTTTTTAGTGTGTTTTGCCTAGGTTTTACATATGTATGAATATTCATGCAAAAGTGACATGTTTGTGTCTAGTTATTAACACAGGTGGATCACCCTTTTATGAACTCAATCTCCTCTTTAATGGTTTTCCCTTGCTCTTTTCCAATTTGATTTCATATAATGGAAAGACAGAAGAGTAACAGAAATGAAAACAAGTAATGTAATAGTGCACATTTCCCCTACTCTTTAGCAATACACTACTACCATGAAGATTTAGAGAAAATAAGAAATTATGTATGACAAAAATCTCTAGTGTAAGCTATTCATATTCACTGTGCTCTGTGAATTCACCTCCAATGCTGCAAGCTCCAGTGTTATACACAGAAGGATTCAACTTCCTGCTGACAATATTGAGCTCATCACATCTTTTTAAATGAGTCTGGAAAAATTCCCCAGTTACCCATATGCCTGCTTTCCTAACTCATACACCAGAGGGTTAGGCTGGCTCCATGTATTCCTTGAGAATTGACTTCTCTCCCTCTCCTTCCCTCTTCCCGCTGAAACATCTGCGTTTGATTTCTATTTGTCAGCTGGCAAAAGGAAGCTGAAATACCTCTGTGACACTTATTCACAGATGCACAGCTTATATGATCCATCTGGAAAAAGTACCATGTGGTATCTGCTTTCCACCATGGGCCGAGGACCAGATTTACAAAATTATGTGAGTAACTATTCATACTGTAATCAACAATTTTGGGGATTGCAAATAACTGCCCCAGATCTCCTCAGTTTGTACTTGATCACTACTTAGATTTCTACTGAAACTGCTGTGTAAATATTGCAGGATTTGGACTTCTTCTTCATATTAAAGAAGACAAGACAGAGCAAGAGATGCAGAAAGGGCAAAAGAACATATCTGATAAGAAGTGACACTCATGACAACTACAATGTGTTGATGATCACAAAGTATAAGCAGTTCTGAAGTAAATCCATGATTTTAAAAACAAGGCTTGGGTTCTATATTTGTCTTGAGTAGTGTTAAGGTGAGCAAATTTTCCAAAGGGACTGAATTTTCTTGACAACAAGCTTTGTTACATTTTCCATAACCTTGTGCTCACAGGGTGCAGTGAATGCAAAACTTTTTTGTGATGCTGACTACATCACAACGGAGGACAAAATTCTACCTAAAGTCACAATGAGCAGTATCTTTCCCATACTTTTGGGCCTTTGACTGACATACAATTCCTATTTCAAATTCTAAACTGGGGTCAACAATTTTGGATGATACACAAGTGTGAGTAATAACTTTTAAAAAGGTAGAAGGAAGCAGAAGGACTGCAGAGTTATCTAACTTGCAAAGTTTGACTGGGTTGAGATGGGGAAATTGAGAGTCAAGGGGTGCATGTATAAAGGTCAGAGCAAGGAAGTTGAAACAATGCACTGAAGGGAAGTGTCCCTGGAGTTGAGGATGATGGAGCAGCAGCCTACCCAGCGACAAGGCTGCAAAGCTGATCATTGCAAGGTTCTGTTCTGTCTGGTATGTTAGTACAAAACTATAACAAAAGCAACAATATTTTGTTCTAAAGGATGTTATCTATTTATTAGTACTTATTTATGAAATAAATACTAAGATCTCTTCTAACTTAGGTGCAGGTTCTTTATTTCACCAAAGCCTATTGCACTGAAATCGATTCTCAGTGGACACAGAAATTATCACAGTTTTACTGCCTGACTCATGCTGTGGGAAAGGTTTGGGAGTGGCAACAATAAACGCAGCATTAAATACAGAACTGAATATTGACTAAAACTCAGTCATCTCATTTTCTAACTGTGTGTTTCCAAGCCTTTAAAATGACCTAGCTAAAAGGAAACACTTTTCTAAGTGTCTGCATAAAGTTTAAACTGTATTAAGCTGCACTAGGTACTTGACCCCTGGTTGCTAAACATCCTTGATTTTATGTTAGTTGACAGTCTAGGTGTATTAAACATTTGATCCATGTCTGGTGTTTTAATTTTTTGACTGCTAGTTTCTTTTCTTGAATGATGACCACAGTTAGTATTTTTGTTGCATCAAAAATGAACATGAGAAAAAACTGCTTCAAGCAAGCCTATCTGCTGTGAAATAAAATTGAAAACTGCCACATTAAAAAAACACTTTCTAAGTATAACTTATTTGCTATGATTCATTAATATATACCATCAAAATTTTGATTTATGTACATTTACTTTCAGAATCAGGTATATTGTGCTGATTTATGTATGCTGCATGTAAAACTTATTTAAAAATCTTAAATTTTAGAGTTCTGATTTAGTGTGAGAGTATATAAATCTTTCTGTTAAACTTCCAGTTTAGTTTCCTGATTTATATACACAAGATTTCATGGATCGTAATGTTGAAATTCTAATTTAATACTGCAGTACAATAAAATATGCAACAGTTAAGATGGTAGGATGGAAGTAATCAATGATTTTTGTAAATTGCACCTCTGGCCCAACTTTAGCTGGTGTAAATCAAAATAACTTCTTCACTTCAGGAACTTTCTCTGACTCATTATATTTATGAATCTTACTCTTTATAAATATAATTAGAAGCATTACACTTGGAATGGTTTAATGAAAGGGGATGTTATATCATAGAAGTAACTTTTCTTTTTGATCTCAACTCTCTACAGTCTTCATTTGTTAGTCATCAAGAACAATATCGCTAGCAGAGATAGGCTGTTATAGATGTTCTCATGAATGTTTTGGTACATTGGCATGCACTTCATTTCAGATAAATTAGGTGTTTTGACATTCATCAACTCTTAAAATTAAAATTATAATACAGTTCAAGATCACAATTCATTGCAATGTTCAGTTTTCCCACGAGTTCAACTGCTATATTGTTGTTCTTTCCTACCTAATATAATACAGTATAATATAATAAACTATCACATTTTGTTTTAAATAGGTAATATGAGGTAGTCAAAAAAACAAACATGAAATCATCTTTCTAGGTAAAGAGAGTTATTAAAAGAGTTCAAGTTGAAACACTGGTAGGATTTATTCCCAAAAAGCAGCTACCTCTTTTTACAAACTCATTTCCCAGCCTGAAAACCCAAATGAGTGTGTGATGAGCAGCTGTGAGGTCCCCAGGCTAGACAGACTCTCCTTTCTCTAGCAATAATGTGCTCAGAGACTGATGTCTTTATAAAGTATCTTCCATTTCCAAACAACTGTGTTTGGATTTTATTTTATAAAAAATGATGTATTAGGTTGCTGTGGCAAGGTTTTGGAGTTTGGTAGTGAGTGGGAGCAGGGGAAGAGTGTGAGGAGTTCCTCCCCTAAGGAGGAAGAAGAGACAGTGACAATGTGTGATGAACTGACCAAAGCAATAGGGAAAGAGGGAGGGAGGAAGGGGTGGGAGGAAGGTGTTTTTAAGATTTGGGTTTATTTCTCATCATCGTCTCTGATTTCATTTGTGATAAATTAAATTAATGTCCCCAAGTTGGGTCTATTGTGCCTGTGATGGTATGTGGTGAGTGATCATTCCCTGCTCTGATGTTGACCCCCAAAATTATTGTTCTATCTTCTCTTCCCCATCCAGCTGAGACAGAGTGACAGAGTGACTTTGGTGTGCACTTGGCTGCATCTGGCCAGGATCCACCTACCACAAACGGTCAAGAAAACTACACTGTATCCCTGACCCATAAAGGGTCATAAACCCCAACTTAGTCCTACTGTTCTTCTCTGTGTTAGGTCTGGTTCCTCTGTATGCTGCTGAATAAAATCACAGAATCATAAGGAAGATGTGTTTCAACAAATTAACACTTCAGAAGCAAACATAGCTTAAGTTTTCCTGTCTCAGTTAATTTCAATTGCCTAACTGAAAAAAAAGAGCAAAAACTGTCACAACAACCTGTTCTTTAACTCCAAGATTCCATTATAGGGTATTTTCTACTTAGGATCTCCTTCCTGATCCCATGGAAACTTCCTATATATTGATATATCCTTATATTTTCTGTAGAAATCAGAAGTGCTGTCTCTATTTCTAACCCCTGGAACAGATCATCTGGCAGGGATATCCATAAATATTATATTTCTTGCTGTATAAATAGACACTTCCACTGTGGGAGTTGAAGGCTTCCTACAATGACCAAGTGTGAAAGTTGCTCTCCTTCTTTATGAGTGGAAATGCAAGTGACAGAAACTCTTGTCACAATAGGCATGAGATAAAACTTTCTCAAGAACAGGAATTTGTGAATCAGGTTTAAACAAAAACAATGTTTCACCAAATTGAAATCCTTTTTTTATGGAGTTGTTTTGTTAAATTCCAAAGGATTCCTTTAATAAAGCTGTGAGTCCAAAAGCAACCCAACAGATTTTGCTTATCTCTAAGCAAGTAAATATGAATGATCATTTTGGGGGTGTGGGGGGGTAGGGAGGGGAGAGGTCATGTGTGAAATCAGTATCTGAAACAATGAATAAAGTAATTCTAATGATTTTTTCTGGTTTCACTTACATATCTCCTACACAGGGTAATTCAAGATAGTTAATTCCAGTTAACATACTGAGTAAATAACAGGTGGTTTAGTTAAACTGCATAAAATCCCTGTGTGAAAACTATAATGAAAATTAACCAGGGTTTAATTCAATGAGTTCAAATTGTTTCCAAAGTAAATCAAGCCAAATCAAATTAAGGTCATTACAGTTCTTTATGAGACAGTCCAAACAGGGGTTCAACACAAATTAGTCATATGACTTAAATAACTAATTCAGAATGATTTTTCTGAGTGTCTTTCCCCGTGCAGACCAGCCCTTAGCCTCGGTCAGTGACACCACCTCTGGAGCACTCCTCTGGGGGCTGCCCAAGCAGGCAAACAGCCTGCACTGGCAGAAATTTCTTCTGCCTGCCAGGTCCCCACCACTGGAGGGAATGCCACAGGAGACAGTGTTGTTCTGGCAACCGAGTAAAGTTTGCTCAGAATATTGATGGACTATTTACATGAGTGCTGGCATCCCGAATTCACCTGCAGTTAATTACCCTTTCAAATCTGGTCATTGCCTGAAAAAAAGCTTAAATATTAGTCTGTGAAGACAGAAATATGTTTATAATAGCACAGTTTTTAGATTTTAAGTGTTACATTGGGAGAGTTTTTCATTAAATACAAAAAAGAACATAAAAGTCCTTCCCCTCCTCTAATAAATAAGCATTTCATTAATTATCTTTGATTCATTTCATGCTGGTTTATCCCTGATAAACAATGTTACCAGACAAAAAAAATGCAGTCAATGATTACAGCCAGCACAACTCCATGAGAGGGAAGACCTGCTTGCTGAACCTGATTTCCTTCTCCACAAGGGTAACCCACCTAGTTGATCTAGGAAGGCCAGCAGATGTGAACCTTTTGGACTCTAGCAAAGATTTTGGTACCCTTTGTCAACTTCTGAACAAAATGTCCAGCACACAGCTGGAGAACTGTGTTGTGTGATGGGTAAGCAACTGGCTCATGGATCAGGCACAGAGTGACATCAGGTTGTGTCTGGTCACTTGTGGGGTTCTGCAGAGCTTCATCCTTGGCCTTGTGCTCTTCAACATCTTCATAAATGGCTTGGACACAGGACTGACTCAAAGGAATACTGAGTTTGCCAGCAACACTAAATTGGGAGGAACTGTTGGCTCCCTCAAGAGCAGAGAGGTCCTGCAGAGAGGCCTTGACAAATAAGAGAAGTTCAATCACCAACTGTGTGAAGTTTAGCAAGGGCAAGGGCTGAATTTTATACCTGGGATGGAGCAACCCTGGATGTGTGCATGAGGATGGGGAATGAGAGGCTGGAAAGAGGAAAGGCACCAAGGGATTCTGTTGATGGCAAGCTAAACATTAGTCAGCAGTGCCCTGGCAGTCAGGAGGGCCAACTGTGTCCTCCTTATGAGGAGTGGCAGAGGGGAGACCTCATTGTGGTCTTCAACATCCTCATGAGGGGAAACAGAAGGACAGGTACTGTTCTCATCACTCTCATGGCCAGGACTCAAGGAAATGGCCTAAAGTTGTGTCAGGGCAGGTTTAGGTTGGATATCAGGATTTTTTTTTTTCACCCCAATGAGGATCAGGCACTGGAATAGCTCCCCAGTGCAGTGGTCACCAAATCTGAGTTCAAGAAGTGTTTAGACAATGCTCTCAGGCACAGCCTGTGTCTCTTGGGATATCCTGTGCAGGGCCAGGAGTTGGACCCAATGATCCCTTGGGTCCCTTCCCACTCAGCATATTCTGTGATTCTATGATTCTCTTGCCTGAGATATTTTATCTGTCAAAAACACATATCAGATATATCCTTTGACCTTGAGGATTTGCCAGCCTGATTCTAATTTAGTCAAACAATTTAGTTTTGCAAGGGAAAAAAGGTCAGTTCCAACAATCTGCTGCATTTGATCAGGATTTCAGTGAAACCTGTGCTGCTGTTTATTCACACTCTTGACTAGTCACAGAAATCATGTACAATTCTATTCCAAAAAGAATCTAGTATCTACTGAGCCTGAGTAAACAGAAGGCTGTCGGATAAATGGAATTCTAAGACAAATTTAGAGCAGAATAAAATGTGTCATTGTGCTACATTTATGACAACCAATCCTTTCTGCTTTTGCCAAGGCTGGTCACAAGTAACAGCCACCAACACTGCAGATGGTTAGAAACTACTTATTTGATATCAACATCCATCTATGGTGAAGTACCTCAAGCTTATAATATATAACTTAATGATATAGAAATCAAAATTTGTGTTCTAGAACTGTGTCAAGGAATCATTGAGACACATGGGCAGATCTGGCACTTTACTAATTTTCTGTTTGGAGCTTCTGAAAGAAATCCTGTGGACTGCCTTGGCCAGTATAGTAAAGTGCGTAACTTCTTACTCTTAAAAACATTTTGTTATGTTATATTCAAAATCTTTTTTAGCTTAAATATGGTTGCTACTGCTTGTCTTATTCAGAACAGCTCCTGTACAGTGGTTTCTGTCTTTTGTCTTTACACTTGTTTTTATCATATCCACGTTGTGTTTCCTCATCTCCAGACTAAACTACCACAGTTCTTTTCTTTACAGATTTTTTGGTTGGATCTTGCACTAAGTAGATGACCCTGAACAATTAGGGTTCCCAGTTTTGCAACTATTTTCAGTTTAAATTACCCTTTTCTAGCAGCATATCCTAAACAAGAATCATGTAGAAAGGCACAACCATATTAGAATTCAGCTATGTATACTTCAACTATAATTCATTTTTTATAGAACCTGAGACATTGTGGTTTTTTGCTTGCTGGATATTCTGCAACATGCTAGGTTTTTGAATTTACCCTAATCCATATCTTGACTTGGTATCACTATGATGGAGTCTCATCAAGCTGACACAAGACAACTATTCTTTGTGAGATGCTCTGTGGCACAATTTGATATGTTCTTATTCTCTGACCCCTAAATCAGGGGAAAACAAACCAGCATGTCAAACAGCATTGACTAAAAAATTAATACATGGATGCATTCTTTATTTTATGCTTACTATAATGAATGGTTTGTACATATGAGAGCTAGCACATTCAGCAGTTGAAAGAAGTCTTTGTCAATCCTTAAAGAGAGACAAATCAGAAACTAAGATCTGAATAATGTGTTTGCAAAACAGTCTGTGCCAATCTTGTTTTGATTTTGAGCTTTTTATTCCCTGGCAACTGTAAGTCACAACATTACACCAAAGAGCAAAACAAGAAGTTCTATATATTCAATGCATGCAGACCTACATGAATGTATCAAAGCCATGTTTACAAATGCATTTTGAAAAGTATTCCAATATCTTCTTTTTTCCAGATGCAACTGCAGAAATAAAAAATTACTATCTAATTTTCATGTTTCAGCATAAAAGAGGTGCTAATGATTATGCAATTCTTCAGGAAATATGGGTTTATTTCTAACTAAAGGATATTTTTCAGTAATATACTTCCGAAGTATTTTTCATATTGCAATGTATTCTATTTCCTTTAAATGCATTATATAGAATATAAATAAAAAATTGAAGTTATGCATTCAGGGATAATCTTTTTTATTGCTACTATTATTATTATTATCATCATCATCATCAATAGTGTTGATTGCATTTACAGATTAGTCTTTCTCTTAAATAAATTCTCAGTTAGAGGTTGTATGTTGACCACATTCTGCATCTCTGAGCTTTTTCCTCTTTTCACTAATTCATTTCGCCTTGCTAATTTTCTCTGTTTCTTTGTGCTGTGCACTTCTTCCAATAGACCTACATCACATTTAGTGTTGCAATTAAATGTGGATTATACTACAAAAAGAACAATAAAGGAGCCCTGAATGACAGAAAGCAGTTTCCCCAAATATTTAAGCAGTCTAAGTCCCCAGTTTTGCAGTTAGATCCTGAGAAGTTTTTATGAAATAGGAACAAGCAATTAAAGAGTCATAGGCAGGCAAAGCAAACTTCTTTTTTGATCTCATTTTGTGCTTTTATGGTCAAACTAAACTCTAGCTAAGAAGGTCATTTTTGTTGATGGATCCATTTATTGCTGTGCTGTTTAGAACTTTCTGTGCTTTTTTACCCAAGTGTAGGCTGAAATTACATGAGAGGGACAATTGCATCTGTTCCACTTTTTGCATTGATCATAACACAGAAATAATAATAATAGTAATAAACTCCAGTACTTTTTGATAGCGATGATGGTGGAAACTGTTTACAGATTAGTGTCTTGATTAAGAGGCAACACCAAGTAATCAATAAGATTTCTGATTAATTAAGTCCATTGGCATAATTTATGTTATTTTCTTACACACTGTAATTTTATTTCCCTCACCACAAATTCTTCTCCTATAATAGGAGCTGACATGTTTTACTCAGGACATTTAATCATTATGATAGCTCCTGCAGAAAGAGGAGTAGATCAATGAAAATAAGATAGTATAAAATTAATGATACAAGCACAATAGATGCAAAACTTTGCTTGCAGTCAACTAAATATCCAGTACCTTGAAACTGCTGCTGACTGATGTTATTCTCAAAAGCACCTAATAATCCTAATAAAAATCAATGGTAGCTTTACAGTATAGACCCCATGACAATCTTCCATAGATTATATACCTTTAGGGGAAAGGATTTAGATTTCATCTATCTTTTCTAAAACATAAGATATACTGATGATTTTGTATGTAAATAAATAATAAGAGTAGTATAAGAGAGTCCATGTTTCCCTGTGCCAGGAGAAGCATTACAAGTATTATAACAAAAGGGCAATTAAAGTACAAGTCCAAACAACTGGTAACAAAATATTGAACTATTTCAGGAAATCTGCTTGCATAAGTTTAATTCATTTTTGAGATATCATTATGGAAGAATCAACAGTGACTATGAATATTTTCTAATTTAGACATGGTTTTGCTTACTAAATGAATCTTTATTACAAAAATCTTGATTTTTTTTTTTTTGTTCATGAAAAATGGATAAGTTGTGGCCCACAAGTTCAAGTCGGACAAATACCAAAAACATAAGTTTTAATTAAGAATTTTTTTCTTAATTGTAGAGTCTTGAACTTTAAATTACTTTGTATGTGTGGTAAAACAAAATTACTGGATGAGGGAAAAAAAGGTGACAAATCTTTTCTAAATTAAGACCAGTTTCAGAGAGATATGTGTCTCTAAGTATGTAATTATACAGCTAGCAGCATTAAAATAAAATAAAATAAAGTAAAATAAAATAAAATAAAATAAAAAATAAGATTTCCCCTTAAGTGTATAAGAATAGTGTAAAACTTAGGGAATCTGTTTAAATCCTTACTTTGTCATTAGTTTATTGGGTGATGCTAGGCAAGTTCTTTAGG
The DNA here is from genome assembly GCA_013400215.1 of Cisticola juncidis. Taxonomy (NCBI): domain Eukaryota; kingdom Metazoa; phylum Chordata; class Aves; order Passeriformes; family Cisticolidae; genus Cisticola; species Cisticola juncidis. The sequence goes on along the minus strand of VXBR01007699.1, from coordinate 453,728 downwards.
ATTAAGGGAGTTCCTAGGTAACCTAGTCAGTATTTCACTTAAACTGCTTTAGGAGGGAAATAATCAGCCTTTGAAGAAACAATTCTTTCTACTGATTTAACAATTTAGACCAGATAGACAACCTTTAAAAAGCTGGATTAAATGAGCTCCTGTTCAGGATTAATCAAGAGCTGAGTTCCAGAGTTGACGTTGACAATTTATTAATTGAAAATGAAAATTAAAGGATCTTATTTAGAGATCTTTAATATTACAGTCTTAATGTTATAGGAAAAAAGTCTTGTCTGATTTCAAGGTTTACAGACAGGTGTGACTTTGGACATGGCTGTGAATGACTGCTTAGGTTTATATAATAAGACATGAACATTTAATATAAAAACCACAAACAACCAAACCCCAAACCCCAAAACTTATCTGCTCTCCCTATTTCTTAAGCCAAAATTGTGACTTTTAATCTTTCAGCCTATATTTGATATCACACATTTTTAAAATTAAGGTACCTCCTAAGCAAATTCACACACAAAAAGTAGTATAAGTTGCTGATATACTTGAAGATAATTGTTTAATATGAGTAGGTTCACTGTGTGCTCCAGTTTTTCATCACATAATAAAGTTTTGTTTTCTGACACGTTGTGCATCCAGCTTCTCACATTCCTGAGTTAACGGAAAAATTAAACAGCAGAATTGTCACCTGTGCATTGTCCTTTCTAATAATGTACATTCATTTGCACTAGATTAAAGTATACACTTTCAATGAATGCAAATGCTTTGCAGTGATGATGCAGTGTAAAGAAAACAGAGCCTCATCAAATAGAAGTACAACAACAACATCACCAGGCACCTCTCTATTGTTTTTTATTCCCAAATGCTCAAAATTCAAGATTTACCAGGAAGTATAGAGTTATGTTAGAGTGCATAAATCCTTGAAATCGCCTCCATGCTCCAGCCTCCAAAATTTGACCTTCATAAAACATGTTCCCACTATTCAGATAGTCAATATCCTGAAACTGACATTGGTAAAAGTAGAACATTTATGATGAAAACTGAGAGAAAAAAATCACTTCAGATTACCACCTTAAATACACCACTGGATGTTTTTGGTTTCTTTTCTACTCAGGGTAAAAAAAAGAAAAAGAAAAAAAGCTTAGTTGGATGTTTCATACCCCACAAAAGAAGGAGAAAGGAGACTGAGTTTCTCTCCCTGTGCTCTTTAATTTTTAGTGAGTATCAAGTTCTTCACTTCTAACCTTTGTTTACAGCTCACTCCTTTGATAGGTCATGATGAAACCTCATTTCAATACTGTTAAGCTTTTTCATTCAGGAACGAAAAGCTAAAAAGGAATACACAAGAGACTGCACACTTGTAGAATACCATTAAATTAATTAGAATATGCCAATCATTCTGAAGAAAAAAATCCCAAGTTATGACCAACTTAAACCCATTTAACTACACTACTTTGCTATTCTTGGAGCCCATGTCATTACAACTTTCAACTTCCAAATTTTTTACATAGATGAAACCAATCTGTGGAGATAAAACTACCAGCAGTACAGCTTTCAGGGAGCCGACTTAAAAGTACCTAGAATTTTCAGGGTAGAGAACTATACACACCAAAATTAAGAGATATCATAC
>VXBR01007699.1:432628-452075 GCA_013400215.1 Cisticola juncidis | reverse complement strand
AAAGTAAAAAAAAATATTTTTCATTAGGTAGAATTTTTTGCCCTGCTAATGCAATATGCAGGATTAGAAACTGCAGCACTTTCATCCTTTTTTGATTCATCCACAGGTGTAATTTATATGTTAGCAGGCTGGTGAAGAAGAAATATTAATAATATAAAAACTGTTTCAGAATATTGAGAGCAAGGGTCACATATTACTCTATATGTCTCAAAACTTAATTTCAGTTTGTAATCAAAATTTTCAGTATTGATAAAACTTGACACAGTTAACTTGGCATAGTAAAGTGCATATTAGGATATCAACTCTCCCACTATGTTACATGCATAACCAGTCAAAACCTCAATTCTGTCTGTCAGTCAAAAAAGGAATGAGAAAAAATAAACTCTGTAGTGCCCAGGAATGAAATAATCTTCCTAGAGGTTAAGTTTCATAATCTGTATCAATTAATAGAATTTTTAAAGTGTAAATCCTGTCTAAAAAAAGAAAATTAATATATGTGTATTAACAGTGAATGTTCTTATTATCCACATATGTGTCTAATCCTTCACTGAATCTTGCTAAGCTCTTGGCCTCAATTATATCTCAAGACAATGAGGTTTTAATGTATCAATTTCCATTCACACTAAATTTCTTTTTTTTCCTTGTATAATGAAAAAGGTTAGAAGAACCAGATTAAGATTTACCTGTAATTTCTGAATCTCTGTAGTTGTATAGGCATTTCTACATTAACCTAAAATGAGGCAATACTATGGTTTTAAAGAGAATCGTGCCCATTTTCTGCACTTGATTTGCAGGCTGTGTTTGCAGAGCAGCTTTTCTCTTTTGCACTTACTCCCTTGTGAAGAAGCCAAACAGGAATCTCACCATAAGACCCAAATATTCTCTCCTGTTTAGAGGGGCATCAAGGTGTGTCTTGGGTCATGGTAACAGCCACTGGGTACCATGACACAGACTCTGTTCACAAGCCAATAACAAGGCTCTTGAGCTGCTCTCACCACCTGAAGTGGTCCATGTGTGTCATCAAAGGGGCAAGCACTGCATTCAGCATCTTCTGGCTTTCCTCTCATAAGCCTGGAGTTGCTCTTCCATCTCAGAGACCTTGGTCACCACTTGAACTAAGACAGATTTGCCCACTTGGATCTGGCTTGCCACTTAGTGATAAGACATGGGCGGCAAAACTCACCTGAAGAGCAGCTCTCTCCCACTCTCACTTCGAAGGCTCTGAATATTGGAAGGAAGGATGCCAAAGACCAGATCACGGCAGGGCACCTGAGCTGTTCCCTCACCACCAAACATTCCTGCACAAACTGGGACAGCTCCTCAATTAAATCACTAGAAAGGAAGAACTAGCAAATACTGCTTTACTTTTTAAACTGGAAGTATAACAGAACTGGCAATTCAGTGTTCTGCATTAGTTGCTGCAGTCAAAGGATGAGCACTCCAGTCTGACACTCTTCTGTGGACATTGAGAATGCAAAAAGGACAGTTGGGTTGGGCAGCAGCCACCACACAATGGAATTTTGAAATATAGGTTAGCAACAGCAACATCACGAACATAAATGATGTTTTATTCTTATATGGATTAAGAAGGTAAAGGTGTTAGGAATAACAAATGCAATAATGTGCTAGTCATCCACATGAAATAGATAAAATGACACTGTGATTCCAAAGCAGATATGTGAAAGTGTGTGTAGTCAAGGAAATAAAGGTTTACTGAATAAGTTTTCATGAGAACTTGAAACCATATGTATGCAGTATCCAAGTATCCAGCTTTATCTAATATAAACCCCATGAATCACATACAACAGAAATATGAGGAACAACAGAACAGTCTAATTTACCTATTTATCTGCTCCTGTTGAACCAGGAGGAACAGATATTAGTGAACAGCTAATATAAACATAACATTCATGAGAACCTCTGTGTCTTTGTGGTAAAAATATCAATCTTATTTTTCTGGAGATCCTCTGTGCCTTTATTCATGGCACATGATCCTAAAACATTTTAATTTCACCTACCACTTTTCCATAAGTAGAATGAGAACCCAGCAATCTATTTCATGTCACATAATGGAAACACTTGTACTATTATTACTATTAGTTTATAATTCCTTCCACATCTGTCTTTTCTATTATGACAGCACTGTCATATTTTCTTCTAGATATGCACAGTCATTTTAAACCAACTTATAGAATTATGCTGAAGACCCTTGTGTTTCTCCAGTTTATGTTAACTGACAGTTTACATTAATTCTTTCCAATAAGAATCATCTAGCATGTCTAAGCCCCTTTTACACACCATGGTGATATTCATGTAATTTGTGTGGGCCACTGAGATACTGTGCTGGTCATGACTGGGGTAGTGGTTTTTTCACAGTGTCCAGTGTGGGGCAGTGGTTTGGGTTTCTTTCTGAAAACACTCTTGATGACAGGTGTACTTTTGTTCCTGCTGGGCTCTGATTGCACAGAAGCAAGGCCTCCTCTTCTCCACATGCCACACCATGGGTGAGGAGCCTGGAGGTGCACAAGAAGCTGGGAGAGGACACAGGAGCAGTGACCCCAAGTGACAAAGGGGACACCCCAGCCCATGTGTTGCCATGCTCAGAATGTAGAGGGAAGAAGGAGGGACAGGAAACATTCAGAGGGTGGTGTTCTTCCTCCCAAGCCACCATTGCCTTGGTGGGGCCTTGCTCTCCTGGCAATGGCTGAACACCTGCAAGCATCTGGGGAGTGAACTTATTCCTTGTTTTGCTTTGCTTGTGTGCTCAGCTCTTGCTTTCCCTGTAAAGCTGCCTTTACCTCAGCCCACAGGTCTCCTCACTGTCCCTGTTTTGGTTCTCTCCCCCATGCTGTGGGTGTGGTGGTTGGCAGCAGGTGTTAAACCACAGTGGTTACCTGTCCAGTCTGACTTTTCCTTTTGTTTCACTGACTGTGTCACTGGTCACTTACTTTTGCACATTACTCACAGTGACAAACAACTTGACTGCTACAGAATCAAGAGGTATGTTTCATTTTTCACAGGTAGAATGGTTCTTTTTCTTCATTTTCTATCTGCTACAATTTCATCTTATATCTCCTCCTTATACTCCATTGCACTTTTTTTTCCTTCATATACTATTTTGCTGTACATCAAAGGCAAACAAAAAGAAAAAAAATTGTTTTTTTCTGAGCACACTAGAATGATTTACCAAATACTACTGGTTCAAAATCGTATTTTACCTCCATAAAAGACTCCATTTTACCCCACTATTTTTTTTCCTTTTTTATACTTAGTGTATGGCTTCAGTTGCATTGCCACCTTTTCACCTGGACTAACCTGACCTCTTTAGAGCTCTGTCAAGTCTTTTCAGATGCCATTAGTGACACTCAGAAGTCACAACTACTTTTTGTAAGTGTAAAGAAGAATCTTTCTTTCCTGCATAGTCTTGTACTCATGTACTAATCTGGATTCATGCTTTTCCATGTTTAATGTAAATGTCAAATTAACACAGTCTAAAGCATTTGTAATAGTGATTAAGGAGGAATCTAAGTATTTATTATATGTACTTAATCCTTATATAGTTGTTGAAAGTGATATGTCTTAAATTACAGCAATTTTGAGCTGGCAGTGAGGTTCTCTCTTATGGGACATTATATAAATTGTAAACGTCTTCCCAAAGCAAGATCATCAATCAAAACAAGTGATGATAATGTTGCCAGCAAAATTAGAAACAGGCTGTCAAGAAACAAATACAAAAATCATTATGAAAGAAACTTGAATTTATGTTTAGCTCTAAAAATTACTTTTCTCCAGCAAAGGCACATAATAATTTTTGGTCTTTTCTATCAGATTTAGGAACATTTTCTAATGAAAATTTAATATTTACAAAATTAATGAAATTTACTAACTAGATTTATTACTAACCAGTGGAAACCTGGATAAAAAAACAGGCAGGAAGAAAAGGAATGACTAATGGGTATCACTTTTTAGCAAACTCTTCAGAAAATTCTAAAAACATAATAGAAAAATCATTTACAATTAAAAAAAAAATAAAAATTATATTCATTCTCTTCTGCCACCAACTGTAAAAAATGAGTTTTGATTAAAAATATCAAATTTTCAAAATTCAGGACAACAGTGAAAGAAAGCATCCAAACTGATCCTCTGCTGTGAATAAGACAACAATAATTTCAGAGACTCAAACTACTGTCTATCAAATTGCCATTGAGAAATGATTGAGCATTAAATATGAGAGGTGTAAAATTTTTTCTTGTTTCAAAATATCGTTTGTCTTACAACTTTATTTGTACCTATACTATAGAACATCATTTCAACTAGAACAAAGGGAGAGAAAAAGAAAAAGTTAAAAGAAAAAAATTAGAAGGTTGATTATTATCCTTGTTACACCTATCACTTGAAAAACGGTTTATGAGGCTTGACATTTTCCATGGCCTTAAATAATTAACTACAGACTAAAAGGCTGAGCAAGTATGATTAGTCAATTAATAAATGTTACTGATTTAAAAGCATAGTAACATCACACTGTGCTAGAACCATCTATTTTGCATGACAATTATATACATTCTAAGTAAACATTACTCCCTAAATTCCTTTTTCCCTTAAAAAATTAAAACAAATTGCAATGATAATTACTTAATGAAGCATGTACAAATACCCAGTTTCTTTTTGAATTACTGGGTAGCTAGCATTCTGCATGACTACTGGGTCATTCTATCATAATAAAATCAATTTCATCTTTCCAATGTGATATGCAAAGTTATGATTTCTTTTTAAAATTGAGAACCTTCTCTGTAGTGTTTTAAATAAATCGCTATAAAGATCTGAAACATTCTGCAAACTTAGGCCTATACTTAAAGTAAGCATTTATTTAGTGAACTCATTTTTGGAAGACCTGTTAGCATCAGCTTGAAAAAAGATTGAAACAAAAACTTAAAAAAACCCAAAAAACAATTTAAAGAAAAGGTAAGCAAAGGCAGAATACCCAGTTATCCTAGCTGTAGTTTTTCTCAGTTGCAGCAATGTAACATTTGAACTCATGTCAGTTTTACATATTGAGAAAGATTAAATGTCTTGTTATTTCTACCAAAAGTAAAAAGTGTAGTATTTATACAGAAAAGAGTGAGCACTGCCAGTGAAAGATGAGAGGAATGATAGTATCTGACTTTAGCTGTAATGCTGTCTTTGTGATAACAGCTCTTTACCAAGCATTCATACAGTAACCTTATGTCCAGAAATCTAAAATTGAATGGCTGTGGAGTGATGTTGCACACTAACAACTACTACAGCGTGATTTAGCCAACCAACATCAATTTCCTCTCAGCCCATAATGCAAAATCCATCCAACCTTTATGTTGATACATCTGCAGGTACTAGCCCAAGATAATACTTACAAAACCGCTGAGAAAAAAGTCCCAAAACTTTTTCTACAGAACCAATAAATAAACACACACAAAAAAAAAACAAACTGATGAATAAATATGATTACCTAAAAAGGTGAAATCAGAGAAATCAACCTCCAATCAGATTCTTAAAAATATTCTCTCCACCTAAATCTTCTTATTAATAGTGCCATTATATCTGGTGTCTGGAGTTACATTTGCATCATTGATGCAAGTTTTCCCCTGTTTTCAAAGTATTAGCTTTACAAGAAATATTGTCTGGTTCTTGCCTTTTTGACCCATCAACTGCATGACAGTTTAGACTCAGATTAAGGGGTGTGGTATATTGTTTCATTTACTTGCACTGTACGGATGATTTAGACTTATATACATCACATTTATTTGAATTCTTGGCCTACTTCTGAACAATTTGTACCCTTCTTGTAGTGCCTAGTCTTAGTTAATTGTCAAGATTCCAGAGCATAGGCAGTGTTCAGCTTCTCTTGTATGAATACAAAAATGTTGTTTTTGAAGGAACTGCTGAGGGCTTTGGTGCTGAAGAGTTTTCACTTCCATACTGCTCCTAGAGTATTTCTCCCCCTAACAAACTCTTTGTCATCTCACATGATCTGCATTGTGTTTATCTGCAGAACTAATGGTGAGCACTAAGACTACTTGTAAGTGCACTAATTGCCAACACCATCATGATGTGGTGCATCAATAACTGTTTTATTTCTATTTGATCACAGCTTTTTTGTTCTGCTAAGCAGGCCTTAAAAAAAAACAGTATTATGTATTTGTTCCTATAATGTAGTTATGTAATGTATGTAACCTAATGCTTTGAACACCTCTTTCAACTCAAAGCACAGTAGCTTTGGAAAATATGTACTTTCATGGACTATTGATGACATTTTAAGCATCTCTTTATGAAGCTGTGATTCTTATTTTGTTCTCTAAGTTCTGAGATAGATGGTTAGTGAGGTTTGTAATGGTTTAGGTTCCACTCTGCCTAACCCTAAATACAGTTATTAGCATAATTTTTTTTCCTCCAAAAGGCATGAAAAATTGAGATAGGAGAATAAGACCTTCACCAGAATTGTGAAACAGAAGGGGCTACTGAAAGCTGATTTAATGATACAAGCAGTTAAAGGAAGCTGCAAAATTCAGGTACTGTGACTGTTCTATTTTAAAAAGTAGGAGCTGTGGGGTTTGGCACCTGGACAAAATGCATTTTTCTGATATCTTGAGAGATAATCACTGAAAGATGAAATGATACATAGTGGCTAATAGTACAACCCATGAGAAAAAATGCAGTGGTTCTGTGAAGTGTAACAAAAGTCAAAAGTTACAACTTCCAGTGTAGTCACCTAGCAGCTCCTGATAAACCATTAAGACAATATTTTTTGGTGTGTACAAATTCTATGGTGGCTGCAGAGTATTTCCACATTTTTAAAAGGAGTTAAAAGGGAAAAATATTTTGAAAATATGATGGAATTGAATAAATTGACATTCCTCTCAGTTTTATACAAGGCTCTGGTGAGATCAGAAATTTATACTACTTCTAGTGGAATCTGTTCCTGGGCAGCAAATAGAAGGGACCTATCCAGAATCTTTTGCCAAGTGAATCTGGTCTGGTCAGAAAATACATAGCAACATTGGTGGTGTCTTAGCACTGAAAAGGCCAAGTTGTTGCCCAGTAACTCACAAAAGATGAATTCAGGAATTGCAGCAGAGATAATACCAACAGTAGCAGGAATTACACTTCAATTCCATTGTTTATTCTATCCCATATCTCCACCCTCTGAACCCCAATAAACATTTTTTTTGTTTCTTAGGCATATTTATTTATCACAATTAGTTTCTCAGACTAGGGTGTTGCTAGATTTCCTACTGCCTCTTTACCTATCACCAACACCTATCATCCTCCTTCTCCTCATCATCATGATCATCATCATCATATTTCCCTGCACTTTATCTGTTTAGAATAGTTCAGAATCTGCTCATTCTTCTGCTCCCAAGAGGCATTCTCTAGGACTAAAACCTTTCTTCTGACTTTTTCCAAAAGCTTCTCAGCTTGCCAAGTGAACACAAGTCACACAATAAAAGGTAGAGAATAAAGAACCAAAAATATACCCACTGACAAATGCTGCAGGCCACAGAGTCCAAGCTGACACCGAGCATATGAGGGCCACAGATCAACTGGCAGAAACTTCAACAATTTAGACAAAATGTTGACAACAGTACTAAGTAGAAAAAGGAAAAATTAGGAAGACAGATGAACAGTGAAACAGAACCTTGGGATAAGTTTAGGTGAAAAAACAGGTGAAAAAGAAACTGAACTTTCCTGATAAAAGCAGCTATGTCAAGGAGAGGGATATACTCAGAATATCATCAAAGCCAAAGCAATTCCAAAAATCACTGAACAACATTTAACAAAATATCACCAGCAGAAAAATGCAAAGATTCAAGCAGAGCTGCTCTCCCCATGAAACCACGATATCAAACAGGGCATGAGGACAACAAAGGAAAGACATCAATAGTGTGGAGCACTCATTAGATCAGGGCACAACTAGCCCACTGGAAGGTTAGCACAGACCTAAAGGAAATGCCAGATAAAAAGGGAGTATATTAACTCTGCTACTCACAGAACAACACTGTAAACTTTGCATAAGCGTGAAAGTATAAAAATGGAATCGACTGGATGTGGAACAAGGAGAAGAAGAGAAATGGGGGGAAGAGAGACAGAAACGGGAAAAAGTAGGAGAAAAGGGAAAGAGGAATGGGGAAAAGGAAAAGGGGAAAGGGAGGGAGGGAGAATCTTTTAATGCAAAAAATAATGACACAAAGTTTAATTAGGTAATTTTTGAATTATTTCCCATGAGAATAATATGAATATTTAGAATAACATTGGTATTTATCCCAGGAGCTGGGCAAATTTTTTCTAAATATGACAGTGCTTTTTGCCTAAAGATCTCATTTATTTCTCTATCCCTATTTTCACCAGGTTGAGTTTTCTGGCTTATTCAAGAAAAAAGGACATAGCCAGATGTTTTGTTTACAGTGATATGTCATGGTAAAATCTCATTCTTCTAAAAATCTGTGCAATGATTGTTAAGAAAACACAATTTAAATTAAGATGTGGTGATGATGAGAGAAAAAACAATATGACAATGAAGAACCAAAAAGAAGATTTGCTGGAGAAACAGAACAGGACAAGAAACAAAAGAATAAACAGAAACAGAAGTGAGAAAATAAGAACAATTTTGAAGAGCTCTGCATGGTCTATACCAATATTTTTATCGAGATATGAGACAAATCTACAAATAACCTGTAGATCTATGTTTTCTGTGTTTGCAGTAGGGACATTTTGGGCAATATCAGATTTTCAATAGCAAGTCCAGGAATCTTGCTGAACACTTGCATCAGCCAGCAGTAGTGTTTCCATGAAGGCAGCAGGCACAGTCCATCTGGACCTCTAAGTGGGATCATTTCATGTTTAAGGACTATTATTTGAATTCAGGCTATTTCTGGTTAATGAAAAATACATGGTAGCTCATGGCATTATTAAGATGATTTCCCTTGAATTCCCGCATCATGCTATTGACAATAGGAAGGGTAAAGATAAATCTTCTAATAAATACCTCCTTTCAATGCTGTCTTTCTAATGAAATAATCTAGACACTGGACTCCACAAATTTTACATTAGCATACTTCTGCTCAGCCATTAATGTAATGCTGATGTTTGTCACCATCTAGACTATTGCAAACAAGAAATAATACAAGGAAGTTAGACTATATGTGAAGGGGAGAGGAAAAAAATAACGTTCTTAAAGCTAATAAAAAATGTAGCAAAAAACCTAAATGGAAGGGAAATGGAAGAACAAGAGAGAGAGTCACATGAAAAAAATAGAACAATAGAGAAATCAGTAAGAGGTGAAAATGATACCCTGAGGCATGATTAAATATAAGACAGGATGTCAATAATTCATAAAAAAAAAATGGCTACTTAGAAGTGCAAAGCTTACCTCAGCTTGGTTTGGACAAATAGTCAGTATACAGGTGTGAAGGGGGTCTGTGATCTGTCAGTAATCAATCAATATTTTATATTAAAAAAAAAAAAAAAAAACTTGAATAATTTATACTGAATTTCCCATTCTGTACCTGGTAACAATTGGGCCAATGATTTCATGACTAATAAGGAAGGTGCAGAACTGAATTATGTCAATCTAATTCATAAGACTGCCTGTCAATAAAAAGGAATGTGTATGGTTGTGTTTGTAGATAAGTGTTTGTAGATAAGAACATGGAAATAAATGTCCTGGACTGAGCAAAGCCTGAAGATTGTCAAAAGAGATGTTGGCAGTGTGCCCTATCTGTGTGGGGATATATAACCAGTTATGAATCCAGACTCTCTAAACCCTCAAATAAGAACCAGTATCTTCATTTAACCTTTCCCTTCTCATCAGGTAAGGCATTATGCTGTTCAGAGGGAAATCAAGTGGGATGTTGTTTTCAGAAATGTAATGGTGTGATCCCTTGTCATTCTCTAATGAAGCTTAGAGAGCACTGGCAGGTTGGATGCAGAGTAAATCACAAAATATTACCAACTGTCAAGAAAAGATATTCTCACTTAGCCTGTATTTTGAAAATACCTTGCTACTGAGACAGCTAGTTGTATGTATTTGTCCTGGAAAACAAAACCAAAGGAAACTAAAAAACCTTTCAAAGGTTACCATGGCACATAAACCCCAGTCAGAGAATATGAAGAGAGGTATCCCCACACTGACTGGAGTTGCAATAGAGGACATGAAGATATCAGCACTTCATGAGGAACATCTCAGACTTCTGGGGCCTTCTCTCATTACAATTCCAGGAATGGCTGAGACATCAGTCAGTCAAGGGAAGTGACACCAAGTGACACTGTCCCCTCTCCTGGTTCCCCCTGGAACTCTCCCTTGCACTGGACTCAGTGCAATCACTTGGGCCTCACCCCTTACTATAAATGTTTTAGTTTTTATGGCTGTAAATATCTTTCACACACCTAAGGCAGCTGTAAAAAAGCAAAGCATGAATATTATCAATACATGTATTCTGCACTTGCTGTTGTGCTTTACCTAATCAAAGAGGGTTTTTAAAAGGCTTGATTTGGCTCATTGTTTGTGTTGCAATTTTTGACAAAACTTAAATGTTCTGGGGGGGCAATTCAGAGAAGAATTCCTAGATAAAGTATTATGATGACACTGTAAGTACATTTAATATTGTATTGCACATATTCCTGAGAAAATGTTTCTTTCTGATTTCTCTCTGATTTCTCTCTGGTTTTGGTGTTATATTAACAATTCCACAATACATCTCTGAGCAGCAGTTTTGTGGGTGTCTTCATTTTGTCTTGTCAATTCTTCTGCTTATCACAAGTGAAACAAATCAAGAGCACCACAAAATTTGATATTGTGATATTTGTGCAGTGCTTATCTTAGAATAGTCTTTCTTGTTTCTTATTAGTGCCCCTATTCTCCATCAAGCTAAGTAGAATATTAAAACCTTCCATTTTCCAAATATTAAACTATGTGACCAAAGTCCTCAAACATGAAACTTTGAAAAAAATGCATTGCACCAGCTTTTATAACTTTGCTGCTTGAGACTAGTACTGAAAACCTCTCCCAAGTTGCATTCTAAATTCATAAGTAATTAATTTTTCTTTAGATCCCTGAGCAGATTTCAAGTTAACTATTGCTCTCAAACCACCTAATCACAACAGCCACTTGGTCTATTTCCTTCCATGCTGAGGCAGACTTTTAAATTTTATTTGCTATTTAAGTTTGTCGTGGCACAAATCCCTTCCATCAGTGTTCAAGTAATGTCAAATGCTAACCTGCTAGATCATTTTAGCAGCTATTGAGGCATACTTGTTTATTGAGAGTCAACAGATTAAATAAATAATTAAAACAGGTGAAGAGAATGCTTCAGATGATTCATAAACATGTGAGTTACAGTTTCTGGGTTGCTTTTGGTTGGTTGGTTTGCTTGTGGGTTGTTTTCATGTTCCCAAAAACTGCCTTAAAGTCTTTTTCTGAGATCAGGTTTGTCAGTCACTTTCAGATGAGTTATGTTGGTGCACATATTTGGGGAGAGTCATATTAGCATTTTGAAAGAGACTTTTTTTTCAGCAAGAAGGTGTTGTTTAATTAATGCTTTATAAGTCAATATTCAGCCTCTAAATCATTAGAAAGAAAAGCTTCTTTTTCTAAGCTGCAAGACACAGATCATCTACAGAATACATCTGCATTTTTTTTATATTATCAGAAAGAAGGATATAGTCAGAATATAGAAATCTATTTAATAGAAAAATCATGGATTTGATTATGGTTTTCTATAAATCACAATTAAAATTTTCAGAGTGTTATTTATTAAACCCATAGCAAAAGGTATTCTGAATCAACTGGGATAGGACACAAGTGTCCAACACTAGTCATTGTGTTAATGTAGTAGAAGAAAGAAAATTTGCTTTCTGACATTTTATGACTGACCAGTGAAACTATGTGTATAAGGAAATATTAGTATTTTTATCTTTTGAATTAATTTCTTCCTCTTCCTGAGCTGTAACACCTTCTTGTCAAGTAGTATGTCCTAGATATATACATAAAAACAAATTCCATTAAAATTCATTATGAGAAACCCTGTGGTTTCTCTCATATTGCTGACTTTAGGTCAAATCGCTTAACCTGATCTACAATTTCATTTTGTATATGGCTTTAATTGAAAAATTATTTTTTATCTTCTATGACTATTCACATCCCTTCAAATGCATCCTCCTGCATTTCCTTCTTTCAATTCCTGTCTTGTTCCCAAAAATGCAATTAGACAGCTTGAGTTTACAAATGAAATAAATACATCTAAAATAGTCTGAAGACTTTGAATTGTCATACCCATCTATAATGAATGTGTAACCATTACTCTACATTCAATATTTTATAAACAGCTCTCAGGGCAGTACCAGTAGCTGGGATTGATGGATTCTTAATTGATCTTTATAATAAAAATGAAAATCTATATCTATTAAAATATCTAAATCTTGTCTATAAAAGACTTTGAATTTTTTCTCCTTTAAATCTTTGCGTATTACTTATTTTCTTCACTACACCAATGGAAATGTTTTCTCATAGCTTAACTTCTAGGTGTGTGACAGATTCTTTTGAGTTCACAGTTAGCCACGTGCATAAGTATTCAGCATGATGTAAAATCTTCAGTTCTTCCAAACACAGGAAATAATTTTTCTTCTTTCTACACCATGTATAGTATTTTGCCTTTTTCCTGTACAGATTCTCACCCCTAACTAGGGGTTCTAGAAATACAAAAGCCTAATGAGCATCAGTCCATCTAATATCAGAATTGATTTAATTCATAATAAAATCCTGCAGCAGAACAATTGCTATCTGGAGGAACTAAAGCCTGAAAAAAACAAATTGTCTTATCACCTGACTGTTTTTTTGCCAATCAAAGTTGTCCTCAGAACACTATAGTTCATTTAGAGCTCAGACTAACTCCTAAATTTCTAATATCTCTCTTATTTTTAGGGGATATATTTTTTTTCAAATGGGGTCAAGGATACTACTCAATTCTTATGGGCCTTAAATAGTCATTGTATGCTAACTTCACTAACATGAAATGGTTTGGAAACCAAGATATAAGAGAAACTCTGTTTTGTTGATGATCCCTTGAGTCATCAAAATGCCTTAGAACACCACTTTTCTAAGATAATAAATCCACTGGAGAATTATCTAAACCCACCCAATTCTCATTAGGATTTTTTTATTAATTTTATGTCTGCTGTATTGATACTAACAGCACATTAAATTTAAAAAAAATATTCAAAGCATCCTGTGGGATAATGTATTTAACATAATATCTGAGGCTTATCCTTTTGACTGTCAAGTTTAATATCAATAAATAATATTCAAGCTCAATTACCAGTTGATAACATGTTGCAGCACATTATAGATTTCCAACACTGACTGCTAGGATTGTAAGCCCCCAGCAGCAAGTAACATCAGAATGAAAAAGATTTTGTCTGTTCTCTGGTTTGTACACTTCTAGGAATTGACAAGAAACTTTCTGTCCCATAGACTCACCTCCCTAGGTACAGGACATGCAGAATCCCTACTGAAGGCACTGGAACTGCTGCTAATCAGTACAAGATCACTCCCATGATATCACTTCAAATTACTGAAACAAACTTGGGAAATACAGAACTAAACTTATTGTAGTAGTCCTGGGAATTCACATCTTCCTGTGTTTCTGATTGCCTATTAGACAACAGTAGTCTTAATTTCCATTTAATTTTTATTCATGTAATTTTAAAATGCCATTTCTTTTAATCTAAGATGTTTGCTGGCAACTAAATTCTAATTGCTTGAAAAACAGGTTCCAGTGCAATTATTAAAGAAATCTTTGATTGCCTGAGGTAGATATAATTTCCTAGACTGTACAAATTAATTATCATTGATCTGCTTGACATTCCATGCCTATCTCTATATATGTGCATATATATGCAAGATAGATATATATATGTGAGATATATATTTATATATACACACACACACATATATATATAACTTTAAATCTTGCTTAATAGCTGAGGGTTGTTAGAATCATTTCTGATCACGATGATTCATGGTACACATTGAGAAGTTTTCTCAGTAAAACCTGACACTGATTAATAGATATGCTAAGATCTTGCTATTATAAATGTGTCCTGCAAGCAGCAGAGCCTTTTGAAGGTAAAATAAAGTTGGGGAATTCAAAGTCCTGAAACAGAAGCAGACTGGATAATTTAGTCTTTCTTCCTGCTTCTCTACAATTTCTCTTTGGAAATACTTTTAGCTTTTGATGTCATTTCTGGTAATGTGTTGTCATAAAGACTGCTAACACCAGACCGTTTTTCTGTGTTGTGTGTGATTTTCCTAATTCTCTTCAGAGGTGAGAGGTGAAGTACAGCATGTGTACCTCCTTTATTATTCTAGACAATAAACTATTGATGCTTCAGCCCATATCAACATAAATTAAAGGTTATATTGCATAAACATGAATTTCATGAGATGTAATCCTTGTTTAACATAAGTCTGTGTATCTCCCATATTGCATTACTGCTCATTCTTAACACTTCATAAGCCCCCTGTTTTGTTTGTATTGTCATCCTTAGCATTTTTTTTATTCAAGCAGGAAGTAAATTAAGTACCTAAAATAGTTCAAATGTTCTCCAGACTGTGACACTTTGGAGTGCATCCAGAGGTGAAAGAGAATAATTATAATATTCAAGTGTATTTTATGTTAAATTCTTCTGTCTTTGGCCCTCAAATAAATGAAATTTTTGAGAATTTAAACTTTTGATGCTTAAGTTCTACCCATAGCCTTGCATGGATTTGGTCTGAGTGAATTTGGTAAGTTCACACAAGGAAACCTAGGAGATCAGGAATTCTTTCCACTCCTAGACAAGTGACCCAAACACAAAAATGCTCCAATTGTCCTCAGTTCAGTTGAAATAATTTTTATAACCTCTGTTTTGAATTTGCCAGTTACAGCTATTTGCAATGGTGAATTTGAGGGACCTATCCATTGATCAAACACATGATGAAACATTTTTCTGTAAAACCCTCAGACAATCATCAAAATGCTACAAGCTTTTAGATGCTCTCAGTCTTTTGTAGAATCAATGCAAATGGTTTCCAGTCAATTGTAAAAGTGGCATTTCAGAACTCGCCTTATTAAATCTTCACTTGGAAGGCAGGAAAAGTGTTTCCCATTAGTTTTTGTCTAATGCCTTGTGCCAGCTGTCTTTTACAAGGTTTATCATTTCTCTCCATTCTGTATGTCCCTTTTTAAGATGTGAAAAGGTCTTCTGAAGAATTTCTGATACTACTTCAATTAGACACACAACAATCCAGGATAAGCTTTGCAGGTTCTGTTTTCTCAGTGACAGTCTGGAACATAAACAAATGCATTTTACTATTTCAACTGCTGAGTTTCCTAGCTCATTTGTTGCTCTCTATATCAAAAAAGAAAAGACTTAAGAGATTTTCAGAGTCAGAGATAATTTTTTTTCTCAATTTGATTTCATGCAAGTTTTTAATTTTGCTTCTATATACAGATTATTATGGACAGTCTTATTTGATATTATACCATAATCAAATTTCAGTCTGACTATAACCTGATGAATTAGTTTGTTGGTTTGTTTTTTCTCTTCTTTTTCAGATTTATCAGACCAGTTCTTCTATTTATACGTCCTGACTTTATTTGCTCTCACATGAGGCCTTTTGGCTTGCTGTAATGGTTTATCTTTCTTTGACTGTCACAAATCCCATTTTAGGGAAAATGTCAGGCTTTACCCAACCTTTTCATGCTAGTGTAATCCTTCTTGTCTTGAGTCAGGCTATTTGAGTGATTTATGTCAAAACGCTTACTAGGTGCTTTATTACAAAGTCTTAATTTATTTTTCAATGAGAAATAATGGAAAGATGACCTGTAGTTGTTCTTTATATCCACTTTCTATTATTACTGTAACAATGGAAAATTTAATTTAAAAACAAAACAAAACAAAAAACTAACAAAACCACCAATAGATTTTGTCTCTGTTTATTCTAGGCTCAGGTCCAACCATTTTGTCTTCTTTGGAGGGGAGAACAAAACAATCTAAAGGTATGTGAGAGAAATTCCTAAGATAAACTAACCTATTTCTATGTCTCCGGGCTACTTAAATGAAAATACAGTGTTTGCAGTAGTCCAAAGAGAGGCCCCAATTTGTTTAGAAATGAAAATTGAAAGTTTCAGTGATAATAAGTTATACAAATGAAATACTATTTAACAAGTTGATTGCTTCTATTAAACTGCCAGTCATAAACATAGTCTTAACCTGGACTAGCAGGACTGTTTCATCAAAATAAGCTCTATGATTTTTGTCTGTATTATTAATTTTTTTCTCTTTAATTTCCTCTTTCATTTTCTACTGGCATAGTATTTTGTAGTAAGTGAAGCATGAACACTCATTTTCACTTGCAAAGCAGACCATTTACTACTTGGAATATAAAGACATTTAGTACATTTGCTATTGTGTTTTTCATGTAGCAGACATAAAATACAGTGTGATTGCATAGAAAAGATGTGGGCTATGTACTTAACACTTCATGTCTTAAACATTTCTTATAGAAATACATATTCTGTTCTGCTCTCTCTCTTTTTCCTGACTGTAGCATTGCAGAATATGTTGTCTTTGCCCCTTTGAGAATGTTTTTGACTGATGACATTTCTAATGGCAGATTATCAACATATATTCTAGCTTTGAATCATGACTGGAAGAAAAGTAGCATAATAAGATTTCTATTTTTGCTTGTATAGTCAAGTATATTCTTTCTTAGATAGCAATTTGGCATAGCTATGAACAGGAGGTTCTTGTGCAGTTTGTGATACTGAAAATATTTATTTTTATCATTGTAAGTATCCTTTTATGCATTTTCTATTTATTTTGCACAGTGAAGCTGGTCCACCCACAATAGGTATACAAAATTTTTTAAAGATCAATTCTAGTAAAGGACTGTCAGGATCATTATTATCTCAACAAGCTTTTTCTCCACAGCCCCTGCCTGAGAACTCTGTACCAAAAGGCCTTTTTCCAGGCTTTCAACATGGTCATCACTAGCATTCACACAGCCAACTCAGTGAAATACAGGCTGATAAATGGGTGCAAACCGGCTAAGCTCTCAAGCTGAAAGCTTTTTTTCATCATTGGTTCAATGTCCAAATGGCAGCCACTTCACAGATATGTACTGCAGCAAATATGGTCTGTTAACAACCCAGGTGATAGAATGGTGTGCACCCTCACCCAGCTCACAGCTCATATCAGAACTGGGGAAAGGGTTCATTGCTACCTGAAGTGACCTCAACAATAAATGAATTAAAAAAAAAAAATAAAAGGGGTACAAAGATACAAGCAAAGAAGAATGCAAATCTCAATAGGACAAATAGTCTCATTCACCACTACAAGCCAAGGCAGACTAAGAATTAGTTTTGCCAAAAAAGAGCAGGTAAGCATCAAAGCTGATCATGACCTGGCAGTGTGATCCTACACCAGAGGGCCAACTTTGTTGCTGGTTTAACCCCAGCCAGCAACTAGATACCACTCAGCCACTCAGTTGCTCCCAGTCCTGAATAAAAATAAAAGTAAACACTCATGGCTTGAATTAAGTGCAGTTTAATAGTTGAAATGATCTAAAATATAATTATTGGTTTATGTTAAATTATAATTGTAATGAAAAGGAGAAAGGAATAAAACCCATATAAAACCCATGAAAAACATGTGGTGAACAATGCAATTGCTCATCACCCACTGACTGATGCTCAGCTGATTTCCCAGCACCAATCAACCCTTCCTGGCTGACTTCCCCCTGTTGATTCCCTGCCTGTCATGTTCTGTGGTATGGAATATTCCTTTGGCCAGTTTGGGCCAGCTGCCCTGCCCATGCTCCTTCCCTCCAGGTGCTCATGCGATCCCTCACTGGCTGAGCATGAGGCATTAAAAAGTCCTTGACTTAGAGTGACTTAGAGTGGGCTCTAAGCAACTAAGCTAAACCACCAATGAATTATCAATGGTTCTTGAATGTCTCCAGTGAGGCAATCCCATAGACCTGCCAGATACAGATCTGTACAACTCATTTATTGTGCTGCTCAGTACCTTCTTACAAGGTGTTTATGGGTAGGAACACAAACCAAACATTTTCAGTTTTGCATTATGCAGTCATGGGTTTCCATGGGGTTACAAGAACAGAATAAGAATCTAACACAATCTTTGGCTTTCACCTATACCCATCTGTAAGTTTCAAGAGCATGAAACTACTTGAACTCTTTCTGAAAAAATTAGATTATTGAATTTCTTTCTGTATCTTGACTTTGTAAAGTTTTGTACAGAGTCTGCATGGGCAGGATGCCCAACAAAAGATTTCAAAGACTTTGTTAGATTTCTGCCTATCAAATGACCTTACACATCACATTTTTACAATTCTGTACTTTAAATGATGTCTTTATTTCATGGGACTATTTTCTATACTTTTTACTTGAAATTTCAAAAGCACTTTGAATATGAGTAAGTAGTAAATACACTTAAGCCTCTTTAAGTAGCCACTTTGATTCCCATCTTAAGAGATTGCTAAGTATTTGCATGAATAGAAAACAATTTGCCTCTAAGAAAAGAAACATTTTGTGTTAGTCCCTAGAATGCTGAAGTTCAATATAACTTATCTTAATTGTCTGCTTGTAGATCTAGTTTTCACTTCTCAATAATTTAAAATGAGATGAATTATATGAGCCGGAGCTAATAAACTTTAGAGATATCTCCTTATTCCTGGACAGAAATAGACATTTGTGCACCAGAAGTTGTAAACAACTTGACAGAGAAAATACTACTTGCCAAAAAATATTAGGATACATTCTACTACATTCTACATTCTACATCAGTAAGAACTGATAGTTTTGACTGCAAAAATTTTTATCCATAATAGCACAAAAGTTTTATAAGAAGCACTTCATAATGTTTGTTGTTGTTTAACCCCAGCCAGCAGCCAGGTCGCAGGCAGCAGGATCAGGGAGAGAATCAGAAGGACAAAAGCTGCAAAACTTGTGGGTTGAGATAAAGACTGTTCAATAGGGAAAGTAAAACCTCTGCTCACTAGCAGAGCAAAACGAGAAATTCATTCACTGCTTCCCAGGGGTTCAGCCATCCTGGGACAGCAGGGGCCCCATCATATCTGACAGTTACCTGGGAAGACAAATACCATCCCTCCAAACATTACCCCCTTCATCCTTCTTCAGCCCACTTTAAATACTGAGCACGATGTCACACAATCTGGAATATTTCTGTGGTCACCTTGTCCCCGCTGTGTCTCCTCCCAGCCTCCCAGGCACTCCCAGCCCCTCACCATGGTGGCTTTAGGAAAAGCAGGAAAGGCCTTGGCTCTGTGGAAGTCCAGTAACAAAAGTTCAGTAACAAAAAAAAAAAAAAAAAAAAAAAAAAAACTCAGGGTTAT
>VXBR01007699.1:401742-432591 GCA_013400215.1 Cisticola juncidis | reverse complement strand
CAGCAAAAATTCAATGCCCACCCCCATACTAGCCACTGTAAATAAAATTAATTCTCCCCCAGCCACAACCAGCACAGTGTTGAATCTTTAACCTCATGAGAAACTGGGTGAAATCCTGGTCTAGACATGAGTACTATTTAGAAAATCTTCAAGCTTATTTCCAGAAAATTAAATGCACTTCCTTTTCTGAATGTAGACTCATGCACACAATAAAATGTCAACTAAAACATGAGGAAATTTTAAATTGTACATAAACTAGACATTCTAAGACACATCATGCTTCCAAATTCAAGAAAAATAATGAAAATGTACTCTTATTACCCCCATGCAGAGTATAGTGCTAATAAAATTTTGCCATATTTACTTCTTGACTTTTTAGAGGGTCCTGAAGAAAACTAAATTTACCAGAGCAAGATATTTGGCCTATTTTCCACCTTCACTATTCGAAATGATCATTTCAACTGTCCAAAATTTAGTAATATCAGAAAACATTGGGGAAAAATTTTGGAAAAGAAAATTAATTTTGGAAAGACTTTTTGTAACTACAAGTTTCTAGTTCTCTTAGAGCAGCTGTATGTCTTGGCTAAAAAAAACACCTAACAAAGAACAATATTTTCTTTCTCTATAAAGGATCCTATTACAATTTTAGGAAAAGCAAAGACACACTGGACAGCTGTATTGCTTTGTTCAATAACATGCCTTCTTAGAAGAAATTTCTGGCATGAAATATGAGTGATTGTTTTCCTTCATATAAACTGTCATTGAAATCAAACAGTTGATAAACTGCAGGTAAGTGATGGTATTAATTTGCTAGTTGTTTTGAGGATTATTTTATATGCTATAACTCTTGCCACTGAAATGCCTGTATTATACCTCTGTGTTTAGCTTGCAGATTTGTTCAGCACAGTACAGGCTGTGGAGATTTTACATGTTACTGATCTGAGCAGAGTTTCATCCTGATTTCCTTAAACTACTCACTGCTGAGGTTACAGTTCCCAAAAGCAGTTTCATTTGCTGATATTATCATCTTCACAGCATCTCAAGAACTTTATACTATGTATAACTTACTTATTACTTTAGTACCAGAAAGATTCCCATTACCATTGGAAAAGCTTTCATTTTCTTGTCCTCTAACTTTCACTCCCACAAGTATGCATATTTGCTGAAAGTAAACTTTCTATGTAAACTTTCCTGTAACAATGTCTATCCCTAGACAGTGATGGAGTAAGGGTTTGGATTTAGCACTTTTATCATCTTCTGAATCATTCCCATCTGCAGTGCAAAGTCCCTCACCATCTGTACCATGCCTGATAACTTATGCAGGCAATACAAATACTTGTCTCTTATTTCCATCAAGGGCATTTTTTAAAACATGAGCCATTTCTTTTGCAGGCCCTAATTTAGCAAAATACGGAACCTATACATAACAATAAACTATTTTTCGTCAAACTGAATGACTGATGACAAATTATCTCACTTTCTTTTGGGAAATTTTCCTCTCTAGGAATGAGACTAGCTAGATCTTGCACCCTCATACACTGCAGTGTTGGCCCATCACACACGGCCCCTGTGAGCTCTGGCACTACTCTGGCTGCTTTCATTCAGAAATTACCATGGTCTTGTGCACATAGGTAGGGAGTTTGTGCTCACCCAGAAAAACAGTCAGAAACGAACTTCAATGAGAAGAAATGACTGACTGAAATGTCAGAAGGAGAAGACATTTTTAATCTTTAATGGATAAATGACACATCAGGCACAGAGCACAGCCATTCAAGCACTGTAACCAACCTCTGTTTACACAGCTAACCTCTTTCATCCCCTTATCCTTCCATTTCCCTTGCCACTCCTTCTCCAGCCACTCTAAATCCCAAAGGCACCTGCAAGTCTTCCTCTGGTCCCATGGTAATGGGTGTCCCCCCTGGCCCTGGGGCTGATCACTTCCTGTAGCTGAGACAGGTTACCCTCAAACCTCTGCCCTACTTTGTCTGTATAGCAGTGAATTCTTTATCACATAACAGTGCCAACCACAATAATTTAGAGTAAATCAAAAGCTTTGAGAAAATAAACATATTATCTTCTGAAGCACAAGGGAGAATGAAAATGTTGCAATCTTAAAAGGCACCAGAACAGAGAAGGAAGAAATGGGATAAGGTGTGCATGGATTATTCCAGTTGGTGATCTGCACAGACCATGTCTGTGCTGGTCATGGAGAGAAAGCCTTCCAAGGTAGCCAACAGCAAAACTATTTTCTTCTTCTGATCCAACCATCAGTTTTATTCTTACATTGTGTATTGGCTTTGTTTGTATTGGGCAAGTTTTTGGTAGCAGGAAGGGGACTACAGGGGTGGCTTCTGTAAGCAGCTATTAAAAGCTTCCTCTATGTTGGACAAAACCAATTCCAGATGAATCTAAGATGGACCAGCCTGCTGCTGCCAGGGCTGGACCAATCAGAAATGGTGACAACAACTCTGTAATAACATATTTAAGAAGGTGAAAAAAACTATTGTGCAGAAATAATTGCATCCAGAGAAGAGTGGAGTGAGAATATATGAAAGAATCAACTTTGCAGATGCCAAGGGCAGTCACCAAGGAGGGGCCCAGGCACCAGGGCAGAGACTCCCCTGCAGGGCATGGGACAGGACAGGGTGGAACAGCTGTGTCCCTGCAGCCCATGGAGGTCCACAGGGAAGCAGACATCCACAGGCAGCCCATGGAGGAGATCCACACAAGGGCATGTGAATGCCTGAAAGAGGGCTATGAATCCATGGGAAACTCATGCTGGAGAAGGGGAAGAACTCCTCTCCTTGAACAGTAGCAGGAACAACCTGTGAGGAACTGACCATCACCCCCCATTCCCATCTCCCTGCACTGCTGGGGGAAAGGAGGTGGAGTTGGGAAAGAGGGAGAGGTGGGGGGGAAGGTGTTATAGGATTTGTTTTATTTCTTATTATCCTGCTCTGATTTTGGTTGGTAATAAACTCATTTTATATCTTTAAGTCAGGCTTGTTTTGCCTGTGACAGTAACTGGTAATGGTGATCTCTCCCTGTCCTTATCTTGACACATGATTCTTTCAATATATTTTCTTATCTGTGTCCAGCTGGGAAGTGGAGTGACAGAGCAGTTTTATTTGCAGTAATTTATTACTAAAAATAATGTAACAAATATAAATATAGAAAAATTAAAATATAAAATTAAGAAAATTATTAGATGTGCTAAAGACAAGGGTATTGCTGATGGTGAACTGAAGATAAATATCTCTCTGATGGGCTGCATCATATATGTATATACTGGGAAGCCTTAGTTGAAAAAAATCTTGCCAACCTAATTGTCATAATTAACAGATGCTCCAATAACATGGTTGCAAATAAATATGGTCATGCTGAGAAGATAGTAAGCCTTATTTTCAAGACAAATTAATCTAATTTCAGTGTCCCGATAATTCTATGCATTTGTCAGCAAGGCTGATTTTTTTTCTCACTATTACGTGTACTATTCACAAAGAAGTCACTTTCAAATAGTCTCTCAAATAGTCAGAATAAGTTAACTTCCTAAATCTGACATACCAAGCTTTACATTTTTAGCCTTTCAATGACTATTTTCAAACTTTTCTGACTGTTTTATAATTTTTTCATATGTATTAAAAACAACTGATACATAGTTGAACTTATCTGCAATTACAAAAGCTAAAAAACCCTTAAACTATGCAACATATCTCTAATAATACCACGATCGCAATTGTATTAGGTACATTTTTAAGTTACTGATGATTTTGAGATGGCAATACCCAGTCTATAACTATTGAACATGGGTCTCTGCAGACTATGTATGACAAACTTTAGAAGATCCTTGAGATACTTGATCAGAGAATATCACAAGTTAACATAAAGTTACAAGAAATAACATAAAAATAACATAAAGTTACAAGAAATCCACTCCAAAATTATAAAACAGATTCTTTATAAAGAATGAAATAATGTTCTAAAAGTCCACAGATTACCAAATTAAACACTTTATTGTTTTACCTATGTTTAAATTGGAAGTATTAATGTTCATTCTAAATATTTTAAATAATTATAAGTCTTTAAAAAAAATTGGAATAAATTTTGGAACAATATTGCCTCTTTTGGGACAGAACTCATTTCTTAATCTGAATGGAGGATAGGTGTTTAACATTTTCCTAAGTGGCTCATTTTATTTAATTCATAATGTCGGCCACAACAGAAGTTGTAGCGGTTTCACCTTCATGAAATTCTGTTTGCCAAATTTAGTGTAGTGGTCTGAGTATCTACTAGAACTCTACTGTGAGATAGGATCAGGAGAAATTGCAAAGCAGGTTCAAATCTTAGAGGGTACAAAGACAGATTCATTAACACACACTAAAAGAAGAAAACTGGAATTTCAAATGAAACCTTCAAAACACTTCTGCTCCCTCCACATGTGTTCACTTACCCACGAACAACGTAAAGAGACAAAGCCTACATATTTCAGTCAGTTTCACCATTTAACAATAATCTTTCATCATTTTATTGGGAGAGGAGTCTCTTGGAACTTCTATGGAAGACATCACCACAAGAAACAATCCTCTGGTGGCTCCTATGTCCCGAGTCTGCAGCCATGTGGAAAAAACTCTGCAAACTGTGAATTCCCCTCCCAGTACCAGCTTATCCCATCCGCTGGACTCATGGCCTGTATTAGCTTATTTAGGTTACCATTTAAGGATACCTCTTCTAGTATAAAACAAAGGTTCTCTTATTTCCAGAATCATCTTCATCCTAAGGAACAGAGGTCTCTTTTTCCCTGGGAGCAAAGGGCTCATATCATTTTATCATCCTCTGTTCAAAATTCTATGTTAAATCTCAGTTATATCAGTCCACAACTATAACTAGATCTCTGCATCTCCCTAAACAGCATTCATATGTCAGAGGGAAATTTAACCCATTCTCAGTGGCCTCACAAGAGAAGTCCAGCCTAAATGAGGCAACACCTCACTCCTTTCTCCCACTTAGGATCTTTACTCTCTCTCTTCACTTAGTTCACTTTCATGCTACGTCTCCTTACATCTCAATCCCTTTGTCTGTTCTCACTCAGAGAAGGGCCAGTCCTTTTGCAGGTTGTTGTGCTTTGGTTTTTAATCAGAATTGTTTGTCCCATTTCTCCCCTGGCTGCAATGGTTCCTCCCCAGTTACCCCTTTCCTTCCAAGCTGTCAATTTCCCTGGCTCTTCCCCTGTTTCCAGAATCTTCCTTGCCAATCTCAAAGTGTGCCCCCAACCTTCCCTGTCAATCCCTGTTCCACCCTCCCTTCATTCTGGAAAAATCCATGCAGTTCTAATTGTCATTGGAGTCTCTGGTTTGTACCCTGACCTTTCTGTTCTTTATTGGTTTTGGTTGTGCCACTCACCTCTGTGGGCCCTCCCTCACCTCCCTCCCATCGGCCAAGACTTTGTCTCCTGCTGGGGGGTCCTCTACCTGATCTAAGCCCAGGGAGCTCCTTGGAATCTTGAACCTCCTCAGATAATGAACTTTCCTGGAGACTCAAGCCCTTGGACTTCCCCTCATTCTTTGCCTCTCCCTCGACGCAGGGCTCTGGCTGCTGTGGGGCTCTGGCTCCCCAGAGGCGCTGCCGGGGTGCTCCGGGGCAGTGCCCCTGCTGCGCGTGGTGCCTGCAGTGAGGGCTGCCTGTGGCTGTGGGTGCTGAAGGCCCTGCATCAGTAAATCTCATCTGCCAGAGAGTTCACATCTCCCCCAGGTCTGCAGAGGGCATGATGGTTCTTCCCAGCGGTGACCGAAGGGTCAGGCCTCGCTGGGCTGGGCCAGAGTCCTTGGGTTCTGGCTGCTGCAGGGCCACTTGCCCAGCTGCAGGGCCGCTTGCCCAGCTGTAGGACCACTTGCCCAGCTGTAGGACCACTTGCCCAGCTGCAGGGCTGTCTTTCTTTGGTCTCAGCTGCAGGACCACTTGCCCAGCTGCAGGGCCACTTGCCCAGCTGCAGGGCTGTCTTTGTTCTCAGCTGCAGGGCCACTTGCCCAGCTGCAGGGCTGTCTTTCTTTGGTCTCAGCTGCAGGACCACTTGCCCAGCTGCAGGGCCGCTTGCCCAGCTGCAGGGCCGCTTGCCCAGCTGCAGGGCCGCTTGCCCAGCTGCAGGGCTGCCTCTGTTCTCAGCTGCATGCTCTCTCCAGCAGGCTGGGCTTTCCTCATTTTCTTCCTCTGCTCAGGATTTACTAAGAGAAGGAGGGGGGGTCTTGGCCCTGCAGCTTAGCGGCAGGATGTTTTACAGCTGCTGAAAATCTGATTCATATTTGTCTCCCCGTCACCAGTCCTGGAAGCTTTCTGGGAAAATCCTGGTCCCGAAGGAGCCAGGGCCAGCTTACCTCTTCCAAGGCAGGGAGGGAAAAAGGATAGTTTACTGGCATCCTCCGATATTTAACCCTGTGTATGTTCACAGAGATATATCACTTACTTTCTAATTGGCTAATTAAGCTGTCCACTTGAAAGCCAGTCACTAATTAGTCTTTTTTTCTGTAACCTCCTGAAAAATCACTTCCTAGCCAAACCACCACAGATGGATACTCACATTTTCAGTCAACTACAAGTGAATTTTTTTTTGCTTTACTTCCTTCAATTTTATGATCTACAAATTGCTAGTTCTCTAACAAGGCTGAATTTCCATTTAATTTTATTCCCTCTGAAAATGCTTCTTGGTTTTCCTTAGCTCCACTAGGCATTGGTTTTCTTTCACTTCTGTTTCCCACTCCCCACTCCCTTCTATGCCCTCAGGAATTTTTACCTTATTTTTATTGACTTTTCTTCATTTGTTGAACAATGCTGGAATATGTTCAGTATTTGGTTGTTTCTTTAAATTTTATTTTGGCAGTTATTTATGACAAGTGTTACTTTAAACTCTATTAAAGGTGTTTAAAGTTTAGAAAATATATATTCCATCAGTGTAATGAATTTCAGATTCCAAGTCAGTGTGACTAAACCATAGCCAGTATAAGAACTTCACCTCTGTGCAAAGTTCCCTTTTCTGTCATGCTTTTTCCAGTACAAAGTCTTATTTCTCTGATCAAATTTCAGGTCATCTCAACATCTCTTCTGAAGTCTGTCTTCTGAAATGAGGATGATTTTTATCTTTTCACCTCTATATGTAAGTTTTGTTTAGTTTTTTTTAGTTTGAGGGGGTTTTATTTGTTTTTCCCTTGGTTAGTTGGTTGGGGTTTTTTTTTGAATTTCAGTCTCTCAATATGCTGTTTCACACCAAAATTACCACTGCTTCCTTTATTCAGGCTTCTCAAAGACAATTGGTCTAAGTACAGATAGAAAACTCAAGGTCTCAAGGAGTTAAGATTAAAATATAGTTCAGACCCCATTCCAATATGTTGATGTACTGTATTGTGTTTGCCAGAAAATGAAAAATGTTGCGCAGTAAATACATGGAAATTCACATATCTAGTTGGACTCCTGCAATAGGGCTTTGTCCTGTTGAACACTTTCTGTGTTTGGTTAATGTGACTGGAAGCGCTAACACAAGAAGGATGTGGACTTACTGTAGCAATTCCAGAGAAGGGCCATGAAGATAATCTGGGAGCACCTCTGGTGTCAGTCTGGGACAGTTGGGGTTGTTCAGCTTTAAAAAAAGGCGCCAGGGAAACTTCTTAGCAGCCTTCCAGTAACAAGGGATCTTCTGAAAAGGCTGGAGAGGGATTGTTTGCGAGGGCATGTGGTGATAGGATAAAGGGGAATGGCTCTGAGCTGAGAGGGGGCAGGTTAACATTAAATGTTGGAAAAGAAATCTTAGTTTATAAAGGGTGCTCAGGCACTGGCACAGGTTGCCCAGAGAAGTGGTTGATGGCCCATACCTGGAAGTGTTCAAGGCCAGGTTACAGGGGTTTGAACAACCTGGTCTAGCAGAAGGTGACCCTGCCCATAGCAGGGAGGTTGGAATAAATTGTCTTTGAGGTGCCTTTCTGCCCAAACCATTCTATGATGCTGTGATTATTCAATAGCACCATTTGGATCCTGAGATTGCTTTTCTGCAAGTCTTTGTGTGAGTGTATGAAGTGTTGTCATTTCTCAGATCAAGAAGCATTGTTTGTTCATAAATTACACTTACTCTTAAAACATAACATTTTAAATAGAGACCATGTTAGCAGGGTTTAGAAGTACTGCTTGAAGAAATACTGGATGTTTGATGCCTTTCAAGTACTTAGAGTACTTGTCTGGGTACTTAGAATCTCATGAGTTTAAATTGTCTAAAAAAGCCAATGTCAATCACTGACAGCTTCAAGAATTAATGTAGGAAGTGGTCAGATGTTTATCAAATGAACTAATAAATAGCATATCAAATTTTCAGTGGCATTTTATCTTAAATGAAGTTTTGATTTAATTTCAATTGTTTTTCCAGAATAGCTTTTTCATTCAGAAATTACAGTTTTCAGATGTTTCTTGAATTTCAACATTGTCACAATTAACTTTCCTATACCATTAAAAAAAGAAAAAAGGCATATGGAATAGGCATATTCCCCTGAGTATTCAGATATACCTGGGGTTTTTTAACCAGATAACAGCTTCTTTTTACCTCACTCATAAACAGTGCATAAGTTTCTTTTTTACAGGAAATACTTTGTGAAAAATGCATTTGATCATTAATCTGTGTACAGTCACAAAAAAGGAAGGCTCATTTCTGCATTAGCAACCTCATTTCCAAAGAGGATTACTCTCATATGCAAAGATCAATGAAAGTATTATTAAATCTCCCAGCCCTTTTGCCTTCCTGTGCAAAGCTGATATTACCAATTATTTAAAATATGTCTGACTCTAATTTTAGTGAAATATTTTTGGCATGAAGTGGAGGGATGTTGAATATTTTATATCAGCCAGATCTCAGAAGGAGTTCTAAACTATTTAATACCTTAGAAGATGTCATTGGGCTAAAAGGGATCACTTTAATAACAATCCATCTCACTATCAATTTTGTCAACTGTATGTACATTTAATTTTTCTTCCTAACAAATGATTTACCCTCTTTCTCTCAGATAAAACAATGGATCAGTTGACCCTGGGTTACTGAATTTCCATACTTATTTTAATTTTGGAGCATTTGAATAGTCTAATTTATCTCTTACTTCAGAAGATGTCTTAGGCTATTTTCCTGCTATGTAAAAAGAAGTTCTTGTGTCTAGTATGCTTGAGCAAAGATATCAAAATACTTATGGCAGCAGAGCATTTGGCCAAACATTTAAGTGATTGTATCATTGTGTCATACTTGGAATAAAGTTATGCTATAAAAAAAAGTTTACAGTCTGAAATCTAATGAAAAACGACACTTGTATACAATAAACAAGTGAACAGTAGCTTTAATGAAATGTATCCAAAATATACAGTAGTGCATAAGGACACAGTTTTAAATTTATACTTTGCAGATAGTCATATATCAAATGTTAAGGGATGGAAGAAAACAAACAAGCAAGCAAATGACATCCAACCATGTTGTTCAGATAACTGAAAAAAAACCAGAAACAAAACAAATCCCGTGGATCTTGACAATTAAACTTTCATTGTATTTCTCTGATTATATTCAACTGTATTCCCTTCCATTTTATTTAACCTGGCATATCCTCCCATCAAAATGCATTTCAATATCTGTAGGAATGGTTATAATTTCCCACGGGACATTTAACATTTTCACCATTTCAGGACTGCATTTTAAATTAACATTTCCCAGGGGCTGTAAGTATTGAGACAACTGTCCAGATGCATAACTGCAGACAATGTCTGTGGTGTGCAGCTTGAGACAATGTGCCCTCAATCAAGTTTTAGCAGAGTTCTAGTTTATTAGAGGAAACAGGACCAGCTCTGCCAACTGAAAATAGATTCAGTGGGGAGCCAGTGACACTCATCTTGATTTACAGCACATATCTTGCAGAAGATTCTGTGGCATGGTGCCCACTCCAATCACCTTTTGCTACCTGGGAATTTATGGAGAAACTCTGCTGGAGGAGAAAAAACAAATTAATGGATCATCTGAGAACCACAAAATAAATATAACAAAACTGAATTGTGTTCTATTCCAAATTTTATTCTTAGTCTGTATGCACATTTAGAATACAACCCAATTCTTAATTCTTGAGTATTTTGGGTTGGAAATTTCATCATTGTCTGCAACACTGAGATTGTTGTTTAACTAAAGAAGAAAATTAAGTAATGTTAAAAGAACTATCTGATCATGCTTATAGCCATCTAGGTAATTTTTTCTCCTTTAAGACATGTTATTGTTCCAAATGTAGCAGGTTTGGTATCCTGGGCTGTATCAGTAATTGTGTGGCCATCAGGACCAAGGAAATGATTCACCCTCCTGTACTCACACTGGTGAGGCCACACCTGGAGTCCTGTGTCCAGTCCTGGGCCCTTGAATTCTGGAAGGATATTGAAGGGTTGGGTGAGTTCAGAGAAGGAAAATGTAGCTGGTGAAGATTCTTGAGCACAAGTCTTATGGGGAGTGGCTGTAGAGGCTGGATTTGTTTAGCCTGGAAAAAAGACAGCTCAAGGGAGACCTTATCAATCTCTACAGCTCCCTAAGAGGAGGTTCTAGCTGAGTGGGGGTTAGTTTATACTCCCAGAGAAGCAGCAACAGAACATAATCACCAATTGGACCAGGGGAAGTTCATGTTGGACACTAGAAAAAGTTCCTTCACAGAAAGGGTGATCAGACACTGGAATGGACTGCCCAAGGAGGTGATGGAGTCATCATCCCAGGAGGTGTTTAAGGAAAGGTTGCATGTAACATTCAGAGCCATGGTCTACATGACAGGATGGTGTCTGCTCATAGGCTGGACTTGATGTTCTCAGAAGTATTTTTCAAGGATTCCATGATTCTGCATGAAGTTAATTAATAACTTGATTTGTGTTTTCAGGAAGAAACCTTTCAATTCCCCTGACCTATGCTACACAACAGCTCTGCTTACAGCAATAAAATGTTTCAAAGAATTGCAGACTGAGACAACATAGCTTGCCTTAGTAAGCATATGAGTCTTTAAACGTGTCTTTCAAGAGATGGATTCTCATAATTTCTTTATTTCCTTTTTTGTTTTTTTTTCATAAAGAAGAGATCAGTTCCTCTAGTCTTGAGATGTAAAACCATACTCAGGAAGAAGGTGATGAAAGTAAGATCATTGGCTGATAAGAGCAACACATACTTTCAAGGGATAGGAAGATGAAAGCAGCAAAACATTGAGAGAAATATGTTCTCTTGGATCTGACTATGTGCCATTTAATTCCCAGAGTGATTTAGTTTGGAACCATTCATAAGCTACAATTTATTTCCTTTCTCTATCACATGTTGCTGAAGGTACTATTACAAAATGATACTAAAAAAAAACAGTACTATAATATTCAACTATATATTTATAACACAATGTAGATTCTTGCCATTCTACTCTATGGTGTCAGATTTAGTAGGGCTTTAACACAGAGGCACAATCCTCTGCATAAGGCTTATGCAGCTATAAGGTTTCTTATAGTGCTGCACTTTGGCTATAGTCAATCTTTTAGTAGAGAGCATCTTGCAAAAGGATGTTACCTACATATGTTAATTAAAAAAAAAAAAAAAAAAAGTGTTGTTGCAGGTTATTCAGCTTTGGAGATTTTTCTGAACTTTACTGAACTTCCCAGTTCATCTTTAGTAAAAGCATGTACACAATATAAGCTGTTTTGTGGATTAGCTGAAATATTAGTGATTTAGAGCAGTTAATTAGTGATTATTTGATGGAATGAATAGTAAAATATTGTTTTCCTGTGATAGCCTAAATTAGGGAGTAATTTGAGATTGAAAGCTTCTAAGCAGGAGCCTTGAATAATTCTATTCACTCAAACTCAAGCATGGGGTATTCAGGATATGTTTCAGTGTTTATCACAACTCTGTTATAAGCTTGTAAGCTTGATTTAGAGTCGAGTTCATTACAGGTTACCACATAGCAAAACCGTTGCCAAACCTATTCTGTAAAATAACAACATAGGAGTTTTTATGCTTTCTAGAGGATTGTGTAAAAGGGAATTTTTGGTGCCAGTGGTCATCAAAAGAATGGCATATTTTGTGAAGATAATTTCATACTCTGAAAAGGCCTCTTGTTTGCATTTAACGTGATCATCTGCAGTAATATGGATACACAGCACTTTCAGATGAATGAAAGCAGTATGGCCTAAAAGCTAGTGTTTTAACTGCACTGTGTTCCCCGTTGCTCTGGCCATCCAAATCAAAGTTCACACTGAAAACCACGTCTCTTTGACTTAGTTAATGGTCATACACAAGATAGGCTTCAAGAGAAGTTTAAGATAAAACCCCCAAAACTATCAAAACCACCAAATCCCAATTCTTCCCCAAAGATGCCTAAAATACCACATCAAAAGGCTCCTTTTAGCAGTGCTAATGGTATCAAAAGTCATGATGAGAAAAAGGGCAAGGGAGAATATTTTTCATCATTGAGGGAAAATAAAATTTTAGGGTGGGATTTAGCTACTTTGTAGTACATTTGTTCTGTCTAATGGATTTTGGACAGATCTTTTTAATTCTCCATGCTTGAGTTCCTGCCAGTTATGTATCATATTCATGCTGCCCTTGCCCATCTCTATTATCTTTACCAAGACTATGAAACACATGAGACAGGAAGACTTATTATTTCAAAAACAGTATATATATGTAGCTCCTGTCCTGCATTTCATAGAGTTCTTCAGAGCAGTCTCAATTATTTTGGGGGTTTACACATTATCTGGAAGCAGAGCTAGTGTTTATGTAGCCTGCAAAGTCTAGTGGTATTTCTCTTATAAATGCATACCTCAGACTGCTTAACATTCCATGCTACTACGTCCTACCTCATTAGTCCTAGAGGATTGTTGGCAGAATAAATAGGAAAGACTCCAGGAATTTTCATTGTTGCAGAGCCACTTCTGCACATCATGCTGCATGTGTCCAAATATCTGCATTGCAGCTTCATGGATTTGGATAAGCCAATTTTTTTTCCTAGCTAGAGAACTGAAATGAAGTCAGTATTTTATTTTGGTTGCCTTGTGGATTTGTGCTTGTTTGTTTCTCTCTTAAGTAGCTAAATAGAAAAATATAACTCAAAACCAGTGGAATTCTGTCTGCCATTTAGTGAGTAGTGCAGAGACCTTCTGCTCCACACCAGAATTTTCTGCATACTGGACTGTCCTGCTCACAGATACCTCAAAAGCATTTCTCCTTGGATTCTTGTCAGAAAGTACCGCGGAAATGTTTTCACAACTGATTTCTGAAAAGCGGACCTTAAATATTGTTCTGTAAATATATTGTTCAAATTATACACTTTGATTTTTTTTTCTTATACTTTCATGGAAGTCTCTCAAACGTGTCTGGGAGCCTTGTCCATTCAAATTGTTTATTATTAGTTAATGCACTGATTTTTCTGCTAATTGATGGGAGATGAACATTTCAGTTTAACATAGAAACCAGATGAAATCCATAAAACTGTTCCGGTTTCTATCTCCAGAGCTCTGCAGAGAGGTCAGCTGCGGTCAGCTGCAATTATGCAGGCAGGAACCTGCATCAGCCAATGTAGAACAGAGAAATCAACAGCTTGGGAATGAGCCAGTCTATTTTGTTTAGAAAAAAGGTGAAAAATCATAGGAGTATGTACTTGAAGGGACCTCTGCTAGCATGCTATAAATGCATACTTGAAGAATGTTTACACACTGTAGTTATTGACTTCTTCTGAAAAATGGTGAAAATATTTCCAAGTGTCACTTTGGTGAGTTTTGGAAAAAACAAACCTAGATAACAGGAAGAATTAAAAAGCAAAGTTGTTGTTTGTTTTTTTCTTTTGTATACATGTTTAATGTGAAGGACAGTCTCCAACAAGTTATTCTTTCGGAAGCTCTTAAACTGCATTGTTGGGAAGGAGAACATAAGGAGAACTTGGTGCCACAATGTAGGGAGGGAATCAACCCACACTGTACGTGCATACAGGCACGGACACCTATGATCTGATTCTGCCTGGGGGCAGACCCCCAGACCTTCGGTGTCCAAGACATTTTCATGGAGGTAATAGAATCAGTAGCAGATCAATAAGTGTTTCAAGTGGTCCTGGAGAGGCATGTTGAAATAAGGTAGGAGAATCTAAGGCAGCTAAAGTGATACTGGAAGGCACAGCTTAGGTTTAGCAGATCTCAAATCAAGGTGTCTGCATATGCTTCCATGCATTTGTAGACTTATGTGTCTGGTGCCCTTTTTCACCTTTCCTAGTTCAGCTGCCCCCAGAACAGAGTACAATTCATTCAGTTTCTGAGTCATACCAGTAAGAGTCACATCAAATTCTTGGATTTCCCAGGGTCTTTCAGACAACATTAAATTCCTCTCTTTAGGCAGCTAATTTTCAATCTGAGAGTCTTCATGTGGTCAAAGTCCTATAGAGTTCAATGGAGATGTTGTTGACGCAGTAAAAAATCTATTTGATTGTAGACCAGACCCAGCTGTCTCCTTTAGAGTGAACTGAAATATACTACAGACTATAAATTCACTGAGTAGCTCTTCACGACTTTATCAAGAGCTCAGAACTGTGGAGGCACACATGAATTTAACATGAGGCCTCATAGTTTTTACCAACTTCATATACTTGCAAAATGGTGACAAAGTTAATAAGTAATAATGAGGACCAAAAAAAAAAGACCAAAGATCAAAGAACACATTGACATTTGCTACTTAAAAAATTAGCACCATGGGACTTGATGTAGCGACTGCATCTTGGTCTGTATTTTCAAGAAAGGACTCCTCTGCTTGTCAGAAGTCTAACAAAGTGTTCAGTCTCATAGACATGACAGAGTGTCAAAACTGTAACTCACTTTTATCTTTTAAAACTTGTACATATCTTGTATATACCATATATATTTCCAGGAAAATCTATCACTCCTCATCCTTTGGAGCATGTGACATTTCATGCAGCATTTTTTTGGCAGATAAATTCTATGCAAAAGAAAACAAGATGCATTTCAATCATGTAGCCTGGTAAAGCATATGTACTTAGCTTCTGCATTACATGCCATAGAACTATAAGATTTTAGAAGAATAAATTAGTCTGTGGCTTGATAAAGCAAATTTTTTTCTTAAAAAAAAGGAAAATTTAAAAAAGCAATAAAATTTTAAAACCTAGTGGTACTGATGAAAAAAACTCATGCGATTGGTTTTGTCTATTTCATTCATAATTAGATAAATTTAGTTGAAAATAATTACCTTGCAAAGCAGAGTCCTTCATACAATAAAAATAAAATACAATAAAAAACAGTCGTTATAACATACACAATTTTGAATTCCTACTGCTGTCACCAAAATATTATTATGATGTGTCAATGGCCATTCAGATCTAAGAAGAATGCCATATTTAGCTTGTAATTATGTAAATATGTTTTTTAAAATAGCAAATAAGTTATCAGGTGAGGGTTAAAGGTAGTTGCTTTCCTCACTTCCAGTAATTTTATTAAGTATTAACAGCTTGCACAATATGGATTCAGACTACTTGTAGCTTTGATATACAATTTAGCATTAGGTGGTTAGAGTGCTATCTTTGAATTTATCAGATGAATTGCTTGAATTTAATTTGGGCAGAATGACACCTATTGAGGAAAGCTATTTTCAGTTAGGCAATGAGCTGTTAACAGTAATGTTTGGAATAAATACATTTTATCAGCATTTACAAAGGCACCCTACAAGGTAGCAAGCAGAATAGTACATTTCATGGTGCAATGTAATTTCTTTGCCCTAAAAATAGCTGATTTTTCCTCTTTCAAATTCAAGAATCTTTTAGGGATAGTGTTACATTTGTTTTGCCTCCAAGTACAGTTGCAAGACTTTAAAGGGATGACATTTTGCAAACAAAATGTATTTGCCTATCTTACAGAAACAAAGGTATGGAGCAGTTCTCTCTAAAAAAGTGTGTATTTGGCAATGTATATTATGGAGCATATAAGTTTTTTGAAGGTGTTTAGAAAGACAGGGAGAAAGTATGGTTTTGTAAGGTACTACAAACTGTAGATATTCATGAACATTCTCGAAGGCACTTGAATTCCACAGCATTGCAAAAAAAGATGCTTGTTTTTCTCTTAGATGATGAAAACTTTGACACAGATGCAGCCTTGGAAACATGAATGGCAAGAAATCTCAGAAGACTGAATGCTTTACACAGGAGGTTCAAATAGTGCAATATTTAAATTGTGTTAT
The DNA here is from genome assembly GCA_013400215.1 of Cisticola juncidis. Lineage (NCBI taxonomy): Eukaryota > Metazoa > Chordata > Aves > Passeriformes > Cisticolidae > Cisticola > Cisticola juncidis. Next base: position 416,354 of record VXBR01007699.1, on the reverse strand, counting down.
TTAAATATATCTTGCTATGAAAGTGGTAGAAGAAGCTAACCAAGTGTCACAAAGACTGAGGAGATAGAGACAGGCCAGCATCAGCTGCTGTACAAACTACTAGTGACTTGGACTTAGTCTCTTTTCTTTGTCAGTAATCCAAATACTTTTGGATGCAAGTACATGAAACAGTGTAGTCAAACATTTTATCCTGTATTATGGACTTCAGCAAAAATAATGTAATTGAAATAAATAAATGTAATGAAAAGAGTATAATGAAAAAAGTAAGGAATACAGAAACAAAGACTTTTAATTCAATGCTTTTTTCTAACTCTCAAAATCCCAGTCTAATAAAATTGCTGAAGATTTTTAAATAGTGAAGCAACCATACAAACAATGCTAAAATCCTGTAAAACTCACGTTCCATATTTCTAGTTTTGAAAATGCCAAATTGCTTGATAACACACTTTATAGATGTCATGTTCACAGACATTTGCAATACATAGCATTTCCTATATGTATTTATATATATATATAAGTAGGAACTAGGGCACAAAGCTAACATGACACTTTCAATCTCAGTTCAGCAGTCTTTTGGATCTGAGTATGTGACTGCTTTATCTTACAGCTATGTTATGTTTTATTTTAAGTTAATTTTGTTGAAATTAAAAATATTATTTCACATTGTCTCCAAATTTTGTATGCATAATACATATTATTGCCTACGATCTTCTCAGGGAATGTGACAAATAAAAGCACAGAAAAAGCCTAGGAAAAGAAGCAGCTTACTCCTTTTTACTTTTTACTTTTGTGAGAATCTTCATTGCTTGCTGTTTGCTGTTCGTCTGTTTTCCAGTTACTGTACTGGATTTATTCAATTTCAAGACTAGATGTCTCGGGTTGCAATATGTAACCAAAAATGTGTATTCTATTTTCCATCTGTAGAAACTGGTTGGGGAGGTTTTTTTCTTTTGTATAACCCATTCCTCATAACTCCAGGGGGAAGGGGGCCTTCTGTTAATGGGTCAGCTGTTAAAACCAAATATGGCAATGTTGCAATGTTCCTTATCTCTTCCACAACCCATCCTTCCTCCAGGGGATATCTTCTGTTAATGGGCCATTAAGGCTCACTGCATGACCGATTGATACAATTACATCATTCCATTGGGAGATGCTCTACCCAGTGGGAGGAGCCAGCCATTCCCACCTCCATAAAAACTGAGACTCAGGAACATCAGGTTAGCCTATTGCCACTGGATTCCCAGAGAACAACTGGACTCATCTCTTCATGACTGGACCTTCCAAAGCAGACTACAGTACCCTTCTACAGGATCATCACTACTCCAACAGAACCACATCTGTTACTCCAGGATTTATATGGACTGCTTCCAACACTCTGACCTCAGGGTGTCAGGTTATATTCTGACTCTGTCAGGGTTTCTAGGATTTTTGTTTGTTTGTTTGCCCCCTTTTTTTTTTTTTTTTTTTAAATACTACATTTGTGTTTGTAGTATTCCTAGTAAAGGAGTGTCATTCCTAGTCTCATATCTTTGCCTGAAAGCCTTTAATTGCAATATTGTAATAATTTGGAGGGAGGGGGTTTAGGTTCTCCATTCCAAGGAAAGCTCCAGCTTTCCCTGGTAGACACCTGTCTTTTCCAAACCAAGACACTAGGATGCTTCCCAGATGAATGATTCATTACAGTATTCATATAAAAATGTAAATATATATTAACATGTAAATGAAGCTATCACAATGGCAGTATACAAATGAATGCTAGAAAATACATATAATGTTGTTACAGGGATCTTTATGGCCCTTCTCTGAACCCCATGCAGCCTGTCCACATCTCTTTTGTACAGTGGGGACCAAAACTGAACACAGCATTACAGATGTGGCATGACAAGCACCAAGCAGAGGGAATTGATGAGACACTGCATCCTGTGTGGGCTGGCACTATGGTATGGGAGTAGTTAATCTCTTCCTATTTTTGCTTTGTTTTCCTCCTTGTGGGTGTTTGTCTTTTCTAACATGTCTGTTCCTGTAAGCTTCTTTTTTTTTTTTCTTCTTTTTTTTTTTTTTTTTCCCTATTGAATCAATACTCAATTTTTACATTTTTAGGTTTTTTATATGCCTTGGAAATTATTAATTAGCAAAAAGCTAACCCAAAAAATTACCATCATGCATTCAGTGTATGTGTATGAATAAAGAAGTAAAAAGTAGGGGAAAAAATGAAATACAGGAATGTATTAAAAAATGAAATACAAGAACGTGTTAAAAACAGTAGGCTTGTAAAGCTGAAGAAAATAGAACAAGCAACCAGAAGGATGAAATTCTAGTGAAATAAAATTTTAGTATTGAAAATTCTACTCCTGTATATGAATTTTATTCTTCAAGTGTAGTTCTTCTTAAAAAAAAATCTTTTATAAATGATATTAAAAAGCTGTCATGCGTAAACAATTTGAGAAAGACCATTTGAAAACAGTCAGTTGTATTTAAGCAAAAGAAACAGGATACGAATATTGTAATTGTTACTTAACTCTAAATTGTGTTTTACCAATCAGGGAAAATGATACTTTGAGAAACATTCAGTCCTAAGAAAATATTTAACCCCTATAATAATGTATTCAAACAAATTCCAACACCAAAACGAAGAAGTCTTCCAAGATTCTGTATGGCTAAAGATTGATATAAAGGATCTGAGTAAAAAGAAGCCATAGGACAAAACTAAAATGAACTGACCCATGCAAAACTAAAATGAGCTTCAGTATGCAAAAGTTTAGGAGCATCACACATTAAAGTTTATTGTAGCAGAAGTCACTGCTCAGGAACTGTCTCATATGAAATATTAATAAAAAGAGTTTTCAAATAATTAATAAAATGAATACCAGCAAACTTCCAGAACCAGATGGTATTCACATAGAGTTCTAAGGAAAATGAATTATGAAAGGACCGAGTTGTTAACTATAGTGTGTAATTTATCACTTAAAATGTCCTTTGTATCAGAGGAGTTGAAAATGGCAAATGTGATACAAATTTTTTAAAAGGGCTTTGGAGAACTATCAAATGGAAAGTCTATATCTGTACTCAGCAAACTGTTGAACTTATAATAGAGCATAAGTGAGTAAATATGATATAGTAGAAAGTCAACACAGATTCTGTAGTTATGCTGAACAAGTATAATGCAAATTTAGATACAGAAAGTGATAAAGTAGATAGAAATAACTATTGATATATCGACTTGGTTTTCAAAAATAATTTTGAAAAAGCACCTCCGTACAAGAGGCTGTGTGGTACAAAGGATAAAATCTTCATATAGTCATTAACAAATGGTTAAAGAAGAAGAGTAAGCTGTTGGAAAAGATGGTTACTTTCACCATTATGGAAAGATCCTTGGGAGCTGATGCTATTCAACATATCCTTGAGCAATCTGGGAAAATGTATGATGGTTTCCAAGTTAATTGATATGGTGTTTTTCAAAGAAGTAGGAACAATAATTCAGTGTGAAAGCTTATGAAAGATATTGTAATAGTAACTGAGTGAGGGATGAAATGCCTGAAGTAATTAAAACAAAGTAATACAAAATCAGAGGTTCTACACTGGCTATTGGCATTGGGAAGGATTTGAACAGTTGTGCTTAGATTTGCAAAAATAACAGATGCTCAAAAATTAATAGGAAAGGTAGAAACAAAAGCCACCATGATATGTCCCACTGTATAAATCCATTAACCACATTCCTTGTGTAATTCTTCTCCAGGCAGTTGTTATTATTCTATATCAGGAAGGATATAGTACAGCTAGACACAGTACGAGAAAGAGAAACAAGTGTGAAATGGGTTTTGACTGAGAAGCGACAAAAAAGATAAGAGCTCTCCAGTTTACAAAATAAAGGACTATCACAGGATAGAGCTGCATATAAAATCAATGAATACCAGGGAAAATGTAGTCAGGCTTTATTATGCTGTAGTACACAAGGACAGTAACATTTATATCTTTTTCTAAAATACTGCTTCGTCTCACTGTAATTTTAAATGAAGTTTCTGAGCAGTTTAGTGTGGCAGTTTTTGTCTTGAGATATAAAGATCTGACAAGATGAAGGTACTGTTTGATTTCAGACCGCTTTATAGTTCTTGAAAGATTTCCTGGTGTTAATTCCATATCTTTCTAAGTTTTCCCAGTTTAGTATCTCTGACCTGAAAAACCATGTCTTTTGGTACAATGATCTGACTATACTGTGTGCACATACACTCCATCTTCCCTTAAGGCAATCAATATACTATCCTCAGTGCAGTGGGTTTTTTTTTTCAAACCACAAAGGCCACTAATTCCAGATAAGGCTTCTTTTTGAATTTTGAGCTTATTAAGCAACATAAAGAGAAAAAAGCTAGCAGAACTTTAAATGCAAACCCCAGCTGAACTTTCTATCCTGACAACAAAGAGATTGAATTATTAACCAAAAGTGATGTTAGATAACAGGAATTAGCTTATTTGCTTAGTTTCAACACATACATGTTAAGAAGATAGAAACCCATTAAAGAAGATAAGAAGAACTAATTTTTTTTTTCAGTTTGCAAAAGGGACGTGTGGGTGCTGCTTGAGAGCTGGCTCAAAAGAGGGGATTGTTCTGCTGTGTTCAGCATTGGTGTGGCCTCACCTGGAGTGTTGTGTGCAGGCCCCACCACTTAAGAAGGATGCAAAGGTCCTTCCCTGCCAGTGAGGGAAGGAATGAAGCTGGAGAAGACTACAAGGCTTGTCTTAGGAGACATGGCTAAGGACTTGGGGTTGCCTTCTTTGGGGAAAAGGAGGCTGAGAGGTGACCTCATTGCTCTCTACAGTTTTCTGAGAAGGGCAAGGGGGGAGTGAGATACTGATTTCTTCCCCCTGGGTTCCAGAGATGGAATATGTGGGAACAGTTTTAAGGTGCATCATCAGAGGATGTTTAGACTGGACATTAGGAAGCATTTCTTCACCAAGAAGAGAGTGGTCAAATAGTGGAACACGCTTCCTGGTGAGGGTGGTTGATGCTCCATGGTTCCCAGTGATTAAGACACATTTGGGCAGTGCCTTTATCAACATAAGTCAACTTTTGGTCAGACCTGAAGTGGTTGGACAGTTAAAATAGATGTTCCTTGTAGGCCCCTTTCAGCTGAGTATTTATATTTATTTATATTTATATTTATTCCATTCTACTCCATTCTAAATGTAGCTGTGTCTATAAAATTTCTATTTAAAACCAATAGAAAAAAACCCTTCTAAATTTTGGACATTTTAAAATCATGCTGTTTTGCTCTGTTGTTCAAGGAACTGCAAATGGGAGAAGCATGGAAGATTTTATGAAGGAAATGTTGGTTTTGCTAGAGAAGTACAAGGGATTTCTGATGCTCTTCATACACTGTCTTTATTTTAGGTCTGAAAAAACCTTTCTAGTTCTTCCACTGGAAGTAAATGCATAATGTAAGACAAATTTCTCTATCTCCTACAACTGCATCAATAATTTTTTACCTACCTAAACATATCTACTAAGCTAAAGATCTCCTGAGTGAATATCAGCATGTTGGCAACCTACCACTGAAATACTTTCTCCTACTGAGAAATAAATTATTCATTTAGATATGTCAGCATATGAGCCACTTTGCAGTCCCATTTCAAATTAAATTGAAAGCTTTTATAGAATAACTATTGACATTAACATGGTAGGTTCTCAGCACTCTGTGAACCTTTACGTTCTCAGCCATATTACTAACTTTCTTGGAGAAGAAAAAAGCTTTTGTTTCTAAATATGGAATTAGAAGGAAAAAAGGAAGGAAGATGATAGGCTCAAAATTGAGTGTTTTGTTTATTTTTACTGTATAGATCATAGTATGTTTTTGATACAACATTCTTGGCAACAAAAATAGCTAAAGCATGTACAACTAAATTCTAGAACCAGCAGATAAGTAAAATAGCCAAGACAAAAAACCCCCACACTTATAAAAGGCACAAGTGAATTGAAAAGGTAAAAATAGACATTTCCAGACATTAGATGTTCTGGGAAGAGGGAAATTTTTAATGGCCAAAGTATGGAAAAAACCTACGTCAAGACGTGAGAAGAGGAAAAAAAGTCCATCTTGGCTCTACTAATTTGGTATTAGCTTCCAATTCAAAATGGTGAGCTGGATGAAAGCAGCCTAGTGAGAATTATTCCCTTTACAGGCAACTGTTCACAACTTATATAAGTGTAGTCAATAGTGAAGGCCTAAGAAGAGTTAAAAAAACCCAAAACAAGTCAACAAAAAGAGAAACCTCACCATGAATCGAGAATAGGAGGATTCCTTCTTTGTCCACAAGGCAGCCAATAAAAACTCTGAAGTTGAATATCTTGTGAGTGCAATGGAGACCAATTAAGGAGTAGTGCAAGGTAACAACACAGTAGAAATATCCCTCCTTCAGACAATCTCTTTTAAATTATATGCATCATTCTCCCTGAATTTGCCAAGTTACATCTAAAAATTTATGTAATGCTTTGCTCCTACCATTGTAATTAAAAGACTGTTCCACTACTTGAATGATTAAAATCTCATTTTTCTAATGCTAAAATACTTATATATCTCTTTGGTAAAAGATGGTAGAACAGAGCATCATCTCCCCTCTTGACTTGTTTGGTGAGGCTTAACTGAGGTGTTGCCAATGAAAATGCAATTAAGAGTCTCTGCCTTTTTTGAGAATGGGTGTGTTTTAATCAGCACCAGAAGTGCAGCCATAAAATTTAAGTAAACAAGATTTTTTAAATGCATTGCTATGTGAAATTAGCAATAATGTACAAAATTAATAGTCTCTATAAGACATGTGTGAAGCAAGACAGTATGAAAATGTTGCATGCAGCATGTATTTTTCTCAGGAAGGAAAGAAAATGCATGTGTTAAATGCAGCAAAAGGCTGACAGTGTTTGTACCAATCAGACAGAAAACCCATGTTTATGTCAGCAATAAGGAAAAGATCTGTTGCACTTCGGTAAGAGCAGAATTGTGGGGAAAAAAGTGTCTACAATCAAAATTAGCTTCAAAAAACATTTCCAAAGCTTGGAGAAAATGACCTGATTATGTTATCTGCTAATAGTGCATATTCTGTCTAGCTTTTTTTTTTTTTCTCTCTGATTGCCTAAAATCAATTGAGATTACTTCTGAATATTTTTCCTGGGTAACTAATCATCTAAAATTATACACTGGGGAGTAAATGGACCTCATACTCAATTCCACCGAGAACTCAGCTAGTGGGTGGGACAAAACGTAATGGCTAAAGAAAATTATATTCACAATCTCACAGGAACCTTTAGGAGATTAGGGAGTTGTTTATTTTCTCTCAGACTATGTACATACTGGTTAACACTTGTAGAATTATCCTTGGAAGACAGGAAGGAAGACACATATTGGGCCTTTGATCTTGTCAAAATTTGTAGTCTTCTCTTAAGCATTAGAACTAATTTAAATCTAAACTCTGCTAATTTCAAAGTGAACTCAGGGTCCATTTTTTTTTTGTTTGTTTTTGATTTTGGTTTTGGTTTTGGTTTTTTGTTGTTGTTGTTGTTTTGGGGTTTCTTATTACTTGTTTGGTTTTGGTTTTTTGGGGTTTTTTTTAATATACAGTTAAATCTTTGATGGATCCTTCAAGGGAGTGGGAAAAAAAATCACAGTTGTGATGCGTGGTAGGGAAAATTACAAGTTTTTTTTGTTTAATTCCTAACAGAATTTGTTGACCTGTTTCTTCTTAGCATTTCAGTATCCTATTTTTTCTCCTGAACTGACTATGCAGTATGTTTTTTCTAAATTACACTAATCTTGTCTATAAGATAAGGAACAACACAAAAAAATAAAAAAAGTATTTTGGATGTCTCATCTCACTTGCAAAATATGCCCTTTATGTTGGCAACTGGACATATCACTGGAGTTTTTGAGAGATAGTTTGAAGTTTAATAGATTTGTAATTTAATATGCCACAGGAAATAAGGTTGGTTTTGTACCTAGTACCTAGAACGTCCAGAGTATTTTTTGTTTGGATCTTACCAAGAGGAATTTTTGTAGATTTCAACGTATAAAAAATCTCAAGCCTTACTTCTTGACTTTTTGGATGTCCAAGAATATTAGTAATAAACAGGAAGTTTGTATTATTTTCAAGTATTTGATTTTTAAAAGCATAAAATGAATTAATATATAGATTGAAAAAATATGTCATTTCTACAACAGCAAGTACTAGTCTTAGATATTCAAGTAGATGGATAATTTTCCATTGTTTTACCAGGGTAATTCTCTTACTTGTACTGTATGTTGGAAAAAATTGAGAACTTACTTAGAATATGTAAATATTATTAGATAGAAAGACCAAGGAGTGACCTTTGGTGTCTTTTTTTTACCTTTTACCACTTGCTATAATTAGTTCTGTATGTGACTGTTGGCTCAAAGCACTCAAATACACACACAACTATTATTTGCAACCCTAATATTTTCAGTCTATTTACGGTATGTCCAAATGGAACCATTCTTAAAAGCATTGCTTCAGCTGATGGTTATCTTGAGCAGATCAAAGTTATTTAAATAAAATCAAACTATCATTGTAGCTACCTATTAATTCCTGAAAGTATTATAATGTGGACATACAGTGCAAAACTTACTAAAATATTATAAAGAAATGAAAGTTGACTGTATCTCTTAGGAAAAGAAAAAAAAAATTCATCTGGAGATCAAATACTGGAAGAATCTAAGCTTCATTTTCCACACTCTCACTCTGTTCACTGCATTTCTAGATCTTTTCACATTTTCATCATTTGCTTTAACATTTTTTTTTGTTATTCAAGGTCCTCTCACACCAAAGTAATCCCCAAACCTGACACAAACTCCAAATAAAAGTATAGGAATATCTGCACCTTTATTTCCAAAATGCGTTCCACATCAAATCTCAAAAGGCAGTTCTTACTAAATCATGTAAACACCGCTTTTTTTTTTTTTTTATCAAAAGATACAACTTTTTCACAGCCGACAGAAAACAAAAAATTATTTAATCTTCTCACTCCTGTTAGAACTGTGGAAATAAAACAAAGTTCACAGAATAGCCAAGTCTCTGTCTTTTGCCAGTAGCAGAATTATTAAATCATGCAAACAATGACCTCGGCTTGCTTCTCTGCATTCAGCCAAGGGCAGGATTTGGAAAGGTTACACACGGAGTCATGGGGTAGTGTTAGCATTAAAATAATCTTTCTTATCATACTGAATAATGCAGGAAGATTTCATTTGCAAAGTAAAAATGAAGGCAACAGGATCACCAGCAGAACTCGACTTTTCCCAGATCACAAAAGTCACTGAGAATTCAGTAGTGAAATTTCTATTTTTTTTTCTGAAGAGCAAAAATCAGACAGCTTCAATGAACTGGTATCAAGGGCAGTATTCTCTAACTGATGTTCTAAGCCTTTAAATTTTCATCAGCTCTAAGTTGTACTAAAACTCCCTTTCATTTCACAAAGGAACAGCAAGTAACTGTTGTATCCAATACAAAGAAACATAAAACACAAGAATGGAGATGAAACTATATCTGCAGAATGTATGAATATCAAACCAAGGCAAAACAAAATGAAGCCCGGATGATTCTGGCAAGAATTTCTGAGCCATTTTTCTGAACTCTGTAATTTCTTTCTGGGCTCATTTCCTAAGTTACAGCAATGCATATCAATACAAATTCTGGCATAAATGATATGATATTAGCTGGGAATAATTCAGAAAAACTAATATAGGATAAGGAAGTATCTGCTGAACGTTATACACATTTTGCTTATCTGCAAGGTTCTGTGACTGTTGACAAGGTGACAAATGTCTGAAGGTACAGGAAAGATAAAATAATTCAAGTTCAGGCAAAAAAAAATTGAATGTCTTGCAGTTGAACTTTTTCAGAGGTGCCAGAGACTTCTTTTACTCAAGCTCCCACACTTAGAAAGCCTTGCTTTACTGTGGGGAAAATAGAAGACAACTCTATTTCCCCAATTTTGTCTGGATTACATTTCAGTGTTTGTATTCTACTTTTGCACTAGGCCAGGCAGAGAGATAAACAACAGTTTTACTAATATCACTCATGTTCCTCTCTGCTGTTCTGAACTGAGACATGTTATCTGTCTCTGACCATTACCTGATGTAGATTAGGCCTTCAAACAGAGGGTCTGGCCTTCATTGGGCTATTGCCTGCTCTTCCCTTTCCTTTTTTACTGTCTGTGATTGAGTTTTGTCTCCCTTCAGTCTGGGATGCAGCTGGCAAGTGGCAGAAAGGGGATGATGTTTTCCATCTCTTACCTCTCTAACCAGGTACTTGTAGAGGACTAAACTGTCACCTTCAGACTCAGAAATCAATTGAATATTACTGTGCATCTACACAGTGCTTAATGCCAGGAGACAGGATCTCAGTAGAAGCTCTAAAGTACCTGTACAATGAATAAGAAATCAAGATACGAATTGTCAGGGGATTCTGATCTATTAAGAAATCATATTCCTGAATATTGATCTTTTTTGTCAGATGACTTCTATTTTCCATTTCTTAAAACGGTTTCTTGTTTGATTTTCATTTGCTTGTTTTTATTTCTCCTTAAAAGTTAACACTAAAATATACTGAAGATTTGTTAAAATGGTTTTTTTACATCACTTCAGTTGTGGACTTATTGGGATACTGAAGACAATTAAAAAATTATTCTCATTTTGTCTGTGTCTCAGAACATACACTATCCTCTTTCCCTGAAGGCCTTTACTTTCAGATTGACAAAAGGGGAAAAGAGAGAAAGTCAGTCAAAGCTTCATAAGTGATAGAAAACACAATATTTATTATTCTCTGGTCACCCTCTGTAAAAATATAGCACTGTGCAGTAAAAGACAAAGCATGCAGATGGGGTTGGTTTCACATTACTGACAAATACATAGTTCAAGGATGGGCATTTTTAGAAACTATGTTTAATACAAATTTAATTGATAAATATTGTTTCATTTAGGTTTAATTCTACTTTTTTCTACTATATTTCTTTCCTTACAATGAAATATTAAAAAAAAAAAACCCACAAAAAATCCCCCTTCCCAAAAATTATTTTTAAAAAATCCAAGAAACCATACACAAAAACCTTTGAAGCCACAAATCCTATGCCTTGATAAAATTCTCATCTCAGATAGTCAGACATTTTAACTTGTCCCCACATATCCTCTACACATTGTTTTTATGTGTACATTATCAACCTGCTACCCAAAATAGTTTCCTCTCAGTTTTTCTTTTCTCCTAAGCCCTTCCTAAGTTCATGCACCAAGTCAATACTAACGCAAAAATAATGATGTAAAATAAAATTCAAACTGTAAATTTAAATGCAAAGCTAGAAGTTACAGTTGGTAGGATCAACTGAAAATTATGTTTAATTCAGTCAGAAAATATATAGAACCTTATAGATATATTTTATTGTGTATTTAATTAATTGTAAAAATGCAATGACATTGGGTTCTCGTGAATGAGACAAGCAGCAGAATTAAAAAGTATATAGAAAAAGGGAAAGAATTCCCTTATAAAAAATAATTCATAAAGTACCCATTCCATGTCAGAGAAAGGGGCATGGACAAGATTATTTTGAATGGACTTGGACTAAAAATTTCAACCGAAGACTCAACAATTCTAAAATAAATAGAGTTACATGGGGATATGTGGTTGGATTATTTCTTTTAATTCTAATAGCGCATAAGGTTTTCTTGGACATTTATCAGCAGGTGTAATCACAGTTGCCATCAAAAGAACAAAATAATTAGAGTTCTACAGATAAACCAAGGCTGATTTTCTGAGCCCTCATTATTCAAAATGCACAGATAAGATAGGTTTTTTTGAGCATTAAGAAAAAAATTACTGGACCCAGGGAAAAAAGCAGAAAAAATGAAGCAGAGGAGGAGGAGGAGGAAAGATTTGGATGCAGTAATTTTTTTCTGTTACCTGAGTTTATATAATGTCTGAAGAAGAGACAAAAACTGTGCAAAATTTAGACATATATATGAATGTGTATAGATATACTTGTCTATGTAAAAAATATTTGTGTATGCATGTATAAATACATTTGTACATACTCATACGTATTTGTTTATCTGCATGTGTATAAAACCAAACAAAAACCCTCCAACCAACCAAACAGACAAAAAACTAAACCAAAACAAGAAAACTCCCCAGAGAATGGTGCAGAAGCAATTCATACCCTAGTTGGAAAAAAAATAATTTTGCCTGAGAGTGAACGGGTAATTTAAGTGGGTTACCAGAAACAATAAAAATCCAAACAGGATGCTAAAATGTCCTGAACAAGCTGCAGGAATTAAACAGAAGCCCTTTGGGGTTGAAGTATATATCTGGGTTATCCAGGTCAACTGCCTTATCCTGATCTGACTGCACCAGGAAGGATGTGTTTACAATCAAATACTGATATATTTCCTCTTTGCAGCCACCACTGAATTTGCAGAGATGGCAAAACTGACAGGCACTGTCTTTTAAGGAAATTCCAATTACTAGCAGGTCCAACAAATGCATAATTATGAAAAAAGCTAGAAGAGTAAATTACATGTGTGTCAGAATAAATCATTAATTTTCTAGCTATTTTTTCTGCTTTGACACAGCTCATTTTTTTAAAAATCATGACATATGAAAGTGTGAAGAAAAGCCATAAAGGATTTTTTTTAAATTTAAAAAGATAGTCCATAGATAGAAAGTGACAAGATGTGTAATAAAATGCTATTCTAACAAAATATCAGACTGATTAAAAATACCAGGGGAACAGAACATTGTTTCATAAGGCCCTCTTTTCCATGTGGATCGTTAGTGTGGGAGAAAATCCTTGTAATTCTTTGCACTGCTCCCACACATACGCCTACACATATCATCACTTGACTTTCAAACTAACAATAGAAGTGTTAGTAGAGCTATCACCATCTGCAGAATGAACTGTGCATTTTTAAGGCTGCAACAGTCTCAGACATTAACAGTAGTAGTCATGTAGATGGTAAGTAATACCCTCTTTCCACAAGAACCATGTAGGGGTCAGTGGATATGTTTCCCCATAAAATCACAAATATAAGTTCCTTTACATTAAAAAATGAATAAGTTGGAAAATCTTTTTCTATTTCTTGAGTTTAACATGAGATAAAGGTCATTCATCTAGCAATGGTGGGAGCAATGAGATACTCCACTACAGTGTCTCTGTAGGCACACATGTAAATTATTTTGGTCAGTGTTTTAATGACCTTGAAGAAAACTTCACAACAATCAGCTAGTAATTATTGCAGATAATATTTATGGGAAGTTCAAATCAATAAAGGATTCCTTTATCTATTATATTTGTTCCCCTCTTTTTTTTTTCTACTTAAGAATTCTGGCCAGAATTAGAATGCTAAACCCAAAAATAAATTCTGTGGTTATCATACCTTTAACTAAGTGTTTGTATCCTTTGATTATTTTGAAGAAAACCTTAGGACTTCACATCTGCGTTTCCTAACTGTACAATTGTTGCAGGAGCTTTGTCGTGCACATTGCAAGACTACTGGTGTGGTAACATAGGCTGCTTTTTTTCCTTACTATATTGAAGCCATCAAGAAATCCTCAGAGGAAACAAATTTTGTCAAAATATTGGAGTCGTGCAGGAAAGGATTGCTCAGAAGTTTGCAAAGATGATTACATAGGGAAAAAAAATCAAGAAACAGAGGGCAAATCTAAAAATCAGGTGACAGAACAACATAACTGGAACATAAACTCAGTTACCAAATGCTACATCGGTCCAAAAGAGCACCAAGACTGAAAGGCAGCATAATAACTGAAAGCAGACAGGATGGACAAATTTGGACTTAATTCTGATTCTTCCTCAGCCAACTGCTGCTTGTGTCACTCAAGGTGCATCCTTTGAAAAACACCTGCAGAGTTTCTTTCCAGCAACCCGAGATTCAGTCTATATAAGATATTTCTGGAAGAAAAGGAAATCCGAGATAGCCTTTGAAAACAGTGTAATAGCTAAAATATTAGCCCAGCATCCTCAGTGTTGAATAAGAGTAAAATCTGGGGAAAAGTTGAAATGTTTCACATCCACATCTTCCAGCTTCAAGTTTAATATTCAGGGATACCACGGTTTGCTCCTAAGAGTTTTGCTTTTGTGTAGTGTGAAATGTAAGGGCTCTTTTATGTTGGGAATGCGTTCTACTAGGGACATTTATATATAAGCATTATCCTAGCTGCTTCCATAAAGAAATGGTGCAAATAGATTGCTCTGCCTGGATCCAAACTGGATTTGGTTTGAAAACTTTGCAGCAGGAAACAGCAGGACATGATTATTTGGCAGCACACACTAATGTAGGCATACAATTTCTGGCCTACAGAAATGCATGCCTATCTGCCACTGGAACTTCAGCACAAAACATTCCTGTGTACTTCATTTGCAGACTAACACTGCAGGATAATGGATGTGGCTGTCAAGATTACTTGAATTTAACTGAACATATAAAAAGATTGAAATCCCCTGATTTTTAATCACAAACCCCGAAACATCCTTGAGGATCTGTGTGTTAGCTATAATTTATCAAATCTGAAGTTCTTTTATCCTAACTCGAAAGCAAAAGCAAGGCTCTTTTTTT
>VXBR01007699.1:343410-401723 GCA_013400215.1 Cisticola juncidis | reverse complement strand
TTTTTTTTTTTTTTTTTAGACTATTAAGGTAAAAAAATGTGGCTTTCAGGATCTCCTGAACTGGGAGATAGGACACAAAGCATTTTCAAGACATTCAGACATTCAGTTTGGACTGTTTGGACTTTCTGTGGACTTCCTTCAACATCTAAATTTAAGTCCTTGAATCTCCTCAAATCTCCTCGAATCTCCTTTTTCTTTCTTAACAGTTTTTCTGTATTATATATAATCAAGGAATGAAAACACTTCACTGTGTCCTTAAGCATATTTACTAAGAACAAAAAGTTTGTAATATATGTGAAGAGCTTAGCAATGACACTTGTTTTGAGAGATGTGTGTACGGAAACTTACACTGCCTTGAGAGGTCTTTCTTACAGCTGGCATTACTTTGAAAAACTGTGTTTCATTTGGCTGCTACAATGTGGTGTACTTGATAAAGTAGGCATACAAGTGCTATCAAGGTTATCTTGAGTTCACCAATCTGCCGTTCCCCTTTCAGCTGACCTCCCTCTTCACTGCAACACAATCTTTCCTCTAGGCCTGTTTTTGTTTAGGTTTCTGAAAGAAGTCAGCCAACTCATGATGTGTTGAGTGAATATTACAGCAACACAATACATATATAAATTCATACGTTTATATATGGGAGGGGGAGGCTTTATAAAAGTAAAATGTGAAACCTCTCATTCTTAAAGCTCAATAGCTGTAATAGTTAAACAAGCCCCATATTCTTTCCTACTCATTCTCATATCCATTTACACCAGTGTTTTTTTATGCAAACTGAATAATATTATTTATTTTCCAATATGGGACTATTATTTACTAAATAAAGCCATTTTGAAAATTACTAGCTATCAGTTTCTTGATATGTGTATATGACTGAAAGTTAGGAAGGAGAGCAGTAAATGTTATGTTGAACAGGCATCAACAAAAACATATTCTGAGAAGTTATATGGAAAACTTGACTGGAGAGAGATACTGAAATGCTAGTTTTGGAAATATTCACATTATGTACCTTGCCATATCTTATTATTTAATATCTCCAATAGTAATTGTTCCAGTAGTATTTTGACTAGTAAATATGGCTGATTTTCTCCATGGAGTGTCTTGAAGCAACATTTAATTCAGAGAGCTCAGACTCGAGCTGTCCAGAGCACAGCTGGCCTCTGTCCTTACAAAGACAGGCACTCTGGTTGCTAGTCATCCGGGAGCTCCCAGTGGAAAGGGAATTTCTGAGACCTGTGCCTGCCATAGTCAGGAGAGTGAGGTCTATCTCCCACAGTGAGATTTAAGGGGATTTTCCTGTTGGTAGCCTTTTAGAACAGGGCTCAACAATTTTACTGCCATTCTGTGCTTCTCAGTCTCAGTTGCAGCAGTTACATTTGTTTTGACTATGACATAATTGACTTTTGCCCATTGAATATTGTGTGATAAACCACCCCCTTCTGTCCCCTGAATAAGCTGATACAAAAGAAATTATAGGTAAGCAAATGCATTTCTTATTATGGATAGGAGGATAGTTTTGTCATTAAGGTGAACTTTATAAGACTTAGATTCCATAACCAAATCATGTACAAATCTCTTAACTCTAAGTAAGCCAAGTGGCTGTCAAGGAGTGCCGCAGGAGATTCTGGTCAGATGTTAGGAACTATTTCTCCATTAAAATAATAATTAATCATGAAAACAGACTGCCAGGGAAGTGATTGGGTCACCATTCCTGAAAGTGTTAAAAAATGTTTGTATATGGCACTTGGGAACATGATTTAGTGGTGAAGATATCAGTGGTATTACACTGATGCTTGGACTTGAAGTTCCTAGAGGTGTTTTCAAGCCTTAATGATTCTGTGATTACTGACTCATTCCCAGAGGGAGGTCATTGGAAGGAAGAGGACTAGGAACACCCTGATGAAAGGGAGTTCACAGATGAAAGTGTTTCTCATCACTGTAGGATGCTTAAAGCAGAGACAAATAAACTCAGACCTGCTGGATGAGGCAAGAGCTGGATGCACCCAGCTGAGAGAGTCTCAGCTCCCTCACTCATTGCACCCTTTCTGTTCAAATGAATTCAGTGTTGAACAAAGACTATAAAAAATTCCCCTGGGATAAAATCATAGAATGGTTTGGATTGGGAGGGACCTTAAAGATCACCTAATTCCAACTTCCCTGACATGGACAGAGACTTTCCACAGGCCAGACTGCTCAGAGCCCCATCCAACCTGGCCTTGAACACTTCCAGGAGCGGGGCATTCACAGCTTCTCTGGGAAAACTGTTCCAGTGCTCACCAACCTCAAATTAGGAATTTCTTCCTAACATCAAGTCTATTCCTATTCTCAGAGCTATATCAGCTAGAGCTGTGTGAAAAAGTAACCTACTGCCTTATGCATTTATTTTAGAAGTATAATTGGATGGAAGTACAGACAAGTGAGGCAAGTTTGAAACAGAAGCTTATGGCTTTGTAAAGCCAAGAGCAAATACTTGATTTAAACTTGCAGATATATTTTTATCTGAGGGAAAACATAATTAGAAAGAAAGATACAGTATAACTCTTTTAGTTTTAATAAACTACATTTCACATGTGCTTTATAATTTGAAATGTTACACCATATTTGAGTAACTCAAGTGGGATCGACTTTCATAATTATCTAAATCAACTTGACATGTCTAGGGATCCAAATTTACATAACTAACTGAGGGAGTTAAGGTTTTATTTTTTTCTTTCATATCCATGATCAGTACAAAGGGCAATAGGATATTTTCAAAGTGTTTGCGAATCTGCAATAGCTTTCTAAAAAAGGAGAAAAACATGTAGTTTAAACACGATATAAATGGTATTTAAGATTAAAAAAATATTGACTGTATACCCATGTCTTTGGAATTTAGATTTAGGAAAATATTCAGAAAGGTTTATGAAAACAATTAACTCCAGCAGAAATATAAATAGCTAAGGACTAGTTTATAGAGAAGATTTATGTTTATAATCTGTTGATTAGGAAGGAGATGTGATTTTTTGTTTTTGTTAAACAGAGAATTTTACAATGCAAATTTAACATTCCTATTTAGAAATTAAACTCTCATTTACACTGGATGGCATAGGAAAAGTCGATGTAGTCAATGAAGTATAACCAATGTAGTCTGAATTGCATCTGAATCTCTTCCAGTGGTGAATAAGAAAAAATGTTAACTTCAATCAGACACCAAAATGTTTCCTGAAGAGCCTGGTCATCTGGGTGAAGTATGTCATCAGGGAAAAGAAATGTATCATATCCTCCTCTATCTGAAGCTAGATTAGAATAAGAATATGTAATACAGAAATTTCAAAAATCCTGTAGACTAATGCATAAATATAAGGTATTCAAGAGCAAAAACTGGCATGCATTCTCTTTAACTAAGTAGAAATAGAAATGTATATGTCTTGTAATATATATGTATATTACATATAATTTTCTGGTCTAGAACAGAATTGCTTTTAGTTGGGTACTTACTGAAAAAATATCTCAGGGCGATGTCTTTTCACTTTAAGTATTAACAGAAGCCCTTTCTACCCTATACTAGCCTGAAAATTAATTGAAAATCCCAACATATTTTGTCCATTAACACATTTCATTTTAAATAGAATATTAAAATAATCTTATACACACACACACACAAGGTTCATAATAATTTCAGGTAAATATTACATTTTCTTCTAATACTGGTAATAAGATTAAATTATTTACAGGTCTACATATTAAATATTCTTCTGGCCCATGCACATGGAAACATAAGTTTATGATTTTCATAAGGTAAATGTGAAATGAAGCAAAACAGACTTAAAACACCTTTGTATGAACAATGGATTCTCCCAATACACAAAACAAGGGAAAAACAAACAAATAAGATATCTGACAAAAACAGCTACAAATTATTGCTCAAACTTTTACTTCTTAATGGCTAAGGAAAATTGATCAGGAATGGCATTTTCAGAATATGATAAATCATAATACTTTGAATATTTAAAAATAAGTATGAACATTTGTACATGAGAATCCTTTCCCTTTATTTTTTTAAGATAGACATGCATTACTACTGAAAATCATAACTTTTAGTTATATAGTCATGTATTGACTATATAAGGTCTCAAAGCAACATTTTCCCCAGCTACTTGCCAACTTAGCAATGCTCCATTTGTTTTGTGTGTGTAATTTGAAACTAATGAGGTTTTCGGAGAATTACAGAACTAGGCATCATCATATATGAAACTTAAATTGATTAGATATCAAAAGGAATCCATTTCTGCAATTTTTATAAGTAAAGGCAGTAGATTATTTTGATATGTACTTTTAAAAACCTATTGAAACCATGTTTAAGAAAAACCTTGGTTATTCATAACTGTTTATAAATACAAGTAAGAAAACCCTCTATAATAACTTTATGAAGTGATAAAAATGATTCTTTTTTTCCATTTCCTCATATACACATCAAATGCAGAGTCAAGTTAACATAAATTACTTGTGTGATCTCTTCTACTATTCCCGGATTATACACACATATGTACAAAATCTACATAAGCAGAATTTTTTGTTTCTAGACAGAAGTTTTCAAGACTTAAAACATTTTCTCAGGAATTTTTATAACAGCTTGATTTTGCCTTCATATTGAAGATTTTATTTAAAGAAATTAAAGATTTATTTATTCCATGTCAGCATTAACAATATTGGTGACTTCTATTTTGATTGCAGCCTTTCTAATGTCTTTTCCATTTCTTATTAAGAATAAAGAAGACAAACTAAGTAAAGATGCACCACTTTTCATTAGAATACTTAGACTTGTATCCAAGCAATAAATGCATTTTACTTTCTCTAAAATGCTGGAAAAAATAGCACAAAATATCTCCTGTGTTGAAGTTACATCTGTGAAGAACAGATATTAATTAGCAGTTTATCCATAAATATGTAAATTTTTAGTTCTCAATTACTTGTCTGAAAAATATCAGACGAAACTGTATGTTAGGGTATTATCCCTTGCCAAAACAGAATTTAGATTGCTGAAATTTAGACTGAAAATTTATTGCAGTCAAAGTAAAGAATTTATCTAAGTGTAAATCAACATAATTTGAGTGAAACATACCTATGGAAATTAATTACCTAGACTATAAGAATAATTACTACCATGTATTAAAACATAAAAAGAAATACAGATTTCTTACAGGAAGTAAAAGACTGTTGATTGTGACAGATGTGATACATGGTTCATTTAATCACTATTTACATGTTCAAATACTTTTAGTTTGTTTAACAGTGAATGACACACTGATAAATGTTTTAAATAATTTGCTTTGTTTTGAGTGTAATAACTTATTGTATAATAATACATTCTAGATAGGTGTGGTAAATGAAATTTTGTTTTAAATTGCTTCTGCAGTGTTTAATGGTGTAAATACCACTGGAAATTGAAGTATCATCCTAACTGGTGCCATCAGTACCAGTACCAGTTAGGTACTGGTAACCTAGTGGTGAGGAAACTTCGTGGATGTGCAGGTGTTCTGATTAGGAAGAGTTTATCTGATTACAGATAAATCTTCCAGCTTTGAATTTCACCCTCATACATGGAAAGCTGGATTTAGGTATCATTAATGTAGGCGTGGGTACAAGTGGGTACAGTCTTTATGCCTCAGATACTGTGAAAGAGGTACTCAGTGTATCCAAAATGCATCTGGTTAAGTGGTTATTTAGGTATCCACCTGTATATAGATGAACATTTTCCTCTAGGATCTATTGACAGCTGGGATTAAACCTCCACTGGCAGTAAGGAGAGGATAAATATGCAGGAGCATAACTGACACTTCCTTTCAGAAACCTAAACTCAGGGTGTAGAATATCAGTAAAAATGATTGAGAAGAAAATTATTGTACTCACCTGAACCCCAGCTGTGCAATGTTTATTAAATTCCCTCCTGAAAAATAACCCAAGCAAAAAAACCCCCAAAACATCCAAAAACCACAAAAAGGACAACAAAAACAAACAAACAAACAAACAAACAAAAAAACCTAGACTCACCAATTGTGTAATGACTCTTTATGTCAATAAAATGCACCTGGTTTCTTGTCAGAGTAGATAATCTGGGAATAAATTAAAACTGCCCTTCAATTCATTGTTCAGTCCAAGTTATAGTGTGGCCATGAGTTTGTTCAATTCTCCTCACCAAATTACACTTTGGAAAGAGCCACTTTAAACAAATCTGTTATTATCTAAACAAAAATGTTGAACAATTTCAACAGAATAATAGTTGAATGGCTACCTCTCAGTTTGAAAAATGCAATATCACAGTCATATTGTTATTCCCCTAATAATGGAGAGAAGGTTTAAAGAGAAGAGATTTAATGTCTGTAAGGATCTGGAGATAGAAATCACTATTGAAGTAATTTGATATCACTGAATACAACATCATAACTATCCAGGAGCTTTATTTGCAGATTAAATGACAACTACTGAACAAGTCTCATCTGGAAAGGGTGATTGTTTTATTAGCTAAACAATTTGTTTTCAGTGATTGCAAAATTGCTCAGACATAAATAGATAAACCTTTTATGTAGTTAAAGGAATAAAAATCTTGTGTTTTCTTAGTATTTTCATTTAAAAAATTCCCTTGCCTTTCTTTTTTCATAGTAATTTTATTTTAATTTATTTTTTTTTCACCATAGAGATAATTTCCTTGTCACTCCTCACAATTTCACATACCAAGCTGCAAGAGGAATTGCTGTCAGCAACATTTTCTTTTAATGTGGCATATTTAAACAGGCTGGTGTTTTGGATCTTGTCTGAGTGAATATGAATCTCAGTTGCTTAGAGAACACACAATCTTGTATGCAAATTGTGCATTTATTAGAAGACAGCTATAAATCTGTGTATACTGGGTCCTAATTTTTAAATGTTGTTATTTTAACCATTCTGAAATTAAATAAATAAGGCAAATAATTCAGAGCTAACTTCAACAAAGTCATGCTGTCTAACAGCTGCTTATTTCTCTCACAATCTACTGAAGAATACATACAAATAAAGGGAATTTGTTGTTTAGTGGCTTGATTTTAAAACATGTTTTGCTTTATGTGGTTCTGTATAGCTTTATTTTTTCCCTTATAGTGCCAGGAGTAGCAAGTCACAACAAATGTCCCCAAGTTTAAATGACTGGACACTGGGCAGAAGAATGTAAAGTTCATTATACATAATAGGTAACCAGGTTTCCAGAAGTAGTCATTGTCTTCTAAAAAATCATTTAATCTAATGAAGTAGGCTACTGGAAGCCTCACAGCAGTTGGAGAAGGATCTTTTACCTTATAAAACTCTTATTCCTGTAATCTTGATGACTTTTTTCTCTCCCATAATGCTTTCCCATAGAAGACAAACATGACTGATTCAACTACAGGAGCACTGTGGAAGGTAGGTGCAAGAAGTAAATTTGTCAAATTGTTCTGTTTCTATAAATGTGAAATATTGGAAGCAACTCACGAATGTCGTTCAGCTTTTCAACCAGGTTTACAAAAATACAGTTCATGATCAGTACTTCCTTTTACAAAAAACTTGCAAGCTCACAGAAAGAGTATATATAAAGTAGTATGTAAAAATACACAAGAAAAACTGTTTTCAGGAATGTAAATATGCATATTTACATTAGAAAATAATTTATTATAAACAACTCAATCATTATAAGTAATAAATCTTTGCAAAATCTCTTTGCCATCAATAATAAGACACATGCCAATGGCCTAAAATTGATCTGTTTTGCTCTATGTGATAAGAATTTTCCTCAAATATTGTCTATATCAAGATTGACTAAGTTATTTATACTATGAAATATTTGTTGATATAAATTATGAAGAAGAAGAAGAGACAGGGAAATTCTGCTGTTCTTATATTGGGTCTTGGAGGCTTGCTTTGAAATAAGCAATAGAATTTTGTTTTTCTAAAGCTAAATATCACTGAAAATGAAATATTTTTTCCAAATGTCTTGGGTAAGCATTTGAAAATTGCAATACTCAAACTCTCTACTGAAAATTAATTCTGACACGTGGCAATACCTAGTTTCTTGAAATCCAGTGAGAAACCATGACAAGAAATCTGTCATGGTGAACCTTGGTTCTTTAAATTGGCTGCAACTACAGATTTGAATTTGGAGGAGAGCATGTGAGTGTGCAAGGATTGCAGGTTGGATGGTGTGAGCAGATGTTGGACAGCTGCAAATGGCTGGTACCCACCACAGCCTGTGCTCCTCCTACTCACATTTCAATGCAGGCAATCTCCAAACTTACTGCCTAAGTGGTAAAAAGTACCCTTTGCTGTTTAATTGCTTTATTAAGGCAATAGAATACTTCTGAAGACAGAGAGGTACCATGAGACTCTGTAAACAGCAGGAATAACCTTTAAGCCAATGTTCAAATGACTACATCTCTCTTAATGCAGTCTTCTCTGCTAGGGCTTCTTGGACACAGACATTAAAAGAGTCTTTTGGGAGATACTCTTCTTGAGTTAATGTCTAAATATAACATAATTGAATTAAGTTTTTTTTGTTTTCTCCTCTGCCAAGCAGAGTTCAAGTGCATTGGCTACCTCTTACAAGACCTGCAAGCACTAAATCATTTTCAAACTGAACACATATAATATGTAATGTCTCTGAATTGCAGGTCTGCTCAACAATATATTTGAAAAGTTAAGCAGCACACACACAATCAAACTTAAGCAATCAATGGTCTTAGTAAGCCTTGCAACAATGATATGTGGTTTCTCTGAAATTCCTTTGTAGTTCTGTAACAAATCTCACTTTTGGAACAGCAATAAAATGCAGCACATTGATTATTCAGCCTGCAGTCCAACACACAGGTGAAGTGAGGCACTAACCCTTCAGTGAGGTTAGAGTTGTTTACATGCACCTGCATTCTTCACATAACTGACAGAGCTAGAAGCACTCAGCTTACACAGTGTTAGTTATGCATTTTGTGCAAGAAAAAGAAGTGAGAGAATATAAGATTACTTTTAAAGGTGTCTTTTTAATACAAACTGTGCCAGAATAATATGAAAAGAAACAAAATCCCCCCTCAAACTCACCACCATCAAATAAAAACCCCAAAAAACAATGCAACTTTAAAACAAGAGTAAAGTGGGCAAGTGTATTCCCTTCAGGTTTATTTTTGATGAATGTATTACATTCTAGCTCACACCAACCAGTAAAATATACTTGTGAAAAAATATTTTGTTTTTAGAAAGCATTGTGGACATTACTTTGAACAAAACATATGTTCTTTTCCTCTCCCAGATAGGATACAAGAAAAAGAATGAAAAAATGTCCCCAACAGCAAATTTTTGAAAAGCAAAAATCCTATAGATTTTTCTCCTATTTCTATTCTCCTACTGATCCTCTTCCATCTCATCCCATCCTTAAGCCAACCTATAAATTAGCAGTATAAAGTAAGCAATTTTGTTTAACTCAGTTGACTGAAACTGAATTCAATTTAAATAAGGCAGCAGACATGAAGGGTATATGCAAAACACTTTTCATGCATGCTCATGCCTGCCTGCAAGAAAGCAGAAGTTACTGAGGCATTTGGCACTGTGAGATTTACTGGCACAAAGTAATTCACTCCCTCCCAGTTTGTGGTCACAAAGCAGTATGAAGGCATTCCTAATCATCCCTCAAAATCTCAGTCTGGAAATTTCTGATGGGCATGTGCCCCCTTTGTATAATTCCATTTTTACTCCTAAAGTGTATGTATTCTTCATACAGGACATAATTTATACTATCATGATAGCATAGCTAAAGACATCCTGGAGCTTAGTTTTGAAACAGAAATTGATGGAAGAATAACTTCTTATGAGAAAGCAGCATAATTCCAGCTGACATAGGTACTAAAGCTCTTGTTTGCGTTATATAACTTTCTGTTTGTTTTCAATCAACTTTTGGGCTGTAGGATGGTGTGTCATGACTGGTAAAAAAAAAAAAAAACAAAACCCAAACAACTAGTATTGAAAGAAATGGCTAAAGCAAAGAACAAATGCATTGACTATGAAACTCTGTATTTGAAAGAACCTTTATAGAACAGTGATGGAGAGCAGTTCATTATTCTTCCTTACTTTGACAAATCAGATTTGGTTGCTCTATTGTAATTTTCAGGAGTCTCATTTCCTTCTCTACTGCTTCTGATTCGTGTCATTGTGGAAGACATAGTCTTCTCAAAATTTCCCTGGGATATTTCAATGAGTTGTCTTTGTGACTGCCCACTGGTTGATGAAATGCAATTCTGTGCAGGAGGGAAGCAGAAAGAGAGAACAAACTGCTCCTTCAGATCATTTACTCACATCTGGAAGGCTCAGTGCACAGGCCCTCATGGTAACTGTTTCCCTGTTTCTCTTATCTCACCACTTGCGACTGATAAAGAAGCAGTAAATATTTCTTCCAGTTATAGCTTTTTTTTTTTTTCTCATTTTTTTAGTGAAGAACACTTTCTACTTTGGCATTATTCCACCTATCTATCCCAAAGTAACTTTATCAAAATTATTTTCTTGTTTGTTTGTTTGTTTATTTACCCAGTAGTGCACATAACTTTATATTTTCATTAAGGGAACATGAAACATAGAAGTGACTTTTTTTCCTTGTCTTTGTTTGTTTTTTTGGTTTTGGTTTGTTGGTTTTTGGTGTGTTTTCTGTTTGTTTGTTTTTGATATTTGTTTGTTTGTTTGTTTGGGATTTTTTTGTTTGTTTGTTTTTGTGGGTTTTTTGTGAGGGGTTGGGGTTTTTTTTTGGTGTGGGTTTGTGGTTTGGTTTTTTGGGGTTTTTTTTTGTTTTGTTTTTGAGTTGGTGGAGGGTTTTTTGAAGAGTAGAAAACAAAACTCCAGGGAAGAGCATTTGAAAGAAAGCAAAATAAATTGGAATGAAGCAGAACAACTTTGCTAGAAGAGACCAGAAGAGATAAGCAGTGAAATAACAGGAAGGACACCATAAGTTCATTTAACATGTTTAGGAAACTGTGATTGTGGACAGGCTTGTCTAAATGTTTTTCATCATTTGCTGCTTAGAATTGAACCAATTAAAATTAAAAGAAGAAGAGATCATAATTCTATTCATAACCCAGGATTTAAGGAAAATGCATTAGCAGCAAAATTAAAACTGGAGGAAAAGAAAGTTTAGAAATTGGAAAATATTTATATCAGGCAGAATGAACTTGCAACTACAGAAAGACACTGACTTTCTTTTACTTGTTTCTTGCTGAAGTGCTCCCAATTTAAGTGTTAAGCTTTTGAGAGATGGAGAAGCTACTGCTGAGAGAGAAGAGTGGGAAATTACTGCGTTTTTGTTGAAATTAAGAGTGAACAACAACAAAGAGTATCAGAAAAGGAAATTTCTCTTTTAATAAAAAAATATTTTCAGCAAAAATCTGTTTTCTGGATTTCGAAAAACCTTCATGCAGTCTTTACCACCATAATTCATGTCCTGGTGATCAAAGGTTTAGTTTCATGCCACAAAGCTCTTCAAGTGTGGCTCAGTTTTGGTGATAAAATGATAGTTGCAGTGTGAGTGTACAGGCTGAATCCTGGCATAATAGAAAAACACAAACCCACAAATACATACAGGTGCTGAGAGGGTATTTGGGTCCTTACAGATTAAGGGAAAAAATACAGAAATGAAATACATTGTGGAAAAAATAGGTAGAATTCAAAGCTGGCAGTTTAGCATCACCAAGTCTCGGCATATCTCCAGGGGAATTCTCTCCCAGCTGACTTCCTGGCTGTCAAAGGCTCCATGGCAATCTCACTGGCAGTGGGTCACAATATTAATCTCTAGTTACTCGTTAGCTCTAGTATTTTTGTGTGCTCTTACCTTAGGTCTATTCCGCTTGGGGAGTTTCTCTCTGCATGACTGAGCAGAAAGGGCCTGGTGGGAAAGTGAGTGCTGCAGTGCATCTACTGGTGCTCTCCTAAATATTTTACAAAGCCTAGAATATTTAACTGGCAATAAATGACATCTTCCATAAAGCACTTTTGACTGATACAACGGTCAGAGGACTTTTATGTCAAGTAATACAGGAAACTACAAATTACAGTTGTTTCATTTGTTCAGTTTTGGACTAGGACCTCCAGATGTAAAAGTAATTGAACTAATTTTTTACACTCGGGTCATGTCTGAAGTGTTATTAAGCAAAAAAAAAAAAAAAAAAAAAGCTAGAGCTATCTCAGTAAATCTCAATCATTTCAATCATCAGCTGTAAATTCTAATGCTTGCATTCTAACTCTTAAATTTGAGTCAAAAATATTTATGGGATCACTACGGAGCACATATGCCTGTCTGCATTCTTAGATACACACACAGGGTAGCCTTAACTTAACTTTCTCTCAAACAGAGAATCTCACATAATCCACATCAG
Organism: Cisticola juncidis; assembly: GCA_013400215.1. Lineage (NCBI taxonomy): Eukaryota > Metazoa > Chordata > Aves > Passeriformes > Cisticolidae > Cisticola > Cisticola juncidis. The sequence goes on along the minus strand of VXBR01007699.1, from coordinate 389,340 downwards.
AAGTTGTTTCTGCCTTAATGCAACTGTACATCATGATTTTATTTTCATAAATAAAAGAGAAGCCCTCATTAATTAATATATGTATCTCTTTTACATGTCTGATGTAAGTCCTCCCACCGGTCTTTCTCTCTGATGGTAGGAGAGTGCTGATACTGTCTTGATCATTTTTTCAATATTGTTTCTATAGCTGCTTGAACCCTCTCAGACCTCTAGCCTCCCAACCCCTAGCCTCCCCTCACTTTTTATACTGGAGACCTCTTGAGGAAATTAAATATATCACTGTGAAAAATAAACCACTGATGTTATTTATTTAAAAAGTTCTCAGTTTACATTTTTGTGGGGTTCTTTCTGTCTCTGTTGACACTACAGTTTTCCCTGATAATCCATCTCTTTGGCTCCTGCTCCATTGGTTCACACTTACTCTTCAGAAGTCCTGAATGCTATGAAGACAGTAATTCTGCAGATTGAATTTTTTATTTGGAGGAAACAATATCAGCCCTGTGAACAATTCACAGATGTCCACATGGAATCACTGAGGCTGGAAAAGACCTCCAAGATCATGGAATCAAGCTTTTGGTTGAATACCCCCATACTCACTAAACCATATTGAGAAGTGTCACGTCTAGTTTTGAACACTTCCAGAAATGGTGGCTCCACCACCACCGTGGGCAGCCCATTCCAAAATTTAACCATTCTTTCAGGGTAGATATTTTTTCCATATATCCTACCTAACCCTCCAGTGTCTTACCATGAGGACATTTCCCCCTGTTCTGTCTCTGTGTGGAAGGAGGGGCCTGTCTCTCCACACCCACCTTTCAGGCAGTTGTAGAGAGCAACAAGGTCCCCCAGAGCCTCCCTTTCTCCAGGATGAACAGCCCCAGCTCCCTCAGCTGTTCCTCATCAGACCTGTGCTCCTGACCCTTCCCCAGCTCTGTTGCCCTTCCCTGGACATGTTTCAGCCCTTCAGTGCCTTTCTTCTAGTGAGGTGCCCAGAACTGGACACAGTTCTCTTAACTTACATCTTCCATTTTCCTGCTAACCTTAGATACAGGTTTACCCAAACTTGGCTTCTATTATTTTGTTGTTTAGTATTATCTATCATAACTCTATTTCTAATGCTAGTTTACATGGTCTACTAAATATATTTATTACAATTGAGTTCTAGTGAATGCTGTCAGCCTGAATCACTTGATTTTACCTCCTTAGTCAAATGTGAATTTTGCATGAAACCCTGTTTGCAGAGAGATGTCCACTCATTATTCTGCTCATGCTTGACCTTTATGAATGATATGCAATTATAGTTACCACAGAAAAAGAGTTAAATATGTGCATATACCTATATACCTATATATATGTCTGTATGTTTAAGTATTCAACACAAATGCACATGATTACACAGGCAGTGCAATTCCTTGTTCATTGCTGCTGTTATTCTATTAATTTCTGTTCTTCCAACATGTGTTGCTGTGCCCTTTGAAGCAGAAAAAATATTTTCTTTTTTATTGCTACAAAACCAAATCCAGAAGAGTCTCCACTTTTGTGTCAATATCAGGATGCTATAAACACAATAATAAGTAAATAGAGATGTCACTTGAGGGTGGGAAGTTCATCATTCACATATGTAAATTTGGGAAAGGGAAGGCTTTAGCCATATGTGTAGTTAATTTGCAAGGAGGGAAGGTATCAAACAGCTGGTGTAGAAGTAGCTATCATAATTTTCCCAGGAAAAAACCCCAACAAACTCTTTTATAATATGTGTTGTGGTTTTGCAGGTGATCTGGCAATGAAGAAAATGTAATTTTCTCCAATGAACTGTGGTTTATGTGTTTGTCTGTTGTTACAGCTGTTGAAAGATAATCACATTTTTATTTACTCTGACCATTTCGATTGTGGTGATTGTTAAGTTATATTTATTTGCAAGCAGTGCCATTTTCCCCTTTCTTAAAAAATCAATAACATATCAACAATATCATATTATACTTAAATCTTTTGAGTTCCTGTTGTAATAGCAACCTTAAATGTCTGCTACAGAGATGAAATCATCACAGCACAATTGTTTCTAATTCTATATCTATTTATTTCTGTAGGTCTGAAAGAGGAAATGTAACCATCCTTTGTATTTAGAGTCTGTTATTCAGCTTTGCTCTTCTGTACTTGTTTTGGACAGCTGTAGGCTCTGATTTTCACCCAGAACTTTTTTTTTATATGAAGGATGGCTTTTTTAAAGGAGTAGAATAACAAAAGATAGCAATCAAAGCTGATCCAATGGTATAATCCTTATATGGAAATTTCATTCATGAATCAAAACCATCACTAAATAAATTATATGTATTGGATCTGGCCAGAGAATAAAAACTGTATTTCCTTTCACTGTTTCAAGAAAGTGTTGGTTTGAAACTTTTTTTTTTGAGTGTTTTGTTCAGTTTTTTGTTTTGTTTTGTTTTGTTATATCCCTGTCTCTCTAAAACAAAACCCAAACCAACACAAAGGAGCATTCCTATATTTTCATAAAATGGAATATATTTGAAGTGTTCACCTCCAGCCTAAAAAAAACCAGCTGAAAACCAATGTTTTCCCTCAGTTCTTTCATGAGAAGTGACATAGGGATTTTGATTTGAGCCTCAGACATTCTCTCTTAAACCTTGTTGAGTATCAGGAGCTTTCAAAGCTCAACAACTTAGCCTCAGTGTATTTTGATGGAAAGGCATTTCTTCAAACATCCTTCCATTTGTGCTAGTAATCTGCTATTGCTTCTCTTTCACAGAGAAGAAAACCTCATTCTCTGAGCAATGAAAAAACCTGAGAAAGATTTCTCCATGTTTCTTTCTTGATTTCGAAAAACACAGAGGATTGTAACTGGATTAATTACAGCCTCAAAAAAAATTTCCCAGATTACTACTAGTGGGCTAAACTACCTTTACAATTATCTTTCTGTCAGATACTTCAAAGTTGGTTAGTTCTCTGTGAATAGTGTTTGATTACTGAAAAATAGACCTCCAGTTCTTGTAAGTAACAACAGAATAGGTATTTTGGAAAACCTATTTTCTTGAGGATAAAAAACTGTTTCAAGTGTCATTCTACAAAATAAGTAAACACTATTATTTTTACAACTTAAGAATGTTAGGCTTAGCACTAGAAGATACATTATAGGATTACCCAGGCTTTGTCAAACTGTGTGAGTGATAAAAGGTTTGCACAGAAGGATGGATGCATTTGTGCTCAACAGTATAAAGGACTTAGCAATAGTATTTTTAAAAATAAAAATGTGCCAGGTTTTGGCAGTGACTAGTGACTGCAGGTATATTTTCAGAACAGAATATTTATTGAGAAATCAGAATAAAAATCAGGAAAATAAAAATTACCCAAAAGAGAAAAACAAAAATCCCAGACCAACTCAACCCAACACAACCCTTTCCTTCCCCACCCCACCCCCCAAAAAAAAGAAAAAAAGAAAAAAAGAAAGTGAAATGCTTATGCACATAATCAGCATGGATCATTTCAGGCATTTGGCCAGTACACAAATATGTTTGAATAATGAATACAGAAACAAGAGTGATTTCTTCCAGCAATAGTAACAACACCACTATTCGGTTTGGTTTTCATTTAGGGTTTTTTTTTTGGGGGGGGAAATAGTGTTGCTTTATTATATGGAAGGTGGTTAGTCCCCTAGACCAAGCCTGGGGAGGTATTTCTAGGTACTCTTATTATTCAAATGTACAGATTTCTGATGGGGGGAAAAAATGATGATCAGCAAATCCCATTGTGTTGCTGGGAGATGGCCAAAGCTAAAACTTCCATGTATTCATGTAAAGACACAATTATTCTTCTCTTGGAGTTAGACTGGTCCATTAAGAAATTGCATGCTTGCTTTACTTCTGGAAATAAAGAAAATTAGTGCCAACCAATAAAACTGTCTGGAGAACAAAATGTTAGTGCTAATTCATGTTATCAGAATCACAGAGTTTTCCTACTACTCTTTCCAGCCTTCTTTTGACAGATATGAGTAGAGGAATTGCTCTGTGTGTGCTGCTGGAAAACATCTGCTTTTCTTGCATCCCAAGGAAATCCAAATAGTGCATTCTGAGACTGCTCTGTGATGTGTACTAATATGAGCTTGAAAACCAAGTGATTTGCTCCAAATAGTACATTTGAAACGAGATGAAATACTATTATAGATGAATCTTTTTCATTTAGAGCATTTCCAGCCGTTATTAAAAACATTCAGTTTTCAGAAATATTGTTTAAATTGGTAGAAATAGCTTTTAAAAACATCACCCATAAACAGAGCAATTTCTTGTAGCCATAGTTACATGGAAGATGCAACAAATGTGCCATTCTCAGTCTTCTTCCAGGGTAGAATCCACACTAAAGGAAGAAAATTTGCAATTATCCCTAACTATAGAATGAAATAACACTTCTTATGGTCTCACTGTCATCTTCAACCACCATAGAATTCATGCTCTAATTAAACAAGGATTAACTACACAAATAACATTTTAAAGTTTTGCTCAGTCTTTACTCAGGTAACTCTAAAAGGCAAAAGATCAGAGAAAGTCTTCATTGTTGTTTCGTGCTACTTCCATTGCTAGGTTTTGCTTTCTTTATATTTTTCTTTTTGCAAAAGCAATTATATTTTTGATAACTTTTATGGGAATTTCCAAGATATATTTTTATGAAAGAGATAGAAAATGTGAGGGATTTTTATGTCTAAGAAAAGAAAGAGATTGATAAGAACCAGGTTATGACCTTATTATTTAGTTCATAGCAGGAAGAAATCAAAGCTCGCAAAATTCTCCATCAGTGTGCTAGCAGAAATATCTCAGTGTAAAGTCCACATGTGAAAATGTCAGAGAGCAAATTGTGCTATGGGAAAGAAGATCAAATTAATCTGTTTAGCTCAGACCACCAACATGTAGCATAAAGAGGCCAATTCTGTGTGAATGCTCTTTCTTGACACCTGGTTATACCATGCTGGATCAATAGCTCCTAAAATGTTGCTTCACTGCAATTAGAATGTGATGAATTACTGCAGGCAGGATTCTGATCCAAGTGACTAAGAGTTAAATTTCTGCATTTGCTCTGGGACAGAGCATGTTATTAACTTGTTATTAACTTCTTAGGCAACTGCAGAGGGTAAGAAAACTTGCCCAGAGAGGACATGCAGAGTGAGTGTCTTCCTCATCATGCCTAGAATACAAGATTAAGGCCAAACTCAGCAGGAAAAAGATTAGTTAGTGATCTTAAACCTTGAATGAAATGTCTGCTCACAGGTTCATGTCAAATTCTAGCCAGATAATTTCTGTTCCAAGGTACCTTCTGTTCAACAGGGGCATTACTGAAAACATGGCCTTTTTTTTTTCATTGATTCAGTGATTTGACATGGTACTTTTGAATCAAAAATGAACCCCCTGGTTCTTCAGCTGCTGTGTTGCTGCTGTCACTGACAGTCTTTGGATTTATTTCTGTGGACAAATGAGGATGAAGCATAACAACAGGAGATAAATAATTGAGAGAATAGTATTTTTAAATAAATGCTAGTACTCTGCAAGACAAGAAATGTGCTTTTCACATGAATAATGCAATACCATTTGTGTGTACTGTTATGGATGCAGTATAATTATCAGGTAGACCTTGTGAGAAATATGTTCCACATCATTCTCTTTGACTACTAGGGGAAAAATTCTTCAGAAAAAAAAACCACACTGCCATCTTGAGCATTCATTCCCTGTAATTTTGCACATTCCTTTTTGTCTGGGGGAAAGGTGCAGGGATCTTACTGATATCTGAAAACAGAAATGTCTCTCATTTAAAATGTGTTGTCCTTTCAAAAGAGAAGCTGCTGACAAGCATGTCTGGTTGACACTTCTAGTAAGTTTTCTTTGCTGGAATAGAATTTCTGAACAGAAATTCTAGAGGGCAATAACTTAAAATGGTAAGATCACTCCCTTATGAGAGCTACATTCAAGTTCTTGTTCTTTCTAATTCACAGGATTGATTCATCTTCATTAATTTTGGTGTCTTCTTCCTACTGTCCTTGTCTGACCTTACATTGCTGCAGCTTCATGGTCTTTGAGGTGAACCTGGTGAAGGTGTATCAGTAGAAATCAGTGGATATTCCAGGATCTTTCTTGACTTGATAATTCAAAACACTCGAGTGTGGGTACTCTGGCAATCTGCTTCTCTGAGAAATCTCAGAGATCTATGACAAAAGCATTTCAGCCATTTGTGCTGTTTGGAGACAAGCTACCATGTACTGGTACAAACAATCCTCACAAAACCCCAGCTGCTAAAAGGTGTAGATATTTAGAAGTAGAGGCTTTCCCTCATCCTAACACTGCTGCTTGTCCAGACAGCTTTTTCTCCCTGTCCCAAATGCAAATTTTTTTCTGGCTGTGGTTATAATCCCAACCTAGTTTTCCTGTCATCAAATTAGAAATTGAAGAGTAATATTTTGTGTTGGTGCTTATCACATTTCTTATCATGAGAACACATGTTAGAGGAGACTATAGAACAGGCATTGGCATGAGTCAGTGTTCTACCAAAATTTGAAGTTATAAGCTGTCATGCACATATAAGAGAATATAGAATATAGCAAACCTGTCATTCAGGTACTCTGAGGAACCTTTTCACTCACATGCAGTGCAAGACATTTTACTTTTAATATGCTTCATGCTTTATATACTCAACAATTCCTGTTTACCCAGCATTTTGTTGAAAGGAACGAGGAGGAGGTGTATGCAGAACAAGCAGTAGATACATTTGAAAGACATTAATATAGTAACAAGCAGAACATGTCTTCAAGTTTTCTATGCAGAATGATTGAAGATCCATTAAACAAGTAATCAACCTCCTACCCTTCAAATACCAGGCAGGAATACACTGAATGAATCACAACACTCTTTACTGCAACAAAATATTAAAAACTCATAGAATATGTTTTGAAGTGCTTTATTTTAAAAATTAGATTTCAGTTTGAAAACATAAAGCCATAAATTATAGTGCTTAGAAACCAAATCTGGGTCTACGTTTTCAAATAGTAGATTTTTGCACTATTTGCTAAGACTTCCTAAGGTTGCATGGTAGGTCATGGGAGTGAAAAATGCTAATTAAAATGTTGAACTGAAGGTCAGTGATGTACTTATAGGGAGGTGTCACTAAATATGTAAAATAAGATTGATGTAAACAGCCTTAAATTTGCCTTGTTATAAAGACAAATATACTGAATAGAAAGAACTGTAAATTGAAAAAAAAGTGATAGAGAAGTTGTCTCCCAACCTGGAAGCTGTGAGCCCAGGACTAGGTGTGAGAGCTAGAAACTTGAAAAGTACAGGGGCCCTCTCTGAAGTAGAGCTGGGTCACCTAGAAACCAGAGAAATTCTCAGATGCCACTAAAAAGCAAAACCAAGGAACTGTAATTACAACTTGTTTTCTGAAAAGGTGGAAATAATCTGGGAATACAAAATGGGTCTGAAAAAGTAGAAAACTTCATGACAGGTGTAAAATAAAAATTAGCAGCATATATTGACTGTTTTGATGCCTTAAGATTTAGCTTTCGTATTTTTAGATCCCCAAGGCATGAGTTCAAAGTGGTGATGTCTTATGTCCCATTGTAGATCATAAATTTGAAAAGGACTAAATTTTTATCCAAAGTTAGGTCTCTGTCTCTGGGAACTTCCCATTCTGCACATACTTGAGGACATGTGTTGTTATATTGGTGATAAAGTTGATTCATGAACAATAAATTTGTAGTAACCTGTAATAAACCTTCTGGGTTTTGCTGTCGTAGAAAATTCTACACCTCCTTGGTTTTGCTGTTATTCATTGCTAGATAATATTGACTGAGACTATATAATTGATTGCCATATTAATTTGTAACAGCTTGATAGAGATCAATATAATCACATAAGTACTTGTTAGTGATGGTTTTGTGGTAGACCACTTGCTATAGTGCAGGATGGACACATACATGTTATTTTGTAATTTTCCTGTGGTTGGTATTAAAATAATTGGAGGAACAAGAGATCACAAACATGAAATCCAGGTGTTCTGCGGTTTTACTACAAACCTAACATTTGAGAGTGATGCCTTAAATTTTTAGCTTGTATATTTTTCAGATCCTGTACTGCATTAGTGTCTAACTCTGAACTCTATATAGAGTTTTGGTAAGCTCTCTTCATATTTTGGTCAGACAAAACAATCCTTCCAGGCCTAAGAACAAAGGTCATCCTCAGCCTCAGGCCCTGAAGAGTACAAACAAAAGTGGATTGGGAGGAAGAGCAAACTGGGGGAATATGACTTCATTACCTGAACCTGTAATTGGACAATCGCCCCTGATATGCAAATAGACCAAACTTTTATCAGTCTGAAAAACCCGTGACCATTGTCCATCTTGGGAGTAGCCTCTGTGAGGCTTTTGCACTGCCCAAGGTATATCTATCGAAGGCTTTTAATAAATATCTACTTTACTGTCTAACTCTGGCTAGCCTCTGCACTTGGTAGCCATTCCAAGGCATAAAGTAAAGTAAATTAAACAGGGGGACGTCTTTGAACTGCTTAATAAACTGGAGAAATTTTATGGAAACAGATGAGGTACAAGTTGTCTACACTAACAATAATGCTATCATTTAATTTCTTTTTGCCTGTTAAAAAAATAGAAAGGATAAGGTTTTCACAGTAGAGAGAAGATTTTCATGCTTCATAGTATCCCAAATTAAATCTCAATATGGAACAAAGGAGGTATTTTCTTAACATGAAGACATGGAACAAAGCTAGAAAAAAGTCCTGTTATTATTTAGAATTTTAAACTGTTAGTTTTATGCTCAAGAAGAAGATGTACACAAGTCATTACTTGGTCAAGGGATTATCATGAAGGGTGGTGGCTGACCTACCTCTCCTGGAAGTCACTGCTGTGTTTCCACTTGTATAATGGATTTTAGAGTTCACTATGTGACAACATGAACTCCTGTGGAAATTACTTGTGAAATATTAGCCTTCTGGAAATAACATTTTTAAAATGCTATTATTCATACCAGTCAGCTGTAACGCTATTATATTACTTGGTGCCATTTTGATCTCTCAGAAGTCACTTCTTTGTAGGACCAACCCAAAATGAAAACGGATTTTTCTTTCCATTTTTTTTTTGCACAAAAGGATGTGCAAAATGGAATCTTGGAATATCAATGCGAAATCAATAATGGGATAACTAAAGGCATAAGTAAGTGTCCTGTATTCTGGCTTCAGCCAGATATATATAGTTACCTAGGCTAGAGAATGGAACTTTCACACATTAGAAAGTGGCTCAAAAATAACCACTTTAAGTGAACAATCCTACCGTAAGTTGATTCTTAATCAAATTATAAGATTAGTTTCATTCTAAAATTTGAAAAGATGATGTAGTATAAATAAGATTTTTTTCTCAGTGGTTTTGACTTTGCAAGCAGAGTTTATAAGGACAAATGAGAATAACTCCAGCAGAGATTGTAACCCACTAGGCAATACAATAATATTTTGTGTGATTATAAAATATTTATTGTGACAGAAAAAGAGAGAAAGTGACAGAGAGGGAGCATGACATTTGTTTTCAAAATATGCAAATCTTTTTAAAAATGTCATTTTAAAATAGAAAGAGGAAATAAACCACAACTAACCTATTATGTGATCCATATTAAGAGAAAAACTGTTTCAAATTTACGGAGCAATTGTTCTATGACAGAACCAGAACTGCTCTAAATGACCATGAAATTCTAAACCTTTCAGCTTGAATTCTTTAGTAATCAAAATTTGTGTCTGCTATTTTGTCCCTCTGCTCTTGGTTTTTAATTGATGTTCTCTGTCCCATAGAAGTGGTCACTAGGAAAGAATGCTACAGCTTTCACAAGTGAGGTCAGTGGAGAAATTGTAATTGACTCAATCACCCAGAAGGAAATGTAGAGATGTGCTAGTTTTCATAAAGCATAACAGAAATTAAAATGTTGGGAAAGGAATAAAGCATCATAAATTGGTATAAAGGAATGTTTTTTCTTTTTTTTTAGTAAAAGAAATAAAAAATAATGTTTTATTCATTTTTTGTTTTATTTTATTCCTTTTGGATTTTTGTTTTGTTTTTCTTTTTTCCAAAACAAATAAATTAAGCAGTATTAAATGATTCCACCAATCATTTCAAAGAAAATATATACAAGTGACCTGAGGCAAGGAATAAAAGAAATATTTCAACTTTATCTGAAGGGAAATGGCAGAAGTCAAGAAAAAGGTGATATTGATTTGTCAAATATTAAACATTCAAATGCAAATTCTGCATTTCTTCTTTCTTCTATAACTTCCTCTTTTTATCTGAGGAAGAATTCTATCTTCTACTTCCAATGGTTTGTCTTCCTTTGACAATTCGTGGCAGGACCAAAGTCAACATAAAGTGTCAGAGATGCAAGGTGTTAAAATGTTGAAAGCGAGCAAGCAAATGAACAAACAAACATCTTTCAGTAAGATGTGTCATATGTCATTGGTCAGGCATGTAAGGCTTCTGTAAAGCACCACTTGAAAGTGCTGCTAAGAGAAATTGTTATTTTTACTGAGGTCAGCATTCAGAATTAAAAACAGCAGCAACATAAAGTCTCCATTCAGATTAACCTGGAAATCAATTTAACGGTTACCAGAACTTATTCTGTGACTCTGAGTGAAAAGAAAAGAAGAATAAGCCTCAACCCTCTTCTTAGACCCAGTGTTTTTTTGTTTTTTCTTTTAATTTGACTAATTTTAAATATTTTAATTTTCTTTTTTAGGGTATGTGTCAAGAATCTGAAGTCTGAAAGAGTTGGCTATTTCAGCATTTATTTTCACAAAAAAATAGTCACCAATTGTTTTTAAAAAAACAATTTTTTTTGTTCAAAATACATTTTACAAATGTAAAAGATTCTTAAATCTTAATCTTGATTTTTAAGATTTTCTATGAAAGTTGATATATCTGTTATTAAATGTGGTAGATTCGGATACTATGGTAGTTGCTACCACAGAGATTCCTGTAGAGATATGAAACAATAAGGAAAAAAAGTTTATATATTTATATACATAAGGATAAAATTTTCTGCATTAAAAACAATTCTAGTGACCACATCACAGATAGGAACTGCTGAAGGTAAGAGTCTATTATTACACTACTTGGTAATGTAACTATAACTATACTTATTATACTATAATAGAATATGTATATTATAATATATATTTTTATATAGAACATAATAATAATTTATTATAATATATATTACTATACTATAACTTTAAATCTGTTAGTATCTCCATACTATTAGGACAGATATCCTTACTGGAGGCCCAACTTTATCACAGAATAAGGAAAAATCTTCAGCATAAAGAAATTTTGAAAGGAATCTTCAGATTTCCCTTTTCTACCTCAAATAAACACAATTACTAGATTTTATGTGCAATGCATTCTGATCTGTCTTGTTATTTGAATATATAATCACAATTTCAGTGAAAAATGGCTTTTCCTTTTTTTGCCATTTAAGAGCTTCTAGACAGAGCCATAGGATTTCGTAGTGATTTAATGAAGGTTTATGGTTCTTCAGTGGTAACAAAAGAGAGGTTTGGAAAACATTTCCATAATTTCTTGTACATGGCTCCTCATGGCACCAGAAGCCCCTGTCACACAAAAGCTTTCATGGAGAGACTTTTTGGCTCTTGACTCTGCCTGTCTACATCCTCCAGTTCCTGAAGGCAAGCACAAACTGTGCTCCAGAGCTCATCACAACATCGAGGACTGGCACACGGTGCACTTCTGTTGCAGGATGAAATAGGAATGATATGGGAGCAGACAGAAAAAAAGGCTTTCTCTTTCCAAGATGTAAAGCCATGGGGGGTATGTCCTGCATGAAAACAACTGTAGAAATGTGTCATAAGATAACAGTACCTGACTATTTCCAAGAGGGCAATCAACAATAACAGCTAATTGTTTAACATAAGCACTCTAAAACCAAAATAACCTGCTGTGCTCTCTTCTGTTTTATCTCAAGTAGGAGACCACAGAAGGTAATTATTCTAAAATAATGGGTTTGCTTGAACACTACTGGCTCTACTGACATTTCAAACTATATGAAGCTTAAATAAAACTCTAACACCAATTAACACATATTCTTGTCATTACAACCAGGGAAAAGGAGCTAATACTACTATGGCTGTAATGTTAAATGAAGTGCCTGACTCATAAGGAATAAAGGCTCCAAGGAAATGAAAAAAATGTTCTATGGGTAGTCTAAGTTTCAAGACGCTGGATAAAACTGAATTCAGAGGTTTCAGTCAGTGTTATTTCACTCAGCTCTACAAGATCACTACATGCTAATTCAGAACCTCTTTTTTCCTCTTAAAACTACAGATTCATTACTATTTCATATCAGCACATCATCTGAAATACTTGTCTAGGCCACCACTTGTTTTTTTTTTTCATAGAATCTGTAATTAGCAGGTAATTCTGATTAGTTTCCCCCCTTGTGGAGATGCCCATTTTTCCCACTGATGGAGACTCCATCTTTGTCAATGTCTTTTATTAAACAGACTTCTGTTAACATCATTTTCTCCCCCCATTGCTTCAAAAAAGCCTCCTATGCTCTGTCATGCCATGGAATTACTATTTAGTTTCTCAACTCTTCTTGCTGTTATTTACAGAGAATTTTGTTCACATCTCATATGAGGATGGAAAAGCCAACTTAAGAGTTTACTGTGTCACCCAGTCCTTAGTGTAACAAAAAGTAAAATAGGAGATGTGAAAAAATGAGTGGAATGGAACCTCTACAGACTGACTCCAGTTCCATTGTCTGGTAGGCATGGCAGACCGCACGTCATTTTTTTTTTCCTGAAAAATTTTGATAGAAGAAAATTTCATTCCTTTCAAAGGTTTTTGAATATTTAAAAATAAAAAGCCAAAGGTGACTTTTCCCCAGAAAATGTAAAAGCTATGAGCTTGACATAAACAAAGTAGATCAAATGAAACTGATTTCTGCTAAACAGAAGGTCTTATCAATGATTCTTTAAAATTTTGAAATATAGACATAATCATTAAATGTTTTGGAGAAAGGTAAGATACTACAGCAAGATGTTGGCATTGTTATCAGGAAATTTCTGAGAAGGAAATAGGGCAAGTAAAGCTAGGATGATGAATAATAAAGCAAAGGTAAGTGGATAAGTACTTGGGAGCACTGAGACATTTGGGAGATGTCAGCTGATGGATGGTTTTAAGACCTACCTCAGTCTGCAAAGTGCTGAAGGACAGAAAGTCACATGAGTGCCTGTGACTAATTCATCCTAGCCCCCTCCTACCGAGTCCCTTGAAGAAACATGGAAGAGATTTTTGGGCTAAGAATTTATGAAGCGTCCTATACCTTCAAAATCTTCAATTCCCTTGGCTATTAACAAAATATTAAAACTTTGAGCTTTACCATTGAAGAAAAAAGAAGAAAAAAAGACAGTAAATCGAGACACTGAAAGTTTTGCCTTAGTATTGGTGTTATGTGTTTTTTTCATCAGTACTAGTTTAGTCTTTTCAATATACAGTTTTTAACAAACATGTAGCACTCTGCAGGTAGAAGCAGCCATCTGGCTTTTACATTAGCTTTTTCTGTCCTCAAAACTGATGACAGACACAATGTACTCCTTAAATTAGACTTGTCCGTTACAAATTACTTCTATTCAGGTTTTCTTTAGAAAAAAATTTGAGGCAATTTTAGAGGAAAAAGTAATTGGGGCTGAGGGCACTGATCTCCAAATCCAAGCTAATGCTGCATCTCACCTGAAAAAAAAAATCTCCTCTGAACATACTCACAGTATCACAGAAGAGCTGAGTTTGAAAGGCATAATTGGAGATCTTGTTGTCCAACCACCCAGCCCAAGCAAGGCTACCCAGCAGCAGGTCACAGTCATGTCTGGAAGCCTTTTGATACACCAAAATCTTTGGGTACCTACAATTTCCACAATCTTCTAGGGCAATCTGTTCCAGGGCTTGATCACCCTCACAGTCAAAAAGTGTTTCCTGATGTTCAAGCAGAATCTTCTTCAGTTTTTTTCAGTTTGTTTATTTTACTTATATTCAGTTTATTTATTTTAGTTTTAGTCTATTTCCTCTCATTCTGTCACTGAGCACAACCAAACTTGCCTCCATTCTCTTCAAAATACTGGTTGGTTCAGTCACGAGATCTCAGTAACATTTGTATTTGGTAGTTCTGTTCTACTGGTTAGGTTAGGTTATATTGCCTTATTAGGAATTCAGATTGTGTATCAAAGTCATGGGAAAAAATAAGGAAAAAAAATTAGACTAAGTCAAATTAAAAGCTTTCAGGGCCTTAACTGTAAAAATAAGTTACAGTATTATATAAATACTATCATTTAACTCCTTAAATAGAAAAATATATAATCACATAAATAAGAAAAAAACCCCTCCTTTTCCATTATTTATCAAATCATTAACTGCAAATTAATAAATAGTATACTAAGTAGTATACTAATATTTTATATTAAACTCCCTTCTTTATAAAATTGAAATTGATGATACTATTTAATTTATTAATACTGTTTGAATATTCTAGGAAAATTATATTGAACAGCTCTGTGAGTTTGAATTTTAGAAAATTGTAACCGTTTTTTTACAAATACTTGTGCATTGTCTGTACAGCTTTTGTTGAGTTCATTCCATAAAAATGGCACACATATAAAGCGAAAATAGATGCTGCAAGCCTAAATGACATTCCTGCCAAGAAATTAATTGGAGAAGCTACAATTAACATTTATTAAATTATGAAACTGTGCTGTATGGGAAATAAATACTTTTGTTGGAAAAGCTGACAAAAAGCATAAGTGTACTAGTTAAAAGAGATTTTTAAAAATTCTTTTGACTCAATTTAAGCAGCATGGTCGAAAATTTCTGTTTACTTTTATATTTACAAGAAGAGTAAAATTAAACTCTTTAATAATACTAATAAATTTGGTTAAATGAGTCAAGGGAAGATATTAAAAAAAGTACATCAACTCTTAAGCCACAGGATCTTCCATTGTGGAGCATTTAAATAACAGGTTGGTAAGTACATCCTATTTCCAGTAAATTTGAATATCTTTTACCATATCATGTTATTATTTTCTGAGATCTTTTCACAGAAACTTATTTTAGTTCTGCTGATACATGCATTGTCTAAGAAAATATGTTAAATCTCATGTTAACTGCATATATATGGAAATAAAAGTACCAAAACTAACATGATGAAGAAAGAAAATATTCACAGACTTTATCACATCTTAAAAAATCGGCAACAAAAACTCATAAAAAGTATGCAAACACATTAAACCATATTCTAAATAAATTATGAATGTTGTGTTGCAATTAACTCTGCCAGAATATGGGAAACACCTCTATAAAAAGAATGCCTTTTTTTCAAAAATAATATATGTATGGCATCTGGTAGTACAAAGGACTGAAGAAATATATAGAACAGGCTGTTCAGATATTGTGGCAGTGTGGGCAAGTGGAATTTCTTATTCATAGCTTGTGAAACTGTCAGCTTTTAGCAGATTTCACTGCCTAATATCACAGACTACAGCATTAAGAAATCTCATGATTTGTCTGCGTGCTCCACAAAACTGCTTCCTCATGCTGGAGCACTCGGTGGTGTCCACAGGAGGCTTTCCCACTGCCTCAGCTGAGCTGGAGGCTTACTTGACAGAATTCTTACTTCATTTATGCCTTTGGCTTTGGCATGCAGTCCTTCAAAATGGGCCCCATATGCCAATGTCCTTGAAAAACCTTACAAGGTTGAGAAAATAGGAAGATGGAGAAAGGGAACTCTGGAGAATAAAGTGAATCTGGCAAATAGCACCTTCTAACTCACTTTTTGCCTCTACACATCATGCTCTTCTACCAGTTGTGATTAGTATTGCCATAATAAAAAGCAGTTCTTCTAGCTTTTCAGCAGGTTCTTTGCCAGGTTGCTGGATGCTGCTGACACTTAGACTGACATGCACAGTTCAGGTCATGCATCAAAGCTCCTACTTGTTTTTGACCAAGGGGAGATGAGCAACAGCCTGCAACTAATTTCAGGGTATTGAAAGCCAGATGAAGTCAGGTGTCAGAGGCAGAACTGGCACAACCAGGGCAGTACACTTCTTTCTGTTACCTTAGTGTAGCTTTGGAAAGAGCAATCAGTGCCTTCTGAAAGCCAGATTCATTAGACATTTACAGGTTTGTGAAACAATGGTTTAGCCTCAGTAAATCCACTTTAAAACTGCCAAAACATTATATACTGGAGTAGGCTGGCAATTTTTTATTTTAAATGGCTTTATAGGCTGCACTCTACTGGGCTTCAGTATTTTGTCAGTCAGTAGTGGCCATTTGTTCTTTCCAGTGCTGGCTAAATGTCTTTTGGATTGACAGTGGTTATGTTTGTTAATGTTTGAAGTTAATATTCTGCAAAATTTTATCAAAATCTGAGATTGGGAGGTATCTAATTACTTGCAGTTTTGGTGATAATGATTCATCCTATCATCCTTACTACCCCAAAAAGCAGATCTTATGCATCCTCAGTTGCTGAAATTGAATTAATAATTGGACATGTAAGAGTCAGCTGCAGATTCTCAGTGTTAGGACCTGCCAGATCTGGTAGCCTGGCTGAGGTGAAGTTTCTGAGGATCCATAATCCCACATGTGACTGGGGTTATGCCTCAGTGTGTACAGGGATCAGACTTCTATCACATAACTTAACAACTAGGTACCTGTTTTCTTATCAACATAAATGTACATATTGAGCAGAATCAGTGCATGAAGCTGTGCAAGAAGGACCCCTGAACACTCCCAAAATAAAGTTGCTGGGAGTGTTACTGTGACTTCTACAAAGTGACAGCTCTGACACCATCCACATGCACACTGCGAAGTCCATCCCACTTATATTTTTCACACTTTTGTCTTCATTTCACTCCACAGCACATCTCTCCATGAACCTCTACCCACAAGGTCCCTTTCAAAACACATTTCTTCATCTCTCACTGCTTCCTTGCAGATAGAGGGATTTCTCTCCATCATATTGATGGAAACCTCCCTTCTAGTGTCTGGAACATTCAGTTCTGATAAAAATTTCCTTGTATCTCTTTACAGAGATCTTCATAGAAAAAATATACTTGGCTCTGCAAATTTCTCCAATCACCTTTACATTCAGACAAAGTACCTATTCCTCTTCCACATACTGCAACTTCAGATTTTGGCCTAGGTAAGAACTGTGAGAGCCAAGCCTAATGCTCAAGTGACAACAAAATTATTATCTGATCCTTACATTCTACAAAACCTCTCCCCTTTGTACTTCCTGCTCCTATTATTTTCTGGATTTTATTTGTAAGTCTCACTGGCTGGCCAGGCCCAGCATCTCAGTGATGTGATTTCATCATTGCCATCCTCTGTGAGTGAGTACAGAAAGGATTCTGCAGGTAATTCTGCAGTGGGGGCAGTAAAAAAAACCACAGGCATTGTCCTATGGAGCTCCAAAACCAGTGAGTGCTCTTTCCTGACCCTCTGTTACTTCAGCTTTTTCAATTCAATTATAAAGATAAAGGTTTGCAGACATTGCATGGGATCCCTTTCAGTCAGAACTTCCAGCTGTTGACCAAACTCCCATTGAGACAGTCTGGAAATTACCTCCTGTAGGTTTACAGTGGAGTTCAACATCCCAGGCCATTCAGGAGAGAAAGAGCAGAGTATCCTGCTGCTGATGGGCTCAGACATCACAGGTAACATCCAGAAAGTCCCTCATTCAGCCTTGGTGGGTATTGCCTGGTGGGGATAGTTCTGGGAGGGCTCCCACATCAAGAACAAAGTAGGGATGCTTTGTTCTTGAGGTACTAGACACATAGCAGATAGCTCTGATAAGAATAGTTAAATAGTTATGGTTAAAAGACTGATATCCAGGAAAGATTTAAACAGCTGGCTGGTTTATTAAATAATATTTATTTATTTATTTTATTAATTAATTTTTTTTTTAATTTTTAAAGAATTTATTATTAATAAAAATAATTTTAAAAATTGTTTTACATGGAAGAATTTTCACCTAAGCCAGATCTTGTTTGAGAAAGCCTTGCTTAAAAATGCCAAAAGCCAACTTCTGCAGTCTTTAAATCTAGATATATTTGTAGTTTAAATAACTGTGATTTATCATGGAAATAAGGGAATTGGCTTTTTTTACCACCTATGTCACAAAAGAACTTTGCAATATTTAGATGACATGAAGCTGGGGGAGGTGGTCCAGAAACACTGTGAATGCCTTTGCATCAATAGCTGCTGGTGTTTGGAGAAAGTTAACATTCCTGATACTTCTTAGTCCTCAAAAGAAGATCTGCAAGTGAAAAACATGACTAATGAGGTCTTGCTCAGTCTAGAACTTCTGTTAATCTGATTAAAAATATGCTAATAATGTATTTTAGACTGACAGGCATCTCTGAGTCAGAATTAGTGCAAAACTCTTCAGCCATGAAACAAGATGACAACCAACAGGTGCAAGATCAGTTAATTTTCAATGTTTGTCAGTCACAGACTGGCAGCCTGGATTAACCTTGGCTCATGTTGTCTCATGCTAATTGTCATGGCTGTGCATAGAAAGAGAATGGGCAGGAAATCAAAAAAAGTTCATAGAAAATTAGATTTCATTATTCTACTGAATATCAAGAAATTTGTTTCATATGACAAATGTCATAAAAACTAAGGAGAGAGATTGACTTTGAACAACCTCACAAAACAGTGAAAAAATATGCAGTGAAGAAAAATATTTTAAAAAATATTGTGTGTATTTATACTATTTTCAAGAATAAACTTATCCTGCTTAAGTACTGAGGGTGCCAGATGCATGAGAGAGAGAACACGTTCCCTACCTTCAAAACCAACTCAAATGAGGAGACCAGCTTAAGTGGATAATGTATATAAAACCAGCAACATGAATGTCACTTTAACAATTAAAAAGATCAAGTGAATGGTAGAGATATTTTTGAGTGGTACTGAAATGATTTTGTTTACATGCAATCAATGAACAACCATGAAAGGTGTCAGCCTGTCCCTGAGTAGGGTAGCTTTGTTTTTGTTAACTGCAAGTGAAGTGTGCCTACTTCCCAGTTTCATTTTCACCTTCTGAAGAGATCTTTACTGAAGGATACTAGAACTAAACATAATACTGTACGTATGAAATAGGGGAGATTGTGTGTTTGTTTGGGGTTTTCTATTATTGCCTGCTTGTAGGTTTTTGGTTTTTTTTTTCCTAGAAGTGCTATACTGAAGCAAAAACTATCTGAAAAGAGTAGAAAAGTTTAGAATTTTAGGTTCAAGCATCTGGCACAGAAGTACAGATTAAGGCATGCACCAACTGGTCACTGCCATATTCAGTTCAATGAGATAGAAGGAAATAGTATGAAAAATATTAAAAAACAAAACATTTAAACTCTGTGGAGTTGGATATACATTTCTTAGAATTATACACTAATACCAGCAAAACAAGGGTAGTAATTTTAGATTTGTCTTACTGAAGATGGAGTGGTGTGTAACCATACCTCTAAAGAAATCAGGAATTTTAAGGGGGTCCCATAAAGGCAAATTCCATGAGCGAGATCCCCTGTCATTTCATGAGTAGGACTCATTGGACAGTATCTTGTTCCCTAAATACATACATCAATTGTTACTTTTAAAGCTACAAAATTCCCGGGACATGTGCATGTAGCTGCTATTGGTGACACAGAACACCTACTAATTAGTTGCATATTTCTAGACCAGTAGGGGAAGGTCACAGGACACCTAAAATAACCCCAGGTGCTTTTGGTTAGGAAACTGAATCTAATTCCATGCCTCTAACAGAAACTGCTAGCACAACACAGGGAAAGGCAGATACCCTTCCTGTATGAAAAAGTGAGTTTCTTGTCACTCTAGGCAGACACAAATGACACCACAGCTAGACTGAGACTAAAGGGGAAACAAGAAGAGTGTTTTTTCTCTCTTACAGTAAAATATCTCAGTTCCAGGGTAAAAATCCTAGTTTAGATTTTAAAAGAAAAACGGGGTGGGGGGGAAAGGAGAGGATTGCTGCTTCTAGGAATACATAAGTCATGCCAAGCATTGAAAAACATATTCATAAACTGAATTAGAGTAGATGTGTTACAATTTTGAGATTGCAGTTACATGAAAGTTGTTAAGTGCAAAGCTTAACTGAAGAGGAAGATTGTGAAAAAAATTCCTGGAAGTAGCAGTCATCAAAAACTCGGGGTTTGAAAACTGGAAGCTTGGGGGAGGTTGCACACAGAGGCAGTGGGAGCATTTCAGTGGAGATTTGTCTGTGGGTCTGTGCTGAGTTCTGGAATAAGTGGCACATTTTCCCACGGCTCTTCACAATTTAACCACTACAGTGGATGAGGGGAGTTGAACAGTGACACCTGTCCCCATAAATCCAGAGCCCACCCTGAATAATTTCAGCAATTCTATAGCTATGAGTATGCAGAAGTGAATCATAAGGAAGGATGAATGAGATTTCTGCAGAGAAGTTTGGATGCTACATGTGCAAGTACTGCACTGAGGACACAGCCCACAGTGATGAAGATTTATTTACTCAGACCTAGGAACAAGGTCCAAAGGGTATCAAATCTCTTTCTTAGGTCAAAGAAACAGAGATACAGGAATGTCTCCTGTCTGTGTACTGTCTCCATGCTCATCTGTTACTTACAGAGAGAGAACAGGCAGGGGACAGCCTGGCAGGATACACCTTCAAGATCCTTGAAGGACCTTCTCACTTAGGTTTGGGTTATCTGAGCATGAAGACTGAGTGCTGACAGGGTAAAGATAGAAGCAAGTGGTGTGCATAGTTCTGTAGAAATTCTGCAAGTCACTTCTCAAGCCAACAAGCTTCCTTCTCAAATACTAAGCAATAATAATATTTTGCATTAAGAAGAATGACAGATCTACTGTGACTCTATAATGTCATTGAGAGACCCACACACATGGTATTTAGAACTCAATATGTGTATTAGACTTGGGTACATCTAAAATTTACTAGATACTCTTTTTATGATATAGCGAAAGTAACAGTCAGGAGAGTTAAAATGAGTGCAAAAGTGCTTTCCAGCTGGTTGGCCTTCAGCATGTACTGGTGCATGGGCTCTTTTCTTCCCAGGTTTGGGACTCTACACTTCCCCATGTTGAATGGCATGAGGTTCCCAACAGTCCAGCTCATTTCTCCAGTCTGTCAAGGTCCCTCTGGATGGCAGCACAACACTCTGACATATCAGCTACTCCTCCCAGTTTAGTGTCTGCAGCAAAACTACTGCAGGTGCACTCTGGCCCCTCACCCAGATCATTTAGGAAGATCCAGATGGAATCAGATTGAACTCTGGTCTATATTGCTAATTTCTGGCCTCCGACTAGACTTAGTGCCACTGAATACCACCCTGTAGGCCCTACCATTACTATCCAATCCACCTCACTGTCTTCTTGGCCAGTCCATACACCAACAGGCTGTGTATGAGGATTTTCTTGGAGACTGTGTCCAATTCCTTACTGAAATAGAGGTAAACAAATCCACTGCTCTCCTGATATTTACCAAAGCATTTCACTGTTGAAGTGTCTCAGGCTGGTCAGTCATGACTTCCCCCAAGGAAGCTGAGTACCCCTGATGACCTTCTTGTGCTTCATGTGCCACAAAATGATTTTTATCTTAAGCAGATGTCCATTCTTAAATTTTTTCCGGAGTCATAAAAACTAAACCTTTTTTCTTCAGCTCTGCAAACAATTGTTGGCATACAGTATCAGCTTTCCCCCTTTAGCCTCAGGACTGAGAACACCACCTAGACCCCTAGAGCTCTGCAGTCACCATGGCTCTCCAGATCTTCCCATTGTTGCCCACGAGAGAAAACTTCTGGGGATAATATTCAGAGCGTTGGATACACTTTAACAGTCTCTCTGCAGCATCCTGGATCCAGGCATCAATAAGCAGGAAAGTTCTTTAGGTAACAGGTCAGGCTGGCAGACAGGTTCCTGTGTGCCCTGCAGCAGGGAGTCACCCACCATTGTCCCTCACCTCTTACTGCTGAGGGAGTACTACGGGTCAGGGTCACTCAACACAGATGTCTCACTGGAACCCACATCTGGCTCCTCCTCAGCTTTAAGGTCGGTAGACCCATTCTGTAGTGACAAACCACTTACTTGTGTTGCTTTTAAATTTTATTTAAATTTATTTTATTCTTTTCCTAAGTTGCAGAGACAGAATTTGTTATCTGAGTACTGTAACTTCTCGCTGTATCTTGTTAATGTACCCTGGTATGCATGTTTGACAGAGAAAATAATGTGACAGAGTTCCTTTCATTGGTTTGTGCACCTGGCCACTGGTGTGACTGGTGATGAGACAATTACTCATATAAAACAGAACTATCAGTCAGGAAAAAAGGCTCATTTTCTGTGCTTGCAGGAGAGTTCTTTTCCGAGAGATCATCAAAACTCCTTTCTATATTGAGGAAAATGTGCTATAGGTAGTATTAGACAAGACTAAAATGTAAAATGGGGTTTTGGAAAATGTTTCAGCAATGGTAAAACCCTGGGAAATTCTTCAGCATGACTGGAATGTCTAGGTTTTGATGAAAGCTCCTGTTTGAGTAGATAACCTGTGGATATATGGCAAAATACAGTGTGCAAGTAGTGGTTAGTACCAATCATGTCTGGCAGTTCAGTGGGTTTACTTATTTGTTCTTTGTGCTTATTGATTACCAAACAAATTGGCAGAAATGCTGTAGTTTATAGCTAAGCTAAATTAGCATAAATTAGGGAGTGCTGCTGGAAAATGTCTTCAGTTTGAGACTCAGTTGAAAAGAATACAGCATTGCTTTCAGTTTCCACTTCAACTTTTCCTCTTTCAGAAGGGTTTTATCATTAGTTACTGCTATATGTGAATTTGCTTTTTGTCAGTCCTACATCATTAATTAAATTTGTTTCTTACCTTGCAAGTTTGTTGATCATCAAGGACATAAATCAAACTGTTCATCCATTCTTTTTGCATTTATTTCCCCTGCATGCATCTTTCACTTTTCCTAATTCTCAGAAGCTCTATGATAGGTTTCAGCTCTCAGATTCAGACCCTTGCTTCTGCTCTAGTAAACCTTCTGCTTCTATTCTTAGAACAGTCTCCTGTCTCATGAAGAAATACTTTTGCAAATAATTTTTCTTCACACACATGAATAGTTATACAGTATGTTCTCTCCTTTTGATGTGTCCTTTTTATTTTAGATTAAGGTGCTAAAGATTCAGTCTGTGTATCATGGAAATGTATGACACGTTTAATAAATCAATCCTAAAAATAGCCATCTCAGTACTTTCTAAACTTCAGAAATATTATATTTAATAAATCAATTTGATGGAATAATTTTCCATATTAGCAATAGGTGTGGAACGTGATATAAAAATATAGAGCTGCTACTTTACTAACATTTATAAAGGTTGAAGATTCTTCTTTCATAACAATAAAAAATCTATTACATATCAAAAAAAGATTAAAAGTTAAATATACATGATATACATGCACACAAAAATAGCAATATTTGGGGTTGTTTGTTGGTTTCTTATTTTGTTTTGTTTTGTTTTCTTTTTTGTTTTGTTTTTGTTTTTGTTTTGTTTTTGTTTTTGTTTTTGTTTTTGTTTTTTGTTCCAACCTTCATTTGAAATTAGGAAAAAGAAGTTAAAACCAAACATAGCTAAGATGAATTGAACAACATTTTTGTTTGTTTACTCTTACTATTCAGTCTTCCTATGGAAATGCTTTTTCTCCATGACAAGGGTGCTGATTTTGGCTGGGTAGAGTTAATTTTCTTCCCAGTGGCTGGTGTGGGGTGGTGTTTTGAATTTGTGTTAATACACACAATACACATAGTTCATAATTTGAGATGGTTTTGTCACTGCTGAGCAGGGCTTACACAGAACCAAGGCCTTTCCTGCTTTTTGTACTGTCACACTGGTGGGAAATTGGAAGGAGACACAGTCAAGTCTGATCCCCAAGGACCAGAGGGCTATTCCAGACCATGAGGTGTCATGTCATGCTCAGTGTATAAGGTGGGGGAAGAAGGAGGAAAGGGGTGGATGTTTGGAGTGGGTGGTGTTTTGTCTTCCCAAGTCACTGTTACACAGCTGGATCCTGGATTTCCTGGAGATGACTGAACAGCTGCCTGGCCATGGGAGGCAGTGACTGAATCTCGTTTTGCTTTACTTGTGTGTGTAGCTATTTCTTTGTTTATTGAGCTGTCTTTATTTCAATCCACAAGTTTTCCAGCTTTTACTCTTTCAATTCTTTCCCTGATCCTGCTGGTGGGGGAGTGAGCAAGTGGCTGCCTTTTGTGGATGAATGGGGTTAAGCTGTGACAAGTGAGAAATAGGAAAACTTATGTTAAAATCCTTACTAACCTAAAATGTGTTGAAAAGCTTAGATTTGTATCCCTTCATCTGAATCAAAAAGTGTAATTTTGCATCAGTAGAAGCAAGAGTAACTTACACTGTATGTTTCTATCAGTCCTGCATGTAGAGTGGAACACAGATGAAGTACAGCTAGAACACTGCTTTTCTTATGATAACTAAAACTACATTTAACATCACCTGAGGAAAACCCTGTGGAAGGAATTGGTGTGAAAGATTTCCATTATTAGAAGGTATGTATTAGAATAATGATTTTTGCAGGGAGTTCTATCCTCAGTACCTAGCAATTGAATGATATAGTCAATCAGACTTGACACAAAAAAAATCCCAAAGGAAAACTACATTTACTGTTTGTTCTTTTTGCTCTCTTTCAATAATATATCATAACTTACCTTAAAAGAAGACATTCAAATTCCAAAACACTTCTAATATTTTAAACTGCATTTGCAGGTTTTGGAAAACCCATTGAAATGTCAATTTTTGTGAAAACAATCTTGCTCCTTGTTATAAATCACACAAAATAATGCTTCTGATCAAACTTTTATTTATGAATTTTTTTTCTTGGGATATCTGAATATCTAATTTTCTCCCTTAAGTCAGATTTAGTGTTGATGTAGAAATACTTCTTATTTAAAACACTTGTCTCAGAGGCCTTTCTAGTCTACCATTGCTCATTTTGGCCTGACATGTATGCAGCAATATCTGCTTGGAGTTAATACAGTTAGGTAAGTCTGGGCAGTGTTCCAAAAAGAACCATTTTGCTTTATGATGAAACATTCCCCACTCAACGCAATTCCAGAAATATCCATCCTTGGCTGAATGGCATATTTACGATTCCTCAATGTTATTTCATTTTTCTGAGTTCCACCAGTATTTGTAATACCAGTTGCAACTTACTTATTTAGTCAACAGCATCAAGTCATTTGTAAGTCTATTCTCAGATTTCATGAAATAAATCAATGCAAGCAAAAGATTGTATTTTCCAGAAAATGTTTCTTTACTAGATGCTGAAAGATATTTCTTCCAAACCAAATAAATATTTACCCAGGAAAACTATATTATGCTTCTGTGTACTTTTGAAAATTTGGCATTCCCAATTTAATAAAGGGTTGTACAAGCTCTTTCCCTTTGGCCATGATACATGCAACACAGCCACTAAAGAACAAAAAATCTTTCAGAGACTTACAGTTTCTCCTGACAGAGAGAAATGCCATGTTTATAGAAGTTAGTCTGAGACCACAACAAAAGGGAAATGTAGTATTTCTGTGACAGTGCTCTCCTGCAGAGGTTTTGCCATTGTCTCTTCTTCCAGGATGATATTTGGATAGAGAACACTGCAAGTCTAGCAGCAGCTATAGAGAAAATCATGCTTTCAGCTAGACATGGGTGAAAAATTGGTAAAAAACAATGACAAGGGAAGCACAAAATTGTTCTGAAGCATGAATAAAGCCAAGGGACCATTTTTAATGTCATCAGCTCCAATATTGATTCTCTTGAAGTAGCTCATGTCAAGGCACTGAATTTCACCAGCAGCATTTCTTTAGGCATAAAAGATAGTAGTCATGCTTAACTAGCTGTATCATAAGATTCATGAAGATTCACTGGTTTGTACTTGTAGCATTTGAAGATAGGAATTTTAAATAAACACTTTCTTATTAAGTACTGACAGACTAGTTTTATTGTAATTCTAATAACCTGGGTACAAGAAATATTTATGCATTCAGTTCTCTACAAAAGTGTGTGTTTCAAAGTGATAAGAATGCTTCTAAGTTCTGTAGCTGGAACACTCTGTTAATAGTGTGTGCCCTGTACTCCAAGTAGTATCTGGGTACAACTTCTCAAATGTGTGCAGACTAGAGCCTGTTTAAACTTCTGGTTGTACTCTTGTTGTTTAATTCGTTGGTGTAGTAGCCCTGGATGTTTAGGGGCATCTGTCCAGCACTTTTCTGTGTCTTGCATGTGCTGTGCTTATTGGGGATTTTGTTAAATGTCTCAAATTTCCAGGAATTTAAAAATCAGGTGTACATTTTGATTTTCAATGCAATTATTTGGATATTCTTAAAAGCTATGAAATCATAGGCTCCATTTAATATACAATGATTAGTAGATCTGTATTTGTTAAATGGTTTACATTGATAACAGGATGCTAAAAAAGACTGTCATTCCTATTTATAGTAATAGCCTACATTTAGGAGGAAAAATAAATGTACATAATAAATATTCCATTCAATTTTAAGGACTAGCCAAAGTGATTATTATCTTCATTTGTTAGCATTATACACTTCATACATGCATTACATATCTACTACGCTTACACTAAGAAAATTACTTTCGACAACAGCAACACAATTTAGGAATTGTGCACTAAAATTTTATACAGTGTAGTGTGCTCAGTACAAGAACCCAATTCTACTAAGTGGGTGTTAGGTGAGCAGTTGGTGTTTATTTTAAAGTGGATCTGTTTTAAAATAGATAAGAACATATAATAGGTAGCTCTACATACGATATCTTATGAATTTCACTTTTGGTTGGGTGCTTTGGGGTGTTAGCACAGGTATGAACTTGATTTTAAGATAATAAAAGCAGTTAATCACATTTATTCAGGTACTTTGAGAATCCTTGACAGGTCAGAGTCATCAGAATATAGGATACAATTCTTTAAAATTAGTAGGAACAACAATAATTAGAATTACCCTCTTTGAGAACATCCTCTTCACCCATAGGGAAAAGGAATTCATCAGTCATGCAATTAGGGTTTCTAAAATAATTTGAATAGGGTGGAGGACTCCTGAAAACAAAGAGTGTTTTTTTCTAATAATGAAAGGAAGAGTAGAAATTAAACATGAAATCAACGTATTGACTGTTTTTACGGAAAATATTCACTTTTGTTTATGTATCCTCTTTCCATGACTCATTGCTAATTAAACATTTTCCTTCATTTTTGCCTGGTAAATGCCATCCGTATAGCTCTCCCAAAAGGAAAATCAAAGACTGTGATGGCTCACAAAGGGTTAGAAATTTAGTGCCTGAAACACAGAGTGAGGATGATTCACCAGACCCAGACCCCAGGCTGACTTTTCAGATGGTCCTTGGCCTGGTGTCATCGCACCAGAGTTGCCCAAAAGTTCTGACTCAGATTTGCATGAGTTTCTCTGGTGGAATCTGTGTGGGACAAGAATGCTGTTAGCCTCACAAAGGTGCATCACACTCTGAAGGTTGTCTGCAGCCTCAGAAATGGCTCATAAAAATAGTGAGATGGCATTATCAGAGGTGTTTGGAAAAGCAAAAGGTTTTCACAAAGACAAAAATAACAAACTATACAAAACAGAAGAGAAAAATCCATGCAAGGTGCAGGCAGGACCCTTACACCTACAAGGACACCCCAAAACTGCCCCAAAAATCTCCATGCTCTTTTTTAAGTATTTAACAATATAGGAGGATTTCTTTGCATCCTGACCAATAGAAATCTCTGCAGGTCTTGAGGTACAGTTCAAACCATCCAAAAGGTGCCTCTGTCCAGGAACCTGGCCAGTTATGGTGAGAAGGGCATTGAAGTTCCTGGTTCTTTGCCTTATAAGTAAGACAAGGGGTGAAACTCAAATACTTTCCTAGTATGGGAACACGTGCTACTGTGGGGTGCACTCCTACATTTGTCATTGTGAATGTGTTCTCTTACCTCACAGGGGTACTTGAGCCTGAAGCCTCCTGCTTTATGTCTTGCCTGGCACTCATCTGCCCTTATCACATGGGGCATCCAACCTCCACTGCTTCCTGACATGATGCATTTAACTCACATTTCACTAAAAAGACCCCATAGTGCTCACCTGGCCAGAAAATGAAATATCCCAATACAAATAGACTATGTGGGTTGAGACAGATTAAATAGATGTTTAACTGGTCTTGGATTTAAAAAAAACCCAGTGATTTTCAGTTCCAGACAAGGTGTTAAATGTCATCCTAAATATCAGGGCCAGTTATCCCAGTCTCAGAGCCAAAAACTGTGCAAATGGATCAACTAAGACTTACAACGTAGTCCATCATTAATGTCTGAAGTCTCTGCTTCAGGTATGATCATAAAGACGTTAGTTTTCTAGTAAGGAAAAATTTCTCTGCAGTACAAAAATATCAACAAAATGAAAAATAAACCAAGAGAAAATTCATGGTGTTTTTGAAATACAAGATAAGCAAATTAAGTATTTCTCCACAAAATATGTGTATTATGAAATCATATTGAAGCCATATATAAGTGGTATTTCAGAATTTTAAACTGTGTGTTGGTTCAATTATTGATGTGCTCACTAAGTAGCAGTTAATGCAGGAACTATGATGACAGAAGACCTCATCTGATATTCAAAGAGGTAACTAAAAATCTTTCTTAAAAATACCTTATGTTTTCTACTCTTTCCTTCTGAGATTTGAGATGCTGGTCCCCTGAGGTTAGTCTCATGTCATTTTTAACAGCTCTAATTGCCTAATTAACTTCTCCAATGCAAGGACAAAGTTTCTCTCAATACTCACTATTAATTTTCCTATTAATATAAAAAATCATTATTTGGAAATTCTTACATACGATTCCCGGAACTCTCATGAAAACTTTTTCATTCTAGGTCTTTTTAATTCTGCAATGGCTAGAAATTCCTTTATGTCCTTAGTGACACCAAGCTTATCTGCCATTAGTTTGAGTAAATAGTCCTTAGTGCTTATATATCAATACAGTGAGTTCTTAGCATTGCTCTTTCATATTTAAGCAATACATAATTATTGCCATTCACACATTTTAATTTTATATATCCATGAATGATAATGGGGATAAAACATATTTTTTCCATTGCAATCTTGTTACACTGGGCTACAGATAAACTGAAGAATGTCAAAAGAAGTAAAGTAAGATGCCTGAAGTCATAGAATATCAATAGTAGCTTGATTCATTTTAAGTGTCTTGTATAAATGAATCAAGGAATTGTTACCTGTTCAACTGGTCTCTTTGTTTCTTTGTTTGTTTTAATATATAGATTGTTATTTACTCTTCTTGAATTTGAAAAAATACTCTGGTAATTAAGACAATACAATAACCTCTCAAACTCATCAGAGTTTTATTATAAATGGTTACCTCTCTGCCAAATTAACCTATATTAATTTTGCATACATATCAGAAATATGATAATGTAATTTGCAATTTTGCCTCATCTCAAATTAAAATGCAAGCACCTCTTTATTTATAATTCTCTATTAACTTGAAGTTTAAAAAATCTTTACTCAATGTTGTATCAGCAAACTGATTTTTATTTTTAAAATGCTGCAAAAATTAATCTAAATATATGTGTTGCAGTAATAGACATGTTTTCACAGATATCTGTTTGGATTTCATAGAATAGCTGTAATTTGTTTTCAATTCATAGACCTCTGAGCAGTATGAACAGGATTGCTGAAGTGTGCTGTATGTAGAGCTCAGTTCACACTCAGTAAATACATTTTCATCATGTGTGACAGTAAATTGACAGAATGTTATAAATTACTTCCAAAGAAAGCAGAATTCAGTGTGGAAGAGGTATCACCAAAAAAGGAGTAGAGAAGCTGTTCAAGGCAAAGTATTGTAACAAAATACTTGGAGTGTCTCAAGGACTCTGTGATGACTCCTCAAGGAGAACCCTGCTCTCCAAAATCTGATGCCAGTCAGCTGTGTGTTCTTGATCTAAAATGTATTACAAAGAAAGGAAAATACTGTGTGGGTTTCTCTCTCTGTCTTTAGTTCAGGTATCTAACACATAATTTATAGACTTAGACTCTTCACCACAAATAACTGTTGACATGACCGTTGATATTGTCGTGTTCTTCAATCACTTTATTTAGCAATTTCTTGTCATAAGAATATTTGAAGAAACTTCCAAAGGGTCTTCTTGACCCCATCAAAAACAAAGCAAAAGCTAGATTCTTTCAACATCAGACTGATACATTTGGGCATGTTTCATATATTTCAGTATTTATACATCCTGACAGTTTCAATTTATGCATGCATTGGGGAAAAAAAAAAGCCTTGAAGGAATGATCAGATTTCATTGACCAATATTTTAATTCTACTGAGCTAGCAAACCAGTGAAAGAAAGAAATTTTTGTAGAACATACTCCTCTGGACACTATTCACATAATCTAGTAACTAGATATATCTATTTCCTTAAATCATATATGTAACCACAATTCATATTGGAAACTCAACATTTGTTAAAAAAATTGTTAACAAAAACTTATTAACATTATTAACATATGTTAATTACATATATAATATAACATTTCTTATTTTATTTCTCTTTGTTTTTGAAGAGTAACTGTGGCAGGAACCTTAAATGCATAAAAGCAGTAGGGTTTCAAATGGAAATAAAGACAATTCTGAAAGTAAGGAACATACAAGACAGACACAGCACTCCCTGACCAGGGACTGCAGAATACAGTTAGTTTGAATCAAGCTTAATCAAGTGTTTGATTAGTCACAGAGACATTCATGGAGTAAACAATGGTAATTTTTGAAGTTGCATAGTTTAATTTGTGATCTATTTAAGGTCCTGAATTGAGTCAGCTGGGAACTGTGAAGACAAAATTAAAAATAGAAACTGAACAGATATATAAAAGAATGTAAATCAGATTGTTACTAGTGGTAGAAAATGGATGTAAAAAGCTGTCACCACAGGAGTAATTATTCCACTTGGACAGTTAAATTAATAATATAACAGACAAAGTTTAAGGATGATCTACCTGAATCTAAGTAAGAGACTAGAACGAGAGAGATTTTTTAAAACCAATGAAAAGTGAAGTAATTTTTTTCTTTGGCTTGATTAGTTTATAAATGTTTACCAAATGTTAATTAAATTCTATATCCACATACTGAAATATATTTCAAATGAATCCATAAAAAATAACAATAAAAGAAAACAAACAAACAAAAAAAATCAAACCAATCAAAAAAAACCCCCAAAAAACAAAGTTTTGAAATTGAAAATTAGAATTAAAACTATATATCCATTACAAATGACAGAAGCTGCTTGAAATTTCACTCCAAAATTTCTTTACTTACCTGTATTTTCCATAATTTTTTTTAATTCTTCCAGAAGTCTCATCATCTGTGCAGGGAACCACCATTTTGGCAGCACTGGTTCTAAGTTATGCTGCCATTGATGACATTACAATAATGCTCATACACAGAAAAAGATAATTAACTGTATTTATAAACACACGTAAAAAGAAGTGTGTATCTACACATCTTTCCATGTGGGAATTTACTACCAGTATTAAAATTTAAATGTAGCTAATACTTTACAATATACTATACATACAAATAACTATAAGAAACCAAGAAAAACACTGAAATAAGCAAAGTTTGGGGATTTTTTGTGATGGAAGGATAAATTATATGCAGGCATATGTTGGATAGGGGAAAAGAGAGAAGTTTATTTTTTTGTCACCATACAATCCAATGGTCTTTCAGACAACAAATGCCAGTGTAAGGGGCATTCACTGCAGATAACTGTGGACATATATTTGCCATCATTTAAAATTCCTTTGGGAGGACCCAAAATAACAAAAACCTATTCATTGCCATTCTCATTGACATCACTGAGTGGGATGTTGAGCCTGAAGGAAAACTGTAAAGGCCTTGTCAGCCTCAAAGATTCTGCTAGGAATGTTAGAAAAAGGCCAGCTTGGCACTAGGAATATATAAAGACGAAATAGGAAAAATGAGGTAAAAACAATTTTGGGAGCAAAAGAGAAAAAGGTTTGGAACAGAGGATTAGACCTCCTGTCTGAGCACCCCCAAAATGTAGGGGCACTCCTAAATCTTTGTGTCAGCAATTGAACAAATCTGCTTCTTCAGACATGTAGGGTTACCAGTCAAACTGTAAGAAGACTAAATCAATGTCATTTAAATTACATACCTAGTAAAGGTTCAAGTAAATCTAGATGGAAATTTTTAGATATGATTTTAAAACTTCTTTAAAAAAGGTTTTTAATTGACCTAGACTGATTTAAGTGTGACTGCAAAATGACCAGACATTTTTAGGCAACTGACATTAAACACAGCTCAGCTTCTCAAAACTTTTTCAAGAATAATCCAGTGGTAACAAAGGATTTCTTCCCTTAAGTGTTATGACTGAGCAGTGTTGAACACAAGAATTTCTGTGGCAGTTCAGCAGAACAGAGAGGACCTGCTCCAGCCAGAAGTATGCTTTGTCTTGAATTGGGCAGTTTATGCTGTGGGGAAGAAGAGTTTAGCACCTTTTGAGTTTGTTTGTTTGGTTGTTTGGTTTGTGAAAAATGGGAAATAATTAATTCATGTTCTTATAGATAATAATAATAAACTGGAAACTGTAATATACTGTATAAATGCAAGGCAGAAGTGTACGTGACCCCCTACGTGTCCCATAGATTCCTGTTAAACAAAAGGCAAGCACCTCTGTAGATTTTCTATTCAAAAATAGAAGGTGAAGATAACAGGGCGAAGCACTGTCAAAAGAAGTCATTGGGAAGACCATCAACACTGCTGAACTACAAACACGGAGGGCCATTCACACTTCTGCAGCCAGCAATCAACCCCGAAGTATGGACCAAAACTGGATATAAACACTTTGCCCATGGAAAAGGACTCTATTCAAAACTCACTGGGAACACCCATAATAGCTGTGACTCTATAGAAAATATTGGAGAAATATTGCCGAGGGCGGAATAAAGGGTATATAAACTGGGCCCCAAAATGGGCAAATTTGTGAACCCAGGGAAGACGGCAGGCAGCCAGGCACTGCCTCTCAGGTTCACCCTTGACCTTTTTCCCGGGTAAAAACTGTCAAGTAGGTATCGCTGTTTGTGGGGGTTTTTTACCTAAATTCTGTGATTCGGCTTCATTACTTTTGTCTTTAATTCTTGTAATTTGATTTTGCTGTCTAAACTCTTTGCCTTGTAATTCTGTGATTCGGTTGCATTACCTAAATTCATTTAATCCAATTTATTCTAATTCTAAATTTATGATTTGATTTGTAATAAATAATTAAATTATTAATTATAATTGGAAAATTGTCTTGGCATTTATAACAGTTGATTGGTTGGATTTTGGGGGGTGGGGTTCAGCAATAAGAGGAAAGAAGTGCTAATATCATCTTCAGCTGCTTTACATAATGTGGGTCCTACAAATCAAAAGGTATATGAGGTCTGCAGAGTCTACGAAATTTCAATTACAGACAGCCTACCTTGAATTCCAGCTGTCAGGAACTGTCCTGCTGTGAGGTCCTGAACCTCGTCTCCCTTCTAAGGGTGGCTGCATTTCAGCAGTGAATGAAGAGATCCTGTTACTACACTCCATTTACATGGGACATACCATTTATGGGGACTGTAACTCTAAAGAACCATGCAAAAACATGTTTACTACAGAGTTTGAAGTGTGTGTTTTTAATGGGTGCACTTTCGGATGACAGCTAAGGCATAAATTTGTATTACTGGATGAAACAGAGGAAATAATAGTAACTGTCTGCCCTCAAAATATTATATAAACTGGGAAACATTTCCTTGTAAAACCCCAAAAAATCCAAAACCCAGAGAAATTGAATGTCAGAAGAATATAGAAATAAACTTATGAGCAGCATCTGCAGTACTTTGTGTCTTCTGCAGCTTCACAGAAGTAGGTAATTCCTATATACCAGATTTAGCATTTATTGGTCCTTTTTTTTTTCTCCTTCTTCCTGTAAATACCCTAAAAAACATGTATTTTGGACAACCAGGAAAAATATAGGTAGACATACATAAGTCTTAAGCAGTGAAATTCTAAGATAATCCCAATCTTTTTAAAATTCTTTCTTTCCCATTCAGAATGCCAGAGCTGGGTGTTAATAATCACAGATGCATACTCCAGAATTTAAAATGCATTTAATTTTAATCGTCTGGGATTTTTTAAACAAAATAGAAAAGCAGACCCTGTTCAACCCAAAATCCTGCTTTATGTAGCTGTCTGGTACAACTCAGTGTACAAGGTGTTCTCGAGCATCCTCTTTCGTTAAAAATGCAGCTGGACACACCCCAGTCCTTTTCAAACTCCTTAATCGGCTCATTAAGGTCGCAGAACACATCTGCCCGTAAGGACTGAACCACAAAGCACAGCAGTCGCCTTTTCTCACACCTAGATCCTCCAGACAGAAGAGAGCTTGCAATTACTCGCTCCTCAGGAATTCAGCTCTGTGGGACACCCAGACCACAGAGGAAACCCCCGATGATCCCCTCAGTCACAGTGTAATACCTAAAACCCGTGTAAAGTGTCTTTAACACTGGTTGGGTTGCAACAACGCGACTTGCCTGAAGGCAATATAAACTGCTGGAGGATTTCATGTAGGATTGAAGACTGGTAAAATTGAGAGCTCTTTTTGTTTATTTGTTTTTGTTGTGTTCCTTTCTTCCTTTTTTTTTTTTTTTTTTTTTTTTTTTTTTTTTTTCCAATGATACAGCTGCAGAACTGAGGGTTTCTGNTTTTTTTTTTTTTTTTTTTTTTTTTTTTTTTTTTTTTTTTTTTTTTTTTTTTTTTTTTTTTCCCAATGAGATACAAATAATGACCAAAAAACCTCACCAAAACAAAAGAGGGTTCCAGGGTTCTCTGCTATAATCTCTTCATTCTGTAGCTTTTGATTGCTATATGTCTCAGACTGCCATCTGTAAAATGGGGATAATAAAGCCTAATTACATTCCACCTACAGCTGTTGAGGTTGTCACCTTTCATAATATATGTCAGAGCAGTGCTGAATATAACATTTTCTCAAGACTCTTCCCAGCTTCCAAATTAAAAAAAAAAAAAAGGAAAAAGAAAAGAAAAAAAAAGAAAAAAAAAAGACATTTTTATTATCAGATTTATTTTTGCCTTAAATTTAAGAAGGAACCTCCTTTCTGCAGACTCCATTATCCTTACCTCTAATTCAGCAAATTATTTTGTCCAGGCTATGTAATTTCATGTGAGAAAATTTGAAAATTTATACATTCACTGTTGGTGATGACTGACACTGCTAGTTAACAGGAATGATTTCAAGCATGCTCTTAATAATGTTTTTTTTTTATTTGGTGTGGTTTTCTAAATTTTTTGATTTATTGTTTGGGCTTTTTCTTTCTGATGCAATGACCACAAAGTCTCTTTGGAAGTTTTTCCAAATAAGGGATTTTTTTCTATTCTTTATGGTCTTGTAATTGCACCTCTGTTCTGTCAAAGTCAGTGTTAGCCACAGACATTTGTCAGATTTACTAATAATCATGACAAAGTTTTCAAAATAAAGTAATGTGTTGATTGCTTGAAGTGAATTTACTTTGCGTTACCAAGTTTTTAATAGAATGGGAAAATACTTTTTTGATAAAAATTACTTGCTGTTAATTAGCTTAAAAAACTATTCTGGAATGACTCAATCACTTGAACAGAATGAAAATGTGGAGGTTTTAATTAAATTTTAAAGCCTGTGTCCTTCATAGTAGAAATGGCCAGAATGTCTGAAAGTAAACTCAAAATGATGACATTTCAATAAAAGAGAGGGCAAAAACTCAGTTGAAATTTCTATCTGGTTATTTTCATAGGCTTAATTGTAGACCCTGGTAAAAATAGCGGTATGTGCATGAATATATTCTTATTTATTAAATGGAAAAACTGGCATCTATCTAAACTATAGTCATGCTAATGAAACTATGATTACAATTCCAGTTCATTGATTATAATAGCAGAAAAAAAATCTTCAGCCTATAAAGACATTAAATCCCTGTTACTCACTGATGAGATTCATTAGAATTATTCACTACATACCTGTGTTTTTATATTTTTACCTATAAAAGACATTACAAAAATTTCAGGAGGTAAAAAACAAAGCCAAACAAGTAAGTATTTACCTATTTTTTTTTCTCGCCAAAGATATTGCTGCAATTAAATTGTCAGAACCAACCAAGCTTCTTTTAAGTGGCTGTTCTACAAATTAAAAAGATTAAAACCTTCATTAGGATGCAAAACTTGCAGTCATTTTACAACATTCTGTAAGCACTTGTGAAGACAAATTACATGAGGGTCTGCACTGCCCTGTCTTTTTGACAATGACTGGTATTTTCATGGGTACAGTTGTGTGGGCTGCATATGGATATGACAGAGCACCATCAAAAGCCACCAGACTTTTATTAGTCCTGTACCCTGACCTGGAGAGCCTCTGGAATGTCTGCTCCAGGACCTCACCACCTTTCTACATCTTGTTCTCAAGGTACATGATCCTTTGTGTGAAAGCAAGAAGGATGTTTTAACCACTGTGTCACGGAAGAATAGAGCAAAGAACACTGGCATTTCCATGAATCCCTGACATTTTAATGTTAGTCAGGCACAGGACTCAGGCTTAGCTGATTTTTCATCTGTATTATCACAAAGGTATGCAAAGAGAAACAGAAATGTACATTTCTGATTCTTCTTTTTCACAACACATAGAAGTGAATTCATTTCTGAAGCTACCATTTATAATACATGTTCTCTGTGAAAACTGAAGATGTGCAAGCAGTCCAAAGCATTTCAAAATCTTAGAAAACTCCAACACGTAGAAC
This sequence comes from Cisticola juncidis, assembly GCA_013400215.1. Classification (NCBI taxonomy): domain Eukaryota; kingdom Metazoa; phylum Chordata; class Aves; order Passeriformes; family Cisticolidae; genus Cisticola; species Cisticola juncidis. The sequence goes on along the minus strand of VXBR01007699.1, from coordinate 352,316 downwards.
CTGGTGGGTAAAACCTGTCTGCAGCTCTGAAGCAGTTCCAGCCCTGCAGTCTGTGGCTTGCCTTTCTGTGGTGTGGGGCTTGCCTTGGCACAGCCGTGTCACAGAGTTGGGCCACATCTCCCCGTGCTGCTCCTGCACATCCGAGAGGAGTCTTACACACTTCCCTCAGTATTGGCAGCCCAGATGGCAGGACTTGGGAGTGAACAGCAGGGCTCAAACCTGAAGTTCTCCAGTGTTACCCATCTCCACATTTATAGTCAGACTGGCACTCAGATGCAATATGGATTTGCAAGGTGTTTATAATTTTATACTATTTTTTTTTAACCTACATTCATTCATTTTGATCCAGACACCATATTTCTGGTTTTATTCACTGCTGTGACAAAATAGCAAATGTATTTCTGCAAATTCAGGGTATTTTATTTCTTTCTTTCTTTCACAAGTAGTTAAACTCATATTTTATTCTCTGGATTTCTCTTCTATAATTTCCATTCAATAGAAAACGATTCACAGAATGGTTTTACAATGGAAAAATAAAGATAACAGAATAAAAAAAGTAACAAGTTCATTGCTGTGAACATTACTAATTAAAAGTTTGAAATATACATAGTAGAGAGAAATACAAAGAAAACCCTCTGAATTTTGTTTTTTAATTTGATTAAGCACACATGTTCGTGTTTAAAAAAAAAAACCAAAAATGTCAAGATAAAAAGGAAATTACAGACGTAATGTATTTTGGTATAAAATTATTCTAATGTCCTTGTTAAATTTTAAATTTAACAAAAAATATTATTTAAGAAGTGCCACCATAATTTTGAAGAAATAAACTGTGGAAATTAGGAATATCATTGGCTGCATAACCCAGTTTTTGAAAGCCATAGCCTGCTCCTCAGATAAAGACAAGATCTTTGCTTCCTTTTAGCTTTAAACCATCTTTTTAAGAGACAAAATATGAAATCTTACTTTCCTTTCCTGATCCATGAATAAAAAGTAGGTTAGAAATGCTGAGGCATGAGGTTTGTAGAATTATGTGTTGATAAAACTGAAAATAACCCATCTACCTCAAAAAGAAATTAATTCATTAATATCTTATTTTGAGAACTCCAGGTTTTTTTAAATAATGTATTTGTACTTGGTTTGTATACAGCATTATTAAATTCTATTGAAAAAAATGCAATCCAATACTAGATTAATTTTTCACAGTGTTAATTAAAATACAGTTTCCTTTCAGAAATAAATTGATACAAATCACAGCAAAAATATTATTAATAACATTTTTAACTCACCTTTTTTCAACATTAAATATACATAACCTGAAACAGCAAAACATAAGCTCTTTAATTCCTTATGTTTGTAAATAATTATTGTTGTTAGAAAAGTGGTTATTAATTTTTAGATAATAAAGCTAAAAAAAGATAGTAAGACTACAATCCCTTACTAAATTCTATAGGGTGGAAACTCTTGCATCCTACATTTGCATAAATTGGAAAGTACATTAATAAAAGCCATTCTATCCTGAGAAATAGTTCTTCTCACTCTACCTGACTTGGCTAATTCTGCTCATATTTAAATTCAAACCCAGGATAAGGGATTTTTATTTTTAAGAAAAAAGGGATTTAAAATACATGTAACTATCTATATATTAGCATGGATGCAGAATAAGATGCAGAGCTCTCTCAATTGCAGCATAAGCAATTGTGTTGAGACCTGGGATAGAGTCAGACCTCTTTATATTCAGTTTGAAATTTCCTTTTTTTTCCCAGACCTGTTCAGCTTTCTTAGGACAGGTTGAGCATTACCTCAGAAGACAAGAATGGGGATTTGGTCAGATTTTAGGAAAGAAGAAGACAAAACTCGTTTCCCCAAGATTAATGAAATATGAAACACAGTTTAAAGTCTAAAATAGTCATTGAACTGTTTTGTCAAATACAGGCATCAAAATTCCTGATACTAGGCTATCTCAGATGACAAAGAAAACAACTGAAACCCATGGTATTTTTATACCTAAGATATACATCTATCTCTCTATCTATCCATCCATCCATCTATCTATCATCTATCAGTCTATTCTGAGCAAAAAGTAAATAACGTTACTTCAGAATGAGCAAGTGGTGCATTGCAGATTTCATGCTCTTAGCTTCTTGTATGTGTAGTGAGGACAAGAAAAGCCCTAATTCTGCAAAAAACCTGCCAAGATTTGTAATAACAGGCAATAACAAAGTTTTGACTTCAGAATTAACTGGAATTAATATCAGACTGATGATTTTTATCAGTTTTTCAGAAGGGGTAAGTCTAGATTTTTGGCATGGAGAAAACAGTAAGGGAAAACAAACAAACTCTCTCAGTCACATCACCATCACAAGGATTCTTTGAAGATAAATTGTGTCCTTCCTATTTTCTTCTCAAGTTATTTTTCCCTTATGAATTTTCATTCTCTATGCCAGCTGCTAGCATTATTACCAGAAACTTCTAAATATCACTAAAGAAGCAAAGTTGCAGTTTCTATTTTTAGTTAGCATGAATAGGTCTTCAAGCACTTGTATTGACTTCTGGTACTAATTGCTAGCTCAGTGTAGAGTGTAAGAAGCACAAATAAAACCTAGATACAAAACAAGATATAAATGAAACCCACCTTCTTTATATTTCTAATAATTAGCAAACATACTTTGCGCTAATGTGGAATGTTCTCTTGAACATTCCTTTATGTTTAATTGCATTGGTTGAATTTGCTTTCTGTATTTAAATTCCTTTCCTTAATTGCCACTGCCTTGCATTACAAAAATAGCACTGTAATGATTTCCACATGAATGTACAGAAAATTTAAACAGTTCAATGATTTTAAATATACTGTCATTTCTTAAGTCCCAGCTGTATCTACTGCCAAGTTTTTCTCAATATCTGAAGATTTCTTAGATTTTGGAAGTAACTAAAAAATCATAATTTTTTATGAGTTTTTACAATCTACTGCTTCATTGAATGCTAATGTAAAGTTACACCCAGTCCTTTTCTTTTCTTTTCTTATATAAAATTCTAATCTCTCTTTGCAGATGTTTAGTTCTCTACCAAGAATAGAAGTTATTAGGATTAAATGTACACATTTGGCACCCTTCCATTGTATCACAACAACATCCATGGGCTCTACCAAAATAGGATTTTATGGTATACATTGTAATAGCACATGATAATAGCTGCAGTCCATTGAAATAGCTAGTATTCCGTCCTCCCTCCACTTTTAGTAGGGTAGAGATGCAAAAAATAGGTAACTTCAGAAGAAATTTAGAAAATAAGTACTGGCGAGATGCAGGATGGGGTTAGTGAAGCCTGAACACATTTTATGTATATAGGATTTGGAGGTGATGGTCTTCTAGGCATGATACCAGTATGAGATTATTTCTTCCCAGGGTAAAGCCATCAGGCACTTCCTGATACTTTGATAGAAGAAAAAAAACTCAAAAGCTCTAAAGGCTAATCTCCTCTTTAAATTATGGTATCCTCTTTACTATTTTGTACTTATGGCTGATGGTTTGACACGATCCTATACAAGCAGAAAAATAACAGGATTCTGTATATTGAGTATAGGATAACATGCAAGGGAAAACCTCAGTTTGACCTTAAATCTGGCAATCTGAGATTGGAATGCTGGCCTCTCACTTTCCCAAGTGTTTAAATCAGAGAGCAAATATCTTTCTAGGAGATAACCTCACCCCCAGTGACAGCTATGAAGGAAGAATTCCTGAGCCCTTCTTATGCTGGCTATTAAACATGGCTCCAGCATTACACTTTTATGCCATGAAGCCCTCTGCATGTATTAAATATTTTTCCTCAACTTTCTGACTTAGAAGTATAGAAAGAAGCATTCTGAAAGAAGCTTGGGTGTAAACAGCAGCTGGTGAAGTTGTATCTGTGAGGCTGCACAGTGGGGAAGGGGATGATGATAAGCAGAAGGAATAGGGAATCTAAACAGGAGTTGACACACTTAATGACTCAATAGAAAAAAGAAGGGTTATAGGGGTCATTCTGTAACTTTTTAAAATTTATTGTTGTTTGGGCTTTTATTTTAAGATAGCATTGTTATTTATTCCTTTCTTCTTAATTTCAGTGCAAAAGAATTAAAGAAAAACAGAGAAGGATATAAGTAACATTAAAAATAGTGTCTGTGATGGTTCGCTTAGTGTGGTTTGCAGAAGACCTTTCTGGTGGATTTAAAAATCTATTTTATCTGATTTGTATTTCCCAAATATCAGGAAAAGGAGGTCTGCTTCTGAGGAAGACAGTGTGGGAGCAGAAAGATTATTTCTATGCTTCCTTTGTGCATATTATTTAATAGGCAAAAAATACTCCTTACAGGAAGTATAATTTTCAAAATGCTTCTCATTCCAAATTGATAAACATTTTTCTTTTCCCTGAAATATTTCAGTTTTCAAAAAGGGTGTTTTCTACTAGAAAATTTTCAAATACATATTTTCTCAGTGTTACTACTTACACTTTAAAAAAACCACTAACATTTTTTAGCATAAAGAGTTGGTTTGAAGTTAAAAGGACAGAGATTTAAAACTTCTGTTCTCAGGAATATATACCACAATTAGATACCAAAGTAACTCATAGAAAATGTAAAATATTTTCACATGAATGTGCATACTATTTTATATACCTGCAGAGATTCTGAAAATGTGTGCAAGGTGTTAGTTGTCATACCTTTCTCGTGACTCTTACTACACCACATTAAACATTTAAACCAGAAATCAGATTCTGAATAGATACTGAACATATGCTGCAAACTCTAAATGATATTTTGAATTATTTACTTTTCCTTTTTCATCAGCAGACATATGCCTTAGGATTGCTTTCCTTTCCTGTCTTTAATTAAAATGAGGGTTGATTATTTTAGTCTGTTTTGGGGTTTTGTGTGTAGGTTTGTTTTGATCTTTGTTTGGGTTTTGGGAGTTTGGAGGCTTTTTTGCATAAAGTCTTTCTCTCAGTAGAAAATCTATTAGACATTAATTTTCTAGAAGTGCATTTCTATGTAGCAAATTTGTTGCAAAATTCACTCCAGGAAAGCTTTCTTTTTTTTTTTTAAGCCAGCACTACAAAGACATCAGCAGATATTGGTAAGAATTTTTCAAGCAGTAATTGTGATTTATTTCAGGAAATGAAAATCAAACCATAGTCAATTCTTCAAAGAACAAGATTTTTTTTAAAACTTATTTTCTTTGCTAAATACTGGATGTGGTTCACTGGGAAGTAAACAGAGAACAGCTATATCTGCTAGTGGTAAGCTGAGAGGCAATTTGTTTTTATTTCTCTCAAAGGAGGGGTTGCGTGATCCCGAACATTTCACTTTGATCTGCTAATTCTCACCTGTTATACTGTGATTACATGGATGAATTGCAAAAAGCCTGTATCAGATAAATTGCCAAGATATGAGCACAGTGGTTATCCCAAGAACAAATATTTCAATTTGAAATTCATCAGAAGCTCACTGTGTGCACAAATATTTCTCACAGTTTTAAAAGACTACAGATGGGCTATTTGAAATACATCTAATTATGCAAAGTGCTGGCCACCCCTCCTTTCCTTCAGACTATATAAACTAACCACAAATATCAGTTTTAAGTGGTGGCTTAGCCTTTTCTCCTGGAGCGTTACCAGATTTGTTTGTGGTACATAACACTCCACCTCTCTTTAAGATTTCCTGGATCTAAGCTTTTCTCCTTCTTTTGTAATTTCACTGCACCATTTCTAGGCATTGATTTGTGTCTTAATTCCCCTTAATCATAAAAGGTCCCTGTGTGCCAACTGCAGCAGACCTGCAAAGATCACCACTGACATCTCCACAGTATCTTCAGCCAAATCCTAGAGTGTAAAACCTGTCTTGTGGCTTAAGCTTGCAGATTTTTCCAGATTCAACGCTTGAAAGGAGAAGATGGATTTTTAAAGGATCCTGTAAGCAACAACAACAAAAGTCACACTGCAATTTGGGCAATAAAACCACTATCCCACCTTTGGCGAAGAAGCAATCGTACACTGCCTGAAATTTCTTTTCCCTAAAGAGCAATTTTGTCCCCATGAAGCACCAAAACCTTTATTTCAGACACATTTCTCCCAGTCAAGATTTCCTTGAGCTCTGTGTAGTCTCTCATTGCTAAGCCTCAGAATGAAATATCCTCTTTTCCCACACCTGTAGGGAAAGGTGTTTATTGTCTTGAGAAGAAAAAAAAAATTGACAGTTTTAGTTATAACACTAATATTTCTTTTTTGCTGTTGCTCCCTTTGTGGTTAAATCCACTCATTCAGTTCCCACGCTACATGAAAGATGTGCTGAAAACCATTTATGTTGCCTTATACTCTTCTAATTATAATAAAGTGATTGTATTTGATAAAAAACGATGAATATTTAATTATTTGTCATGCAGTCCCACCTCCCTGGTTCATGGCAAAATATTTGTTCTATGTAGATCCTAATTTTCTACAAGTCTAGATGTTTTTGCCACTCTGAGTGGGTGGTGGGTCAAAACCCACCCGGAACTCAAAACTTTCTCCTTGGCAGAAAATACAACTTGTGCCAATTTTTTAATTAAAGGGGGTCTGTCAGTCTGTGTACATATGTTTAAGTTGAAGATATACCCTATTTATTCTAAATAAAATTACTCAGATTTTCAATAGAAACTAAAAAGTATCTAAATCTTAGACAGAACATAAAAAATATATTTACTGCATTCTCTGCAATTATAAGTTAGCTATATATAGGTAAGCTTGCCCTAATATAGCCATACAAAATAAAGTTTTTGTCGTTGATGCCTGGGGCAGTGTTGGCAATATAAATGCATGTAATATAGAATAGTGACAGAAACTGGCAAAGATGATGATGGTTTTTGGAAACATTAAACTATTTGCATATGAATTGCATGACATTCTGCTGCAGAGTATTCTTTTCCCCTAGTGCAGTAGTTAGCTACTTTGTGCCCCTGATCCGTGCGCTAAAGTCAGAATGAGGATATTTTTTCTGCTTGTCTTGTTTCTGTGAGTGTTTCAGGATGTACCCTGAAATTAAGATCCCCTTTTTTCAGCAGGAACTCTTGCCATCCATATCCCTACAATTCCCTTTGGTTACTTTGTGGCCTCCACTTTTAACCCAGAGCTAAACTTATTTATGTACTTATTAAAAAAAAAATAAAAAAAATAAAAAAAAGGAAAATTATATATAGGGAAAACAGAAAAGTAAAGAAAAACAAGAAGCATTTGGCTATTTGGCTGAAGTATCTCCTGTTTCCTCTTGTGTCTGTCCTGCATGCACCATCCTTGTCTGTGGAATCAGTAGGAATCACATTCTTTTCCTACTATCTCAGTAGGCCATCCCAATTCATGTTACAGTAACTCTTCCTACTGCCCCAAGTAACAGTGATATTTCAACTTCAGTGTCTAAGAACACTTATATGCATCAATAAGTGAAGACAATTCAGGTTAATATAAGTTCTTTCTTGATGTCATAGCTACTACACACCACTGAGTAGTCTGAATATTTTCAAAAGAAAGAAAAACTTGGTGTTTTCTTTTTCCCCATTAAGTTTCTCATGAAGATGTTATTGCACATGCACACACTTAGCATATAATTAAATTGATCTAATTTGAATAAGTGGGGCTAAGACCTACAAGAATCTCCTCAGGTTCCATTTGTAAGCAGTGGAAAGACATAATGCATGACTATTTTAATCTAAAATAGGTATTTAGGTTACTCCATGTGTTTTGTGCTCTAAAAGCACTATGTCTCTCCACTGACTTTAAAAGGATGCATAACAGAGCTGAGGTGCTGGTTCAAAACTGAGCAGCTCTCTGTAGACATTCATAATTAGATTAATTACTTTCCATCTGTCATGTTTCAAAAAGAGAGAAAAGAGGAAGACAGAGCTTCCCTTTCAGCCACAACAAAACCAGTTTTTATATATTTAACTCACTACCCCTGAGAATGCTTCCATCAGTCATAGAATTGTGGAATAGTTTGGGCTGGAAGGGATCTTTAGAGGTCACACCACCCCTGCCATGAGCACTGCTGCACCTTCAAGGAGGTCAGATTACTTAGAGCCCCACCCAGCCTGACCCTGCATGTTTGATGGAGCAGGGATTCCACCAGCTCTCTGGACAGCCTGCTCCAGTGTTTTACCACCCTCGTTGTAAAAGTCTCCTCCTTACATCTAACCTAAGCCTGCCCTCTTTCAATTTAAAGCCATTGTCCTTTGTCTCATCACTGATGCCCTTCTAAGCAGTCCCTCTCCAGCTCACCTGTGGACCCCCTTTAGGTACAGGAAGGAGCTAAAAAATCTCCTTGAAGACTTTTGTTCTCCAGGATGAACAACTCCCCCAAATTGGCCTTTCCTCGTAAGAAAGGTGCTCCCTCACTCTAATCTTTCTGCACAAGGAGTGCTGCTATTGGCAAGGCTTTGACCAGAGGAAAAATAAACACCTGATTACTTCAGAATTAATAGATGACAATGAACTGATGTCTGTTTTATTGTGGATATAAAGGATTTCTCTAAAAATAGATTTCTATTTGACATAATTTTTTTTGTAAAATCCTGATATTATTGGTGCTTATGTTATTTTTTCTTAGTTGTCTAAGAGTGAACTCTGAACTCACACTTTCCATCCATTTAGTCTCTGTTGTAAACTTTCAGTGAATAGTCTACAACTATATTTTGTGAATGTATATATGAAAATCTCTCAAGCTGATGGATGTTTATGATTTTATGTTACAGTCAATAGAAAGGGGTCACTGCTGCATGATTTTTTTTTTTTTAATTTAATATTGTACTTTCAAGAAATGCATGGTCTGTTTCTAAAGACAGTAACTACAACTACCTACATCTGGCATACTCTTTTTTTTTTTTTTTTTTTTTCCTATTCCCAACCTG
>VXBR01007699.1:262242-343338 GCA_013400215.1 Cisticola juncidis | reverse complement strand
ACAAAATCTGGAAAAACATTTTTACACTCCTTACCTCTTTATCTTTGAAAATTGCCCTTTTAAACATTCTCTCTTCATCTTGTAATTTTACTCCCAATATAAATTTCAGTTTAGATTGATTAGAGTGACAATTTCATTGATGTATTGTATAGCATATCTTGAACCATAGTGTTAATGGAAGATGTTGTATAAACCAAAAGTTTTTTAAATTATATGACCAAGTACAACTTCAGTTCTCTCATTCATGCATGTATTAATGAGAGTTTCTGTTTAGACAGTTAACCTTTTTTCGCAGGAAAAGAAAATATTTGGGGACAGAAACAAAAAATTCTACGACTAACAAAATATAAACCAATCTTAATAATAATTCTTTAAAAAATTACATTTCAGTTCAAAATTTTATTTCTTCTTCTAGGAAAGAAAAATACCTTCACAAGTTGGACTGGATCTCAAAATTCTTTTCTAATCTAGTGGATTCTGTAATTTCTATTCTTAGGCAGTTTATATTTTCTTGTATTTTAATACTTAATTTGTCTTCATTTGATTCCTGGTCTCTTTTTTTGTTTTTGTTGTTTTTTTTGATATGCATAACATGAGATGATTTTTTAAAATTAAATAGCTGTTTTGTGAAATATAAAACCACAGCACTATTCTAGGTTCTCACACAGACTTAAATTAACTGATATATTGCTCTAGACTTAAAACTGTGTAATTAAATGAAATATACTTCATTGTTGCTTTTCTACAGTAGGCCCTACGGAATTGTCCCCAGAACACTGTCTGGAAGTATTGCAGGTCTGTGAAAAGGGGATAATTTCTGTCCAAAATAGCACTAGTCATATAATTTCTATCGGTTTCTGCTGTAGTAGTTTCCATTTTCTTTGACTGTTTAATTCAGTTGGATCAATACTCATAAAGAAAAGCTTATCCAGCTGTTTTGACTCTCGAATACACTGATGAAGTGACCTTGCAAACATAAAACCCCTAAATTCAGAGACATTTTCCCTAAACTGTTTTATACATGTATTCTAGAAGAGGAAATTAAAAACAAGATTTTCCAGAAATCTGTGAAAGCCGTAGTAGGACAGATGGGTCAGTCCTGCCTTTTCTCCACAAAATGGCACCCTAAACTTTCTTTACATCAAGACTTTCTTTACACACATCTTGCTCACAGAGAGACTGAGAAGGAATGCTACTCACTAAGAAGAAAAGGTAAGTGCTGCTCTTCTCCTGGTTTTCACAAGCAAGGTTTTACTTCCCTATTTCATCTATTTTCCAAAGATCCTCTCTTTGAGATAAAGAGAGCTGCCTCCTTCTGCCAGCAATAAAGACACCAATGTCAAAAATGTATATGCTCATAAATCCCCTTGCAAGAGTCAAATGTTTGTAGAAAAGAACAGTCTAGCATTTCCATGTGGGTTTTGTCCTTTTTTCTTTTCTCTTCAAGAAGCCTGGGGATGTTGACTCCTGGTCCAGGCTGCAAAGTGCACAGAGCCCTTGCCCTCACAGCTGCTCCTCCAGCTCGGCAGGCTGTTCATGTGGAGAGCACTGAAAGCCAAAGTGGCACTCACAGTACCTGTGCTGAAGGTGTCACCTGGCGCCTGTTCAGCGTGGGCTGCACAAAAGACACAGCAAAAGTCCCTCTGCTGCAGCAGAAACTGTGGATAAAAAAAGTTTTAGTCGAGAGCTGTGAAAAAAGGAGCATCACATTTTGCACAATAGATCAGAGAATCTTCCTGTGCTATTACTTCAATAACTTTGCCACGTCCCTTCTTCTGCAAAGTTTAGAATACCCTGTGATTTTCACTTTATCACACAAGTGATTTTGTATTTAATGTTGCCAAATAGCATTATATGACCTTTTTAATGTAAAACTTTTCTTTGAGTAGATTTTAGAAACCAAACTTCCTACTGCCTAATAAGCTGGTAGAACTTCATTTTCTGTTATAACATTGATTAAATTTTGAATATCTTTCAGCTACAAGAACATATGGTGTAAGTTAAACATGCACAGATTGAAACATTTCTGAGACAAAATTGGTTAACTCATTTTTTTTGAGCATCAGCAACATTTAAAATTGCATTTAAATTGTTAAATCAGGAATCATTTTTCAGGATAAAATATTATTTTAGCTTTTTAAAAATAAGATTATTATACCTGTTTTCAGCTTCAGTTTTCTTTAGGATAGAAATTTATTTTATATATTTATTAATTTATTTTTAAAGCTATTGGACAGGAGAATTCTATCAAGATCAGATCTAAAAAGCCTTCCTAGATGGAATCATGTTCCTTAGATGTTCTCAAATGTCTTGGGGTCATGGGACATGTTCCTTCAGAGACTTATTCTGACCTTTGACCAAGTTTAAAGGCCTGTGACAATAAGCTGTTCCATGAATATCAAGGAAGCTATAAATTACCTTCACAAAAGTTTCTTAGAGGCAAAATAGTGAGATCTCTTGAGTGATTTCATTTAATATGATGATTTAATATTATCATATAATGAAAGAGGAACTTATACATACTGCTGTGTCTGTGTTTGTGTCCACATGTGCTTCTGCTTGTCCTGAAGTATTGTCACACAACTAAAAATGCAAATAAATGTCTCAGTGATATATTGATGGAACATTTTCATTTATCTCTGAGAATATATATTTTTTTCTCACAGCCAAGGTGTCCTAGTTTAGGGTAAATTTGGGAGAAAACCTCTGAATGGGGTCCCTCTGGAAAACAAACCCAAACGGGTCCTTGCCCAACTGGTCTGGGAAAAAATCTCCGTAGAGAAAAGTGGAAAAAACTATTTATTTAACAAACAAGGTCCCCACAAGCATAAGAAAATGAATAATATGAAACAATAAAACCTTTTGTTGTTCTGAAGTGAGATGGCAAATTCAGAAAGTCCTTGCTGTGGGTTTATCTCGGCTCGCTCAGTCTCTTATCAGTCCCTGCGGTGCTGGAAATGCCGTCCTGGGACGGGTGGGCTGCAGGTGTGAGCTCCCGGTGCTCTCCTGGGTTTTCAGTTCAGAGCAGGGTTAAATAGTCCCTAGAAAAAGGATAGAAAAAACAATCTAGGGAACTTCTCTGCCTCAGCTGACTAAAAACTCACTAAAAGCACAGATCTCTGTCCTGCTGTCAGTCCATGCTTCAGACAAACACAGTCCAGGAGAAGAATGCTGAGGAGTGAGCTGTTTCTCCAAAACAAACCATGCACTTCTTTCCCTGTTTCACTCTCAGAACCAGTCTTAAAAGGCACAGAACACAAAATACAGCTGTCCTAGGTGATGTTATGATGTTTGTATGCCCAGTTGTCTGTTGGGGGACTGTACTCCCTCCTCCACATTCTGGCCTGGAGCGTTGTTGTCTGAACATGTACAAACGGCGGGCACAGAGATTTTTTTTCGTTAGTTAGTTTAGCCAGCTGAGGCAGAAAAGCTTTGCTGGACTGTTTTTTGTTCTTTGCCTTTCCTTGGAACTGTTGGAACCTGCTCTGGGCTGGGGACCTGGGGGAGCGCCGGGGGCCTGCACCTGGGACCCACCGGACCTGCCCTGCACAGCATCTTTATTAGTGCTGGAAGGGCTGGGAACAGAGAGAACAACTACAGGAGTTTCTGGATTTGTCATCTCTTCAGAGCTGCAAGAAGTTTTGTCATCTGGTATTGTTCAATTTATTGTGCTGGGGAGTGCTCTGCCTATCAATAAACAGGTTTTTTTCCACTTCTCTCCGAGGATGTCTTTCCTGAGCTGGCTGGGGGAGGGGGCCACTTGGATTTGCTTTCTGAGGGGGAGAGAGGGCCCCTTTCGAGGTTTTCTCCCAAATTTGCCCTAAACCAGGACAGCAGCACAAACAGAACAGACAATTGGGGATACAAACATCATAAAGTCATCCCGGGACACATGCTCTGTCCCTTATCAAAGAGCTCTTTTCAAACAATATTAAACAGCAGCAATTCCAATGCCTACAAGTGAAAGGTTAGAGAAGATTAGCTCAGTGATCAGTCCTTTTATCTTTACCTTAACTTCAAATTTTGCAGCTCAAAGATTTTTTTTTTTTTGTTCCTTTTAGTACTGGAACTAAATGGGAATTTATTGTGTGGAAGATGTAATCACTTTACCCTGTTTCAGTGAAGTATTTAGATGATAATTTAGAGAACTAATTTAATCAATGTCTAGTCAGACACACTGATGTGTCAAAATATTTATTCAAGTGAATACATCTTGTTTAAAAGGTGAATGTTTACAGGATTGTAAGAGTAGTACATTAAAGGGTTCATTTAAAATATATATTCCTAAATTAAAACTGAACCGAAAGGATCCCTCCCCATTTTTTTTCTACTCTTTACAGGATTAGTTAGATTTTCACTAAAAGACTCAAGGAAACAAAATATTTCTTAACTGTTAAAATATAACACCTTGTAAAGCTATAACAGATCTTCAAAATTTTAATATCTTTTGTTTTCTGAAAATAAATTTCTTTATGAAGATACAAATCACATCCAGTCTAAAACTCAGTATTTAGAGACTTCTTCGCTATTCCCGTATTCACTAATTCCCTCAACAAACATTTCTTGTCATAATTTTCAATTACTTAGGAACTATTGTAAGTTTTAAATTATTATTATTACTATTATTATTATTGTTGTTGTTATTATTATTGTTATTATTATTACTGCTATAATGAAGAGTTTTGATCCCTTGAGTGCTAAGTCTTTCATAACTGCTATGGTATAACAGAAGAAGCAATTCCTATGTTTTACAAACACAAGTTAAACAGCTGAATATGAGTACCAGATTAAAACATTTACAGTCTCATAAAAGGCAATTTCAACAATGCAAAGTGGTCTCCCATATAAACATTATTACCACTCTAAGGCAGTACTACTGCACAATTTCAATAAGAAAATATAGCAAATATGTAATAAGTAATTTGGTGGGGGGCGGGGGGGAAGGAAATAGGCCAACAGATTATCAATTATAGGACAAAATAATTAAACTGAGTGGTTATGACAATGTTCTGCACTATTATAGAGAATTGGAACATGTGTGTTGAGTGCAGCCAGCATCTTCGACCCCCTTATGCTCTGAGCTTGCAAACCCATTGAGCAGAAGGTCCATTTGGGTCTGTGTCACATCCTGATGGTGACATTCTGTGTCATTCCCAGTGTTCATGCCTGTCTTTGGTATCCCTCTGCATGCTGGGGAATACATGCAGTTGGAGAAATCGGCCATTTATATACTCAGTTTTTCCTTTTATTTTGTAGATTTTTTTGACAGAAATCCGGGAGATTTTCTTCTTTTTGTCCACCAGTTGTTCAGTGTCTGGTAGCAGAGATAGTAGACTGCTTCAGGACCCAGTCTAGAGAAAATCACAGTTTCTTTGACAAGGAAAAAGTGATATAGATCTCTGTGCAACAGCATTTACCGGGGAATGTTGGATTTGGAGCAGGAGGAATAAGAGTAGCAGTGGGGACATTTATTTTTCCAACCCAAAATTGATGAATTTTCGTTCTTTCATTCATTTTAGCTAGATGTTGAATAACTTCTGCTCGTATCTGCCTAAATAGATTTGAAACATTATTAATCTGTCACTGATGATACCTAAAAATTATTAAATTTAGGTAAAATTAACTAATTAACTTTTAATTCTTGAAATTAATTTATAATGAGAAATTGGTTGAAGTAAGAGCTGCAGCTAGTCCATAGGAAAAAAAAACAAAAAACCAAAACTAAAACAAACCAAACCAACCAACCCCCACCCCTAAAAAACCAAAAAAAATCCACCAACCAAGCAAACAAGAAAAAAAGAAGAAAAAGATAACCCAAACAAGAATTTCTAAGCATTCCACAAAAAGTGTGTTTTTTTTAACTGTTTGGTATTGGTGTTTCAATTAATTTTCAGGAATGTTTGCAATTCCCCATAAACTTCAAGAGCGTGCAAATTCATCCATCAGTTTACTGCTTTAAACTGCAGATAATGTCTTCTGAAACATGCAGAAAAACCTACATCAAGTGCTAAATCAAGTATCAGATCCACAAACTGAAGACTTTATTATAGCTTCTTCCTGCCAGGAACTAATTTACTCACCTGCTATTGAGTACCCATCTCAGTGTAGTCCTATCCCTCCATATTCCTCCAGAAATCTTTCTGGTGATGTGTGGATCACTGTGACATTATGACATGAGGCAGGGAAACTAACCCTACATTTCTGACAGCAGTTGACCCACCTGAAGCTTTATATTCTCCACAAATCTCAAAAAAGTGTTTTTAACAGCTGTCAGCTACCACATGGTGTTTTCTTCACAAATGGTTGCTTTGGCCACTAGTAAAACATAAAATATTTATCACTCCTTATACTTCTGAAAACAACAGAAAGTCTTTGAAAGAAAATCCATAAGGCATTCTCTTATCTTTTAGCACCATCTCTAAAAGTTTTGATTTTCCATATATATATATATATATATATTTATAAAATAAAAACTCTTATACTTTGTCTTTCCAAGTGAGAGGAAGGATTGCTGAAAAGCTTTTCAAGTGAAAGCATTGG
This sequence comes from Cisticola juncidis, assembly GCA_013400215.1. NCBI lineage: Eukaryota > Metazoa > Chordata > Aves > Passeriformes > Cisticolidae > Cisticola > Cisticola juncidis. The sequence goes on along the minus strand of VXBR01007699.1, from coordinate 336,798 downwards.
GAAAATTAAATTTCACATAAAGCTTGCTGCAAACTAATATCACTGGGTGAAACACACTTCGGTGCATAGTCTTGAAAAGGCACCATAGATATCTAAGGAAAAGACTTTAAATCCATCTTTTGCAGAGTTTTTGTTATTGTTTACACAATTCCCTCAGAATTGTGTAGGATAAAACAGTAAATTGAATAAACTGAGCACCATGTAAGTGAAATAATCCCTGTGCTGCCAGTCAGCTCAGATTTACCTAAGGTGACAGAGGTCAAATTCTAGGCTAGTTGAATACCATTTTTAATTAAATGGATATTAAAGAGCTTCCACAAGACTTTATAAATTGACTGTATATTGTGTGATTAAGCATTCACTTACACTCAGTCTTATTTCAAAGATTATATCAGCAGAAAGTGGGAAAATGTAGTCTTTTTGCTCAGCAGTCACTTAAAAAAAAAAAAAAAGCTTCCCCCAAAGCAACCAAAACACAGAATGAGCTTGGAATTTTTGAATAATAAATAGGAGGTTCCTTACAACCCTGACACGAAAAGCACTGCAGACACTGGTGTTACATCACTCCTTCCTAACTGTCTTGAAAAATATGTGTCACGTTACAAAGAAAACAGCTCACCAGCTGTTTATGTAAAAATTATTTGAAGAAAAACAAGCATGGCCATATGGCACTCAAGTAATGCAGTGGGAGCATGGAGAATATTTTCTGTAGATTGTAGTAGATAATAGTCATGCTAAGTAGGGTGTCAAATATTGATGACACGTTGTTTAATAGTTAATCTCTCCTTTTATCCTCTAAGTGCCTACATTTCTTAGCAGCTTGTATGTTGGAAAAAATTAATAACTTATTATGATGAAGAATTCATTTTTAAGGAATGACAAAATATTTAATGTACTGAAGAAGTCCCAAACATTTTCCAATTCAAAAAATATTGTGCCCTCATTTGAATGGCATCACGCCATTTCATATTAATAAAAACACTACCCTTAGATTTACCACACATTTTTTCTTTATGGTTTGTTTATCTTGGTATTTTTTAGAATATATATGGTTCTGCATTCGTATTTCAACCTTGAAAATTTATTTCCAGGGGGAAAAAACATCTTACATTTTCTCCTAAAAAAAAGCCACAATCTGAAAAATCTAAGTTGTCAATATGGAGGTTCTGCAAAGATTTGTCAACCCTAAATGCATGTATCAAAGATATTAACAAGGTTAAATCTTAGGCAAGCCTAGAGCTACCAGATAAAGGCTTGAAATGGAAAAGAAAAAGAGCAGCTTGGCAAGAGCCAGTGCTAAGATGCTAAGCTGGAAAGTGAAGCACCATGGAGGGAGAGGGCAGGGAATCAAGATGAGAAAATTATTAGGGAGTACTTTCTAACAGCTTGTGTGTGTTTATCCTTAAGGACATGTGAGCACTTACTTTGCTTCATTTCAGCATTGTGTGCTTTTAAATATTGATTCAGACTGGATTCTCACTCTCGCTTTCCACTGGGAAGAGACACTGAGACAGACTCAGCTGACACAGACCTATAGGTCATGGGGTGAGAATTTTGGTGAGGTGCCTTTATTCTATTATAATAAACTCCCTCATATTCCCTCTCTCTTAAACTCTTTCCTTTGTTTGCACAAAATCAAAACCGTAAAATGAAAGTGTTTTTCCCTATAGTTGGTTAGAGAAACAATATATTCATCTTCCATGAATTGCAAAATGCTTTGGGTTTAGGTTTTTTGGGTTTTTTTTTTACTATAATGAAACACATTTATGATTGGACTAGAACAGTTTAGCACAGATTGAAATAATAAATTTCCCACAATGGTATATAATCCCATAATAACAGTTATTCTTAAAGGAGCTTGATGGAATGGTCAAACCTTAGCAAATGGCCTGAAGTTAAATAAACTCAAGTGGGAACTGGATTCCTGAATCAACAGTCTTCCTCTGAGACACAGAATAAGTGAAGATAGACTAATTGGCTCGCAGACTAGGACATTCTGCTTTCTCCATGGAGTAAATCCTATTATGGTTACTATATCCATCTGTTAAATGGTTGTATTTTTGCCTGCTGAAAAAAGAATATTTTGAGTTATACTCAGAGAATCGCTTCTGTTTTACTTCAGCAAAGGATTCCAGAGGTAAAAGTCTTTCACTGAGGGTGTCAAAAAATTCTCACTGCATCAATCCAAACACTGAACTAATTGTTCTGGTCTGTTAATAATACAGAAGACTGAAAAATACAGATGTCTGAAAAAACCCAAGTAATATAGAACTGTAGACCATTCTGAATTGATTAATATTTTACAACTGCTTGCTGTTACAGTGACTTAACTTTAATGTTCAGGAGGTTCTTCTGGCCTGTGTTTTTTTCTCTAATCCTATTTTGAGTTACATATACGATGTGGATGGAAGCATGTGCCTCATATCTGACATTTGGTCGTGTCACCCACAAATAAATGGAAACTGCTTATTTTTAAGATTACTAATGACATTTCCTTTTTAAGTTGCATAATTTTTCAAAACCAATGCACATTAATTTTGGTAGGTTCTAGTCCAGCAAGAGTACCCTGTAGCACTTATCAAACAGTTTTTTCTCAAGCTTCTATCTATGCATTTAGAGGTAGAACCAAATTCAATCACTTGACACAAGTACTAAGGATTACTAGCTTGGCAATGTCTTCCAGCCATTTCTTCCCTAATCCATCCTATCCTGACTGGTGTGGTGGTATGGATGGTTGAATTTTCCCTACTTATTATGTTAAACCCTGGTTGGACCCTCCAGAGAAAGCTGGACAGTGTAAGCAGGCGAAAGCAGGTGCTTTGAAGGAGTGTGACAAGTAAAAGAAGGACAGACGAGGGAGAAGATTTGAAGAGAGACTTAAGGAAGAGAGAGAGGGAGCTGAAAGAAGGATAATAAAGAAAGGGTTGTTGGGATAGGGAAGAGCTGAAGGACATGTGGGTGGATTACCAAACGGGGTGGATTTGGGTTGGAAGGGATTGAAAAAAGTTAAAAGAATGGTGGGTCCAAAGTTGTATGTTCCATATACCACTGTAGGCTTTATGGGTCCCATCCCCTTATTGAAATTCATAAGTTGCTACATCCTCCCTACAAGTCTCTATTTTTGGCCCACTTCAGTTACATGTTACTTTTCCCCTCTTTCCCGCCACAGTGTCTTCCCTCCCCTACTCCCCAATTGGCCCAAAGATTGTAACCCCTCCCTTTGTCTCCCTAGTGATACGTCCTGATTGGTGGCCACAAAGAGGAACTCCCATTTCCCCTCCCCTTCCCCGAGATTTTATAAGCCCTTGTATCCCTTTGTTCTGGGTCCAGTCCGACCTGGCCCCGACAGTGTTGGTGAAGATTAAAGTTACTGTTTAACTGTCTGGCTGACTGGGCCCTCCTTTCTTCCTCTCTGCGCTATCGCTTGATACATCTTATCACCGTTTAGCCTTCTCCCAGGGAAAAGGATCCACAAGGGCTGACTCCTCACTGAGTGCTGAGGGGCAGCTCAGACTTACGCTTGCTCCGGTGCCTGGGCTGGCTCGGGGTGAAGCCGAGGGGCTTCGGTTTTGGCACCGCGACAGACTGGCAATAAATTTGATTCAAATTTTTTTCAGATTAATCCTGACATCTTGAAATCTTTGGGCACCCATACTAAAGCACCACTTGTAACAAAGATGTCCATTTGCATACTCATGGCAGCGAGTCCATGGCATGTCCTGACCTTTCCTTGAGCTTTCTTTTCAATCCACATAGAGCTCTCCAGAAAGCTTCAATTGTTGACAGCCTCTGCTCCTGTCAGGAGAAGCAAAATACCACATGCTCATCATGCATCCAGCTGTGTATGCTGGTTTTACTTCATGGGCAAGAGTACAAGTACATGAATATCAAATGCATCTTTATTTTAGATCAAATCCAGAGGCATAATGCTGAGGTTTTAAGGATTAGTTATTTAACTCCCTGATCTGCTTTCACTACATTTATTTATTTAGTCACAGAATTGTTGAGGCTGGAAGGCATCTTTTGAGATCATCTACTCCAATCTTCTTCTCAAGCAGGGTCAGCCAGTGTTTACTGACAAGGACAGCCTTGGCACAGTAGTTTTCATTTAAAAAGTACAGATTAAAAAGTATTTTACTTTGCAGCACTAAGCCAAAGTCTTGGAAAAGTTGACTGAAAATTTACATCTACCATAAATACATGACTGTCTGTATGTTGTGCATGTTTTTATGAATAATTCTAAAGAAATGGTATATTTGCTTCATCCAAACTGTAGCTATGTATTGATTTCTTTCCATTATGTTTCTAAAATATTTTTAAAAATTGTCTTTTTTAAATAGAAATTTGTATTTGAAACATTCTGTTTAGTATTTCCTCAGTTTTATAAAAGTGTACTAATTTCTACTGTTACTGTATCAGTGCCTGAAATTTATTTTTGTTAAAACCTGGTTCATGCCAGAGAAGAAGATGGCAGAGGACTCCATCTTTTTGATCATATTATCCTTCCCTCACATTCTGTTGTTATCCTCAGGGCTCTTAATGATGTTAAGAGGAAAGAACTGGAGGCTTTGTTATGCTCAAGAAACCACATTTCAGTTCCCAGTGCTGCTGATTGTGTCAAGCTTTTGTCAGCTCTAATTAGAAGTGAACCCCCAGATTTCAGGTAAGGATGTCACCCTTTATAGGGGCTGCCCATTTGGGAGGGAGATATTGCTTTGGAGTTGTCAGACAGTGCCAAACCCTTGTGTGGCATTAGCAAGGATCTTCTGGCCTGCAGCACGACTGGAGTCTCTTGAGGTCATTATTAATATGTCTGTGTGGGTTTCAAATGTAGGGCATCAAGTAAAGCAAATGTAAAGGTTTTACCTCAGAAATATAAATTTCTGGGAAGAGTGAAGATATACAATATGCTTTGTGCCTCTTTCAACTACCAATTTATAACATGATTCTTTCATTAGTTAAGTAAATAACCAAACAAGCAGGTTCTTTTATATTCCCTTAGCATTTCTTCAGTACTTGCTCTCTAAACATTTTACATTAAAAATGACAGAACTTGTTCTCTAAACCTGTTATGAATCATTTGGCAGAAAATAAGCATTTAAAAGTCATAATAAATATAGAGAAATATGTGAAAGCTGAAAGATGCCAGATTAACTAATTAAATTCTTCGTAATGTGCTTGACTGATAGAAAAAAAGCCCTGTTGCTTTTTTCTTCTTACTTTTTTTTTGTAAGTTACTGAGCCATATTTTTTCAGTTGATCTTCCTGCTGTTCCTCAGATTTTGAGCAGTAGAGAGATATGTTTGTATATAATAAAACTTTTGATCAAAGAAAAGGCTGAGGAAAAAAAGTTCTCCTGATAAATAGGTTTTCTTCAAAACTACATCAATTTATCTATTAGCATTTGCTTTTGTTAGCACAAGAAAGAATAACCTGGGGGTAAAAGGGTGCCAAACTACTTGATGTAGTCTGTATGGGAATTGCAATGAAAGGAGATTCCACCTATTTCAGGCAGCATCATGGGATCCAAAGACCAGCATGGCTTGAAAAGTGGACTGCTACATTATAAGCTTTTTGAAATTGTAATATCCCAGAAGAAGGAATCAAAGACATGGTGTGCCACAGTTGTCTGCCTGATAAATACTCTAGTGCAAGGCAATTCACGTGCCTACACTCTAGTACTTCTCTTCCCAAATACACAGGAACACAAATGTCAGCAAAATCACTCTAAAAATATGAAAGCAAATTGCAGAGTATGACTCTCCTGGAAAGATTCTCTCCCCCTGCACCACCAACAATTGGATCTCTAATGGTATCAGACTGCAAAAGAATAAACTTTGAGACATCAAAGTTTCTCAGTTTGTTATCTGTGTGGAAACAGATAAAAAGCAAATGTAATCCACAGCATTCCAGTGTTCATACAGTCACAATATCATGTACTGTAACACCCACCTCATTAAATGGGTCTGCTAAGTCCATCTCTACCATTCTTTCTGTGAAAAGGCAGCTCAGATTTACTTAAGGGGAAAAAAATTAGAGAGCAAAGAACATTGAGGAGAACAAAGTGCAGACATGCAAAGATACACTTTGCACTCTGATAATTTAATACATTTTAAATCGATATTATCTTATCATTGTAGACTTTGGTAACTAATGGTCAACAGTTGCCATTTAGTTAAAATGATCACCATTTATTTTTCCTGTTGAGCTGCTTGGCAATAGCTTTTCTTTCATAGCCATTTTTTGACACTTATATGGTCCCAAGCCATTGAAGTCAGAGCAAACAATAGATGAAACAGTAGCACTGTAAAATAAACTCATGTTTAACACTATTCCTGCCAGCTATTCTGCCAAAAAATACTGTACAAAAAGGCCAATGATTTTTTAAAAGAAGCTGCTCTGCCTTGTAGAAGATAATCTGTTCTGATTATTTCCCAGCCTCTTCAAGAGACCTAGAAAAGACAAAGTCTTGGTATCACAGCTGTTACTCATACTAAAGCACGAAAGACTATCAGCAGTGCCTTAGAGTCGCTGACATCAAAGTTTCTCGGTAGATCAAATTACATTCTAACTTATGTTTGATGTTTATTTTCAGGAAAATCAGAATGAGTGAAGAGTTACTGGGTCAACCTAGACAGAAAAAAGCCACGGAGATTGGAATATTTCCAACAGACAGACTGTGTTTTGTAGTGTTTTGTTAGCAGTCCTACTCAGAAACAGAAACCTTCCTCAAATGTCAAGACTGTCAGGCAGGAAATTGGTCAGAAATTCAGGTCAAGTTATTTGTCTCCTTTCTAAGATGCACTCCAAGTAACAGAATTCCTCAGCACATAATGAGCAGCACCTCCACCTTGTGATGGTGCCTTTACATTAATGATGCTCTTATTTACACAGTGCCCCTTACCAAAAAAAAAAAAAAAAAAAAAAAAAAAAAAAAGATTAAGACCCAGAGATAGGAGGCCATTTGGGCAATATTGACCACCTTATTAAGTGTCATTAGTAATTCTAATACCTGCAACAGGTACAGGCAATTCTGTCACTATGAGTTTACCTAGCTTTCTGAGCATTCATATTAAAGTAGAAGTTCTCACTTCTGACACTCTGCTCATGTAACCAAGAGATTGTTTTTTGTAAACACTTTGTTTTTGCATTCTTCTCGATGAGAAGAGAGAGTTGGTTGACAGTCCTTTTGACCAATGTGGTTGAGAGGTGGAAATTCCACCCTGCAATCCATGGTCACCTTTCTAGAAGTATATAATTGGATGAGATAAACAAATCAGGGCTTTCCGCCCCTTCTCATCATTCTCTCTGTCTGTCATTTCAGCGAGGCAAACAATGACACAATTCAGCACTTATAAATAGGTTAATAATTAGATCAGGAACTATTCATAGAGTACATTTCAGTATTGAAAGTAGGGAATGAAATTTCAAATATGATAGCAGAAAAACATTAGCAATATGTTAAAGTACTGATATTTAAAACAAAAGTGTGTGCACAAGGGTTTATTAAGATGCCACTAAGAAAACTTGTACCTCCCAAAACCATCTAAATTCCTGGAAGGAGAATTTAGGGGTTCATTTTTAGGAAATTATTATATGACTCTTACTCAACAAATTTATTTGTGTATATTCACTTAAACCTTGGATTTCAAGTTTTATAAGAAATACATTAAAAATGCAGCATATACATTAAAACAAATGTGTTATATGATGCATGTTTCCTCTTCATTGTATAAAATGAACACTGTACTCCTCTGAAAAGAAAATTTAAGCCTATACTCCTGAACTGAACATCTGTGTTGCTTTGGCACTTTGCTGTATGAAATGAAAAATAATTTCACACTCCTAGTACAAGCAGGTTTCATCAATATACAAATCATCATGAAGTTGTCAGCAGAAACTTTGGCTTTCTTAAAAATATACATGTTAAAAATCCCAGCTCATATTATACTTTTCCTGTGTTCTGAAAAGATGAATCAGGATGTGGGTCCAGCAGAGGAAAGCAGAACCAAGCCCAGTGGAGGTTTTTCTGTATTTTGTTCTGGTCTACTCCAGTAGAAAATTAGAATTGCGGAATGGAATAAAAATAATCTGCCAGCAAGCCCTAAGAAAAGTAAAAAAGTACTTTATACACAATAATGTATTAAAGAGTATTTTTACTTATAATAACCATTCTATATTATATTGATAGACAAATGAAACATTTCAGTCATATCTGGAACACTAATTAGGAGTGGAAGCAAGGATGTCAATAGCTATCATTTGAAACTATAACCATGTGAGGCATTATAGATGATAACAACAGCAAAAATTGTTTCTTTGCAGATTCACTGTTTCTTAATTAGATGTGTTGTAATCAGAAATAGAAAGTTTGGCAGGTTGGCACAGCTCCACTGACTTTCACCTTTAGTGGCCCTTTTCTCCCCTTTCAAATGAATAAAAAGATGTAAAAGTTCTAAGAAACCCATAAATACATAAGATTTTCCATTAGTTTTAAATTCTACAGAGTGTAGGGATAGATTACTTTATACATATTTAGTTAGACTGAAGTAAGTGTTCACAGTAACATTATAGGAAAAGAGATGTTCCGAACAAAATTGTTCACCCAAAGCAAGCAGCTCTATCAGTTGATTTTTTTTCATCCTTTTAATTGCAAAAGACATTGCTGGTATAATAAACCAAAAAAACACCCCACCACTAGTACAGTAAAACAAAGTAAGGATTTTGTGCTTCAGGGAGCAGTTTTAGAGCAGGAATTCTGTAGGCACTGGAGAAATTAGCAATGAAAGTGATGTGGTTAGGGAAATTCTCAAGTTGGTCATTGCAATGTTTTCACCTATCAAGCTACATTTTTTTAAAAGTAAAAATAGATACTTAATAAAGAAGTCATCATTTTTATGTAAGATGAGATGGAAATTAATGGAAGAATATAATTAATAAATATCTAGTAAAATCTATCACATGCAAATAACAGTTCAAGAAGTATGTTGGGTTCTTTTAATACTAATTGGATTTTGCAACTATTTTCCACTATTTGATTATGATATACACAGAATTTGAGATTTTCAAAAAATCCCTTATAAAATCCCCAATATTTAATATTCTGCAATATTAACTTAACAAGTTTATATGTAAAAAATTGAAATTTAGCAGATATTTCATTGAATTCTATAGTCAGAAAAATTAAAGCTCTAATAAATTTGGGCTGTTTGATCATTTAGTCTTTTCAATTACAGCTTCTCTTTGACATTCGGCTCCTTCCAACACTGTCTCAATTGAATAAAGACCCTTTTATTACCATTGAAAAAGTAACAACATGTCAAAGCTGATATACTATAGTTAAAATAAGTTTCCTAACAACAGCTATCAAATAAATATTAATATGGCTTAGTGTGGTATTAGCTTCTTACAATAATTTTGAGAAAAAAAAAAGCCTAATAAATAACCTTCTGGCACTGCATCTGTGGTGTTTTGAGTTGGTTTTTGGGGGGTCTTTTTGGGATTTGATTTGTTTGTTTGGTGGTTTGGTTTGTTGTTTTAGAAGAGATATATGGATATATACGCTTTGAGCAGTTGCAGTTGTGTTTCTGTCTTTGCAAGACATCTTTTTAGATCTTGAACTTATGAAACACTTTCTGATGTTTCTCTTTAAAACTTCCTTCCCTTCCTTCATGGCATTTATTTCCTAATTCTCTCCTGTAGGGACCATGCTTCACCACAGTTACATGAAGCAAAGCTTGATAACTGACAGAAGAATTGGTTGGTGTCACTCAAAGAACTCAGAGAGCACAGAATTTCATTGCTAATCCAGCTTTATTTTGGTCACAATCAGGAAATGGCATGTTTCTTCAAAGGCTAGAGGAACCCTTTGCAGAAGCTGGGCAGCAATCTTTTCCAAACATTTAGTGGATCCTTGCCGAATAAAGCAATTTCATTTTCTGTGGTCAATCATTGTATCCAAAGAAGAGAAATGAAGCTGGTGAAGGATCAGAGAAGTCCTGTGAGGGGTCACTGAGAGAACTGAGGAAAGAAGGTTCTGGGGGGGCTGTAATTTTTCTCTATAACTACTTGAAATTAGGTTATTGTGAGGTGGATGGTGATCTCTTCTCCCAAGTAGCAAGAGACAGGATGAGTAAAAATGCCCCCACATTGCACCATTGCACTGGATATTAGGAAAAAAAGTTATTCACCAAAAGGATTAGTAAGCACTGGAAGAGGGAAATGGTAGAATCAACACTCTGGAGGTATTTAAAAAACCTGTAGAATTAGCACTTTAAGGACATGGTTTAGTGGTTGACTTGGTAGTGTTTTGTTAATGGTTGGATCTAAAAGGTGTTTTTCCAACTTAAATGATTCTAGGATTCTATAACCTAGAAGCCTTCAAGCTTTGCATAGAAAATTAGTTTCTTCTCTTTCTTTCTTTAAGCTAGCTTGAGCGGAATGTAGGAACATAAACCATTTTCTGTTTACCCAAACTTTCTTGTGTCATTTCATCTCCATACTAATAAATGTATGTCCCCAAGGTCATCTGTAAGGCAGAACTGAAACATAATTTCTCAAAATCCATGATTAATTTAGGTATACTTCTTCCTTTTATTAAAAATACAGCACTTCTAATAAGGTTAATCGAAAATATGAGATAGTTAGTAGGAACAAAATATTGAAGTCATTATTATTATAATTTCAGAGTGGATTTATACCCTTTATGGGACTGACTACATGTTATTCAAATCAAATGAGTATTTTCAATGATATCTACTGGAGCAGAGCAAACCTCCTCTCTGAATGTCATATTACACTGACAAAGAAATTGGGAGAAATGTGAAGGTCTTGTTGACCTCTGTGGTCTTGGGCCTTTTGTTTAGTTTTGATGAAAATTATTAAGAATTTTTAGAGAAAATTATGTTCTGAACTTACTGTACAAGAAGAAGGCATTTGAGATGGATAAAGCAGTGGGTATATATAAGAAAGGCTTCTGGGCAATTTTCAGTTGCACTCTGGGCAATTAGACACCCACCTTTAATTAAAAGTCAGTGGAGCTTAGTGACTAAGTACCACTCTTGAGTTTCAAAGTATCATTTAATTGATAGAGGAATTAATTTTAAAAAAGGGGGGGGGAGGGGAGACCATATTTGAGTTGAAAGAAATAGATTTCTGTGAGTCTGAACTGTTTAGACTGAAAAAGTGTCACTAAAATGTTTCTGTAAGGCGGATTAAGAGAAGAACAGGCTAGTGCAGAGTAAAATAGAAAAGAAATGGAGCAGTTGAAGTTTCTGCTTGATTAGAAATCTGTCAGTGAGCAGCAAACTGTGCTAGGACTTTTATGTGAACAGTAAGATAATGGAGTTAGAGCTGCTTCTCCCCTCCTACTTCTTTGCACTGCATCAAAGAAAAGACGTGGCATTTTGGGTGTTGGGGAGAAGATGCTGCAGCTCCAAGCAATGGGAGGCCCTGCATGGGGAACAGGCCCTCAGAGGGGGGGAGAGGCTGATGGCTGAGGCACAAACAGCACATTCTGGGAAGGAAAGTGTCCATTGAGCCATGTGCCAGTTGTCTCCTGCCTTTGAGGCTGAGTCTGTCTCAAAAGAGTCTGTCTCTCAGCCCCAGGGTGAGCAGACCTTCAGTCTAAGCACCAGAGAATAGAAAAGTCACAGGGGGGTAAGTTGATGTTCTTTTCTATTGGGTCCTCCCCACACCTGAAAGGCAAAGGGAAAGACTAAATGTGTAGAGAATATAAAATTCAGTGCCAACCACTGCTGACAACTACACAAACATATGTACATACTCAAAAAGTTTATTCTGAAATTTGTTAGCTGCAGTTCCAAGCAAATGAAATCTTAGTAAACAGTAAAGGCTTTGGAAAGGACCTTGGAAATCGTTGATATAGGTCATTCCATGTCGTGGAATATACTTACTGTTGCAAGAAATAATGTTGCTGAAGGTGCTAGGAATCACCAAAAAATAGGACTGGAAGGAAATTCAAAGGATCATCTCATCCTGCCTTCTGCCCTAAGGCAAGATAAATTCTACCTAAACTGTTTCTAACAGGTTTGTCAAAGATACTCTTAAAAATCTGCAATGACAGAGACTCCAGAGCATCCCTTGGCATTCTGCTGATTAAAGTCCTTCCTTAATATTAGAAGTATTTTCTAATGGATTGGCATATCTACAAGGAGAATATTATGTTATGTGAAATAGAAACAAATATATTAATGAATAACTTAGAGATGTTTTCCATACATATTGATTTTCTTTTCCATTTGAATGAATAAAATGCATAAGATATTACAAGAGGGATAATAAGTGCTAACATTCTTATCATTTAATAAAATAAAGTTAGTTTCTTTTACTGGATATATTCTGGTCCATTCATTAAACCCTGTTCAGATTCTAGAATATCAATAAAAGATATATAAAGGCATTGTGGGGTAATTGATTCCATTTTGGCAGCTAATAAACTTGATATAAAATAAATAACAGCAGAAAAATTCATCTGTTTAATAAAGTTCTGTATTTTTGTGAAAAATCTTTTGCATTTTTAAAAATCAAATACTGAATCATTTCACATAGGAGCCTTTCTTCTGAGCATTCAGAATTGTTTAGAGCTGTGCATATAGGTTTTCACACAGACAATTTATTAACTGATGTTCTAAGACTGCATACATGAGCAACGATTGATAGAATCCATGAAAAATGTAATATTTATGTTAGAAAATTCAACCCTGCATGTATTTATACTAATGAATGCAGGAAAATTACTTATGAAATGTGAAATCCTGTGGTGTTTATCTTCTGAACACTGAAACCCATTTAGGGCTCTACATTTACTGAAGAGGGAGTTCACTTACACAGCTATTCAAAGTTGTCTTCTGGTTCTCTCTTTGTGGTATTGACATTTTGCAGAGTGATGTGGGTGTCTGTGAATGATCTCAGTTTTAGCATCTGATGGTATCTATTATTGATAACCTTGGTGGGGAGAAATAGGACAAATAGGATTTGCAGCTTTCTTTAGTTTGGATTTTTGCTTAGATCTGCTAAAAATAAAAAAAAAATTGACAAAAATTTCATGAAACAAAAATTCAGAGAATTATTTGCTCAGGTAGTGCTGAGATACTTATAAAAGGTCCAAGAAAAACTGAGAAGGTAAGTAGTGGTGCATTTATTTCATAGTGATTTTACTCAAGTTTTGTTGATCTAGGTAGAACTTTTGCACTGGAGTTGAAAGAAGAAATTTAGGTACCTATTATTTATAAAAGAAGTCTTAATAACCAGGTCAAGTTTCATTTGATGTAACCTGAAATAATCATATTTCTGTCTCAAGATATACTAAAACAAAAGCAGAAATCCTGATGTGAAGCAGCAATGGTGATAGAATTTCAGAATGCATTTAACCAATATATTCAATATATTGATTATATATAATGCATATATCTAATATAATATTTATATATTTATAATTTGGATATCCAGTATGGCTTAGATTTTCAAGATGGTGGCCATACTTAGTCCAGGTTAAAACACAGGGAAACAATGAGTGTATTTTAATATTTTTGAAGTGAGTCAGGATTTTTAGGGTGGATTATTTGGGAACACAAGATTTAATCTCATTTTCCATGCACTGATGTGAATGCCAGCAACTCTAATTCTACAATAATGTTGCAGTAGCCATTAAGTTATTATAGTGTATATTTGCTTGAGTAAGTAATGAGAAAGTATTTTTAAAAGCAGAAAAACATAAAGAAATCAAGTAATAGAAATTCAATAGTATAAAAAGAAACAGTGTAATCAAATGCTGCTTTGTTTGAATAAAGTGAAAGATTTTCTTCCTTAATAGTCAACTTAGTTGCCCTCAAGGTATCATGAAGGTAAAAGTGTTTACAAAAACCTGAGATGTTTTCATATTAAATTAGATATGATGAAATGTATAAGCTATACTCTTTTACTTGGAACTTTGAACAAAAAAGTGCTTGTGCTCTAGAATTATTTTCATTTTACTAAAAAATTGAAACCAGGAAAAAACTTCCTTTTTCCCTAGAAAGGTGTGTAGTGATATATTTTATGTAGAAGAACAATGATAAGAATTAGTGTAATGTGAGGATAGAAAAGATTTTGCTTAGTTGTGTAGAAGATAAATTCTGATTGTTCATATTCCTTTCCAAAATTTACATTTTTTTATCCTTTTCATTACATTTATGTACAAAACAAATTTGCTTTGCCTACTATTCTTTGCATTTTTAAGCATACACAGAGTATATGTATGCATAAAAATGGACCAGGTTTCTTTAGCCTCTTGAAATATGATAATTTAGAGCACAAAGAAAATGTCCTTAAATATAAGTCATGTAGGTTTTTTGAGTATGTAGTCAAATACTGGATTTGAGTATTGACTTCAGTGTTGTATGGAGACAAGACATGGCAAAGTTTAACTTTGTGAGATAACGATTCCAAAGGGGAATTTAAAACAACAGAAGATAATGAATGGCAAGTAACAATGCAAATTAAAATTTCTTAATGAAACATAAGGTAATTTAATTTCTTGGACTCGCAACACCAGCTAATTAAAGATGAGTATAAAAAAATTAAGTTGGAACAGAATTGCATACTCTTAAACAAAAATAAAGTGGAAGGAAGCAAAAGCAAAGAAAAATAATTAGAGGGTTCTGATCCAATCTGATATCTTTTAAATAAGAAGAAATGTTTTCTAAATGAAACTAAGAGATACCCAAATACACTGAAGGCAGGGAAAAATAAAAAGGAGGAAAACCCCTTGCAGATCAGCAAAAAGAACGTGAATATCTCTTGAAACAGTGGAGGGAGAATCAGAATAGAAATAACTGTCTAGAGACACTCAAATAATAAAGAAATCAGTGGATTATATGAGAAGCAAGAAATGCGTAAATAAGAACGAGGAGGAAAGTATGGATTTTGGAGAATGTAAAATAAATAAAAGATTTTCACAATCATTACATAGCTTTCCTTGATTCATATTTATATTAATGAGGGTGTTTAAAATGTACACACCAACATATTCATGATTCTTTTTAGGTGAAATCAGTAGACCACAGTTAAATTACAGTATATTCAGTCAAATACAGTCATTTGCATTTAGTGATTTGGATTCTTACAGTAGTTCTTCTTATATAGTTCATTAAATGCAAGAAATTGACTCATGTCAGCAGCACCTTGCACCCTCGCATTTGATTTCATTTCTGTCTTCAGTTATAATTATGATTGCTGTTTGCTAACACTGAAAATTTTTTTGAATAAAAAAGTCTGAATGAAATTAAAATCCTTTTCTAGTATGCTGTTTTTTCAAGAACAAGTTCTTGCTCAGTGCTTTGATCAAACGAAGTCATGAAATTGATCTCCAAGGTCTGGTGCCATGGCCAACCTTGTAGTTTATGTTGTTGTGCACCCTTACTCTGGGTGTATGTGTGTATACAGAGTTTAAGGACTCCCTTTCTAATCCTGGTCTTGAGAATGGAAAGGTGGGGAATGGAATTGCCACTGGAGTGTTGCCAAGGAGTATATCTCAGACCTGAATGTGTAATACTTCACACAGAGCTGCAGACAAGTAGCAAACAAGTGAGTTAGAGGCTTTTGGAAGGGCCTCCAGAGGTTTTCACTTAGCCTCGAAACTTGATATGAGTGACAGTGAGAATACTTCTGGCTTTATTAAGCAGAGCACTGCCTAAGCCCCAAACATCAGTCAGCAAATCTCACCTTAGAGGAAGACTTACACAGGATTGCTAGGATTGTGTTGAATATGCAATTAACAAGCTAGAAAAAAAGTTGACAAAATGGCATACCGCAAAATATACATTAGTCATAGAAAGCTATGAAGACTCCTAGGGGACTAAATGGTAATCAGATATGAATGGAATGGTAGTCAAAATTCCCAAGGGGCAAAAACACAGCAGCATATATAACAAGAGATGACATAAAAAAATGGTACACATTGATCATGTTAAATTAGCTGAATCAAGTAGGGGAAGTTATCAAGTCCATACTGTCATCAATGTAAACCAGTGACCATCAGTGTTTAGGAAACAATCTGCTAGACTGTATAAGAAAAATATGAAGTTAACAAAAACCACATCTTTCTAATGATGGATGCAAGTAGAAGAATGCCTTTATATTGCAGTGGGAGAGATCAAAAACTTGTGATAAATATTAGAAATATAGAAATATCAGGGTACTTTAAAACCAAACTACTCAGTTCAAAATACAGATACATATTATTATATGGATTATAAAATGCTTCTTTTTTATTTCTGAAGTTCTGAAACCCAAGCAAAGAGAAACATAAAAATAAAAATGGTGAAAATATTGTGTTATTTTTAACTCAACATGGCATTGAAGACAGTAGCTTACAAGTTCAGACAGGACATGAAAATGGTTAATAAATATTTAGGTGGAGAAAATAACTAAAAGTCATTAAATCATGTTCAGAAGAATACAATTTTTTTGCAGTTTAGATCAAGCTTTATCTTGATCTAAAGATAAGTAAATTTTCCCAGTTAAGCTCTCCCTCTGTTTGAAGCATTTTATGCTGACTACTTTCAGGATGGGATAAGAGCAAGGCTGTGCAGCAAGATCTGATTTGGAAAGATAATCCCTATAGGAAATTAAGAGGAAGTATGATGTCTCTTTAGATACCATCTTGAAATGTCATCTACTTTTAGTATTTCCTTTTTCTGATTTCAAAAGAGATATCTAGCCTCCTCTAGCTTCTACAGCAACATATAAATCAGAGTTGTCAACGCTGAATTGCCTAATCATCTTTGCCTGTCTACTTTTAGGCACCATTTGCTAATGGTTTACTCACTGCAACATCATGCTGCTTTCCAAATTTAAAAAGCCAAGAATACTGTTGAAATGACTACTAAAATAACACTAAAGAGCACTACTGTCTCTTTCTCCTAGTTCAGTGAATGACAGAGATTTGTTTTATAAATAACAGGAAACACCCTGTGCAGGTATTTTTGCAGGCTCTTTGAAGCAGATGTTGTCTCCTCTAGAAAAAAAAAGGAGCAATTTGTATATGACAATAGTAGTTTGTTTGTCTGTTTATTTGTTAGGAGACTGTTTGCCTTTAAACATTAAATCAGAGGAGACTAAAATCTGGGTTTGGAAATCAGGAGAAAGGCGAAAGGCTATTTTGAGTAGCCTTTCTTAACTTGAGTAGCGTTTCTTAACTGAAACGCCTGCATTTAGAAGAAAAAGTACCTGCATAAATCCACTTTGTTGCATACAATGCACCTGCAGTGCTTCCCACTAAATAAAAGGAAACAAAATTTACCTAAATAAGGAATAGCTAGTTGTGCAGTGTCCCACAGCTATGAAAGTCATAGTTGCAATTTGCTCCTGTGTCTGTGGGGTTTGCATTTAAGTGACACATGAACAAAAAATCACCCTTGGTGCCATGCTCAAGTGCATTTGATTACAGAAAAGGTAATTTTAAAAAATATTCTTGGAACAGATTCTGTGTCAATCGTGTGATTTACATATTGCTGTGTCAGTCACAATGGAAAAATATTATTATCTTGCCTTCTGAAGCAGAAAAGTAGAAACTGTGGTGGCAGTAGCAATGCCTTGCAAACAGAACATCATGTTGATTGCCATGATTACACTACATTTTAATCTACAAAACTTCATTATTCTTTTGCCTTATGCTGATTAAGCAGGGTACATTGGTGAGATTATGCTCACACAACTAGAAAGATAATAATGCAATATAATTATTGCCACACTTTTAATAACTCTTCTTTGTCCCTCATGGATATATGGCAAGAATAGCTGTTTCCATTCTATTCCTTTCAGTATTGTTTCTGATATAAGATTTTGTCTAATCCCACACAGCTATT
Organism: Cisticola juncidis; assembly: GCA_013400215.1. Taxonomy (NCBI): domain Eukaryota; kingdom Metazoa; phylum Chordata; class Aves; order Passeriformes; family Cisticolidae; genus Cisticola; species Cisticola juncidis. The sequence continues at coordinate 318,931 of VXBR01007699.1, read as the reverse complement.
CTTATGCAATTATGTGATGTAATTTTACTTATTAAACATTCTGCTTGTACAGCCATTAGATAACCAAGAGACAAGCTTCATATTAACTTGCTGTACTTGGAACCATCTAAAAACTGGTGATAAACCCAAAATATTGCAACATCTTTTTCATAGTGAGACTAGTTTTAACTGAAAGCAGTCTTCAAAGCATACACTTTGATGACTTTGCATAGGCCCTATTTAGAAAGAGGCTTGATATATCCATGGAAAGATATAAGTCAATATATAAAACTCAAAGCCAAATGAACACTGAAGTTGAATAAATCCATGGAAATGGTACTTTGTTTTGAATTAAATCTATTGGATCTGAAACACTTGGTCTATGTCTGACTGGGCTAGATGTCTTTCATAGCAGCCTGTGTGATGCTTTGGATTTGTGGCTAAAACAGTGCTGGTAAAACATCCTCACATCCTCACAAACAAAGAGTTGGAGTAAGAATGTTTTGATTTCAAAGAGGCCATTTCTTGGAGACCTGCTAGCTGTTGATCCGATTTCTTTTGTTCCATCTCTTTGGTGTCTTTACCCTTCTCTGTCCCCTTCCTTTCACACAGTAATCTATCTTTAGCTCATACCATGAGTTTTCTCACTTTTGTTCTTCATATTTTCTTCCCTGATCCCACTAAGGGTGAGGGAGCGAGCAAATGGCTCGGTAGAAACTCAACTGCTGTTTGGCATCCACCCCTCACAACACTATTGAATCATTTGTAATCTACATTGTTTTGAGAACCTGGTGACTAAGAAATTTTATATGAACTGTTCTGAATAAATCCTAGCTACCACAGCTGTGTGGCCTCAGAAATCCCAAACAAATATTTAATAGAAACAAAGATGAGGGAACAGAGATTACACTTAACTGCTGAGAATATATTGATCCCCAAGTAAAAAGTATCAAAGTACTTCTAAAGCATATCTAACTACATTAATATAAACTATCAACATGCAATGACTAATATGTCATAACTAAAGAACAATAAGAAAGAAGTATAATTTGCTTTTTAAAAAGTTAGTTTTTAATTTTGGGTAAGCTGCTGAAGTCACAGTGTTATATCTGAAATCAGAATTTGGTTTCCTGAAATAAGTAGAATGTTTGAATGAAAAAAAAGTTATGTGGTTTGGATTTTGGTGTAGTGATGCTTGGACTGATTTAATCAAGGTTATATTTACCAGGTAATTAAAATATGCAAATTTAATAAAATTCCATTTTTTCTTTTTCCATTTGAATAATTAAAAAAAAATTCCAGATTTGAAAGGTTACTGATTAACTGAAGGTGGCATTACACTATCTTACTTAAAATCTTTATTTGCCTCTTAACTTGGTTTTCCTACTCATTTATCACTATTATCTTGTTATGTCATCTTTTTTCCTTAATTGAATTAATGTTTGGCATATGAATTTTGCTTAAATTCATGTGGCATCAAGATACAAATGATCTTGTAACGTTTTTATTTAGTTTCCTCTGATGTGCCATCAGCTCTTCCTCTATATCTAAATGCTTGATCCTGTTTTTCATTTACTGTAAATTTTCGAAGTGAAGTCAAAATCAACCAGGACTGGTTAGCAGCCATTTGAAAGTCTTGAGGTAGCACCAGTGGTGAGATCTAACCTGAGCTTCTTACATGAGTGCTCAGAGTACACTTCTCCATCACTCTCAAACCAGAACAGGAAAACTGCTCCACATTTCTGGAAGTGGTTGTTCCCTATGCTGGGCTTTTCTGAAAAGCTGTGAGTTTTCTGTGGTTGAACTTAGAAATTACACTTGGAAAGTACCAACAGTACAATTTAGCTGATAAATGGCTGAGAGGAAATAATAAATGGCCACATATTCAGCTGACCTGTATTTTGGAAAAAGCAGAATACTCTGAATTGTCAGTGATGTTACAATAAAATATCTGTCTGCTTCTTCCAGGGGAATATACTGGAATGAGTCTCCTCCAATTAATCTCTCTCCATGGAATTTCACAGAAGTATAAAACTTACTGTGAACAATCTCTGGGGCGGTATTGTAAATTGGACAGAAAGAAATTAAGATTTCTGAGAAATAAATGGAACTGACTAATACAGTTCTCCTTGAGGTGTGTGAGGGCACTGTGTGTCTCTGAGAAATGCATGAATGCCATTAACTCTGTGGATTTTATGCAATCCTCAGTTAAGTTTACAGATAAGCACATATACCATAGACATAACTGATTAATTTATTCTGAGCTCAATAATGCATGTTTGCCCTTGGAATTTTCCTGTAGATGCTAATAAAGTAGGAGCAAAAAAGGCTGTTAGCCATGTCCATGGTCACTGTCTCTCTCAGCATCTCATGGACAGGAGACCAGGCAATCCTGAGTGAGTCTATCTGAGCAGGTTGTGAGTCTGTCTGAGCAGGTTGTGAGTCTGTCTGAGCAGGTTGTGAGTCTGTCTGAGCAGGCTGTGAGGTGCAGACCCACCGTGGATCACAGTGAGGAGGACAAGAACTTACATAAGGGTGTACAGTCCTCAGTCACTGATTTCCCCCATCTGCCCCCAGTGCCAAAAATGAGACAAGGTAGATGTCTGTTGTTCCTGCAGTAGTAATTACACAAAACTCCATCCCCAACCATCCTGTGCTCTGAAGCTCTCTGACTCCTAAACTTCTTGCTATCATATATCAAAACAAAACCAATTGAGATACCTGTAGCAACCCCCCTGAGCTCTTGCTTTCCTTGTGACATGTTCTATTTTCTTCCATTAATCTCTTTGTCCTCTTTTATTTCCTTCTGCCTCTGTCATCTGTGTGTTTATGTACATACAAATTCAACAGTGGGCTACAAAGGCAAGCTCTGGCTTAAACAATTGTAAGGATTTACCATAAGAGTGTATCTCAGTGCTCTTGGTTTCATCATGTTCTGATACAGACTGTATATTGATATAAGCAGACCATCCTCTCTCAGTGGAAGTGCCACAGGGGTAGACAGCTGTCTATTATCAATTCCATCTTCCAACTCAGCCAACGTGCCTGTGTGATTGAATATCTGTTTTAAAACATCAGTGTGGTGCCTAACACTCCCCAAGGGAAGCCTGACTCACTGATAAGGTCACTTGCACCTCACAACTTCTGGACATTGGATACGAGTGCCTCCTCAGAGCCCCACATCAGTGGGGGCATGTGGAGAATAAACAGCCACAGCTGAAAGGGGTGGCAGCACAAAGGAAAACAGCAGTGATGTTCCTGACAAGGATATTAATCATGAGGATCAACGTCAGGAAATGGCTGGAAAAAGTCAAAAGAGATCAGGTATAAAGGAACAGTTTGATAGATTTATCTTCTCCTTTAGAAAAAAGAACAGGAAATTAAAAACAGGTATTTATGATAACTGCATTTTCCATCAGAGCTAAATCAAATATATATATATATATATATACACACAAAAAGCCTATTCAAGTTTTATCTAAAATTTTAAAAATGTGCTTAATTTTCTCCTGGAGTCCCCTGTGAAATGGCCATTTTTACCTATCATATTTTTGTAGTTCAGCCCCAGCTGGGCAGCTCAGTCCCACAGAAGAGCTGCTCTACGCTCGCTCTTCAGTGAGAGGAGGAGAGAAACAGAAGTTTAAAGTGAGAAAAAACATAAGTGGCATTAAAGACAGATTAATAGATACAAAAAAGCTGTGCACACAAGCAAAGAAAAATCAGCAATTCATTCCCAAAGGCAGGCAGTTCAGCAATCTCCAGGAAAGCTGGTCTCCATCCACAGAACAGTGATTTGGCAAGACAAGAAGCATCATTCCAAATGTGCCACCCTCTTTCTTCTCCTTCAGCTTTTATTTCTGGGCATGATCCAGTATGGTCTGGGATATCCTGCTGGGCAGCTGGGTCAGCTCTCCTGGCTCTGAGCCCTCCCAGCTTCTTGGGCACTCCCAGGTCACTTGTGCGTGGTGTGAAAAGTGAAAAAGGCCTTGACTCTGTGTAAGCACTGCTCAGCAGAACCTAAAACATTCATGTTAGCAATTATAAACATAGCACCAAAGCAGCTACCACGAAGAAATTAACTTTATCACCACTAAAAACACATACAAAGTATTTTTTTTCCTATTCTGATTGTGATTTTTCCCACAGAGCATTACACACAAGTTCTACAACCTGAGGGGCATCTGCAGATCTCAAAGATGGCAATGATGGGACAATCTGAAAAGGAAATATGGGGGATTTAAATTTTTTTTTCCTTATTTGAAAATCATTCAACATGCCTCATGGACAAACTGTGAATAACAGTGCTTAACACAGTGGAGGAAGGAAAACTAGAACAAAAACCTGAAGCACAAACATTCCCTTCAAAATTAAGTATACATACTTCACACCTGATCACTCGAATCCTGAATGTCCTTCAGTCACACAGAATGCTTCAGCAGCTGAGTACGCAGAGTACCTAGAAGATTCCTCTCTCTACCATTTTTGTTTTCATGCCCAACTTTCCTTTTAAAAAAAAATGTTTTTCTTAAGAAAATGTGCAAATTTTGTTGTGCAGATACAAAATTATAAATTGAATATTTTCAGCTACAGTTTTGAAAATATTCCATTTGTATCTGAGCAGACTGACAGTGGCGTTTCATGTATTTGCTCATCTTTGCAAATCTTTACTTGTTATTTCTCATTATCCACTCATAAAAAAGAAATGCATAAATGGTTAGATGAAAGGAGAACAACTCAAACAAGAGATTCATGTCATTATCACAAATTATTCTCAGCATTATAAAGGGAATAATGATGAGGAAAATAAAGAAAAGCAAAAAACAAACCTAATAAACTATGCTCTGTTTCTGGTTCATTTGTGTATAGTTAAATAAAAAAAAGTAAAACATACGTTTGGTATCACATTTTTGTTTATTTGGTAAAAAGAAAATAAGATTAGTATTTTTGAAAGTATTTTAACTTACAGAGCTGAAAAGTTTATTTAAGTACTTTCATTGTTTTTCTAATATAAAAATTATGCATATTTTGATCTCCAATTTTAAACAAAATGGTGGTAGGAAAAAACACTTAATCTAGGCAATTACTGAATTACAGTTAAATCAGAAAATTAACAGTCATGCTTTTTTTCCCACAAATCTCACAGCAACAAAGACTGGCAAAGGGTAGGTTCAAGTTAGAGTCGTAGAAAGCAGTCCTTAGTACTTGTGTTCAGCTCACTTTTTCCGTTTTAGCTTTTAAAAAAATTTAATTAAATTTTTAATCTGCTGTAAGAACGTTAATTGTTATTATCTCATGAGGGCTGAATGACTTTGGATATAGAAGCATCTATCTGCAGGATGAGTAAACAGCAGCTAATAAGTAATCATTATTGTATTTGGATTTAATTTAAAGTTTTTTGTTTGTTTTCTTTCTGTCTCTAAAGGGTGGAGAAGGAACACCTGCCTAGGAAGAAGCATTCCGAGCAAATTTCTCTCAAAGGCTTCTCTAAAAATTCTCTATTTCACTCTGAAAACATTGTTATGAGGCACTGTTTTGCTAAGATGATTCAGAGCTGTAAATTGGGATGGGATCACATCTCAGAATTTTGCTTTACTTCTCTGAGTCTTCATTCTCTTAATAGACAATGTCTTCATTATGTCTAAAAGAATAATTGATAAAATCAGGATACCAAATTTGCATCTGTGCTGAGTCTCTCGGTGTTGTTGTTGACCAAGACAGGAATGTGACATAAACACACTGAGATCTTGCAGGGACACCTGAATTGTTTTGTTGGGCTCCCCCTTCCATAGGGACTGCAAATTTCCAGTGCTTCCATATATGGGTGGTTAAGGACCTATTATTAATAGAAAGTTTTTTCTTATTTTCTCCCCCACCCTTGTTTTGCTGAGTGAAAGAAGTGACACCTGATATCCAACCAACATCAGCCCACCACAACATCAAACTCCTTTACTGTTTTTGATAATGTCTCACCTCTCATGTTTCTAAAATGTAGGATTCAATTTTAAAGAATGTGTTTTGTCACAAGAAGAGATTATTTTATGATAATAAAATTTTTATTATCATATTAATGAATTTAACTTTGTATGATCGTGGTCCTGCTCTGGTTAGCTTCCTATTGATTGACATTGCCTGCACAGTATCCAACTTATTTTCTATTTTGGTCATCTCTCTTACTTCAGAAAAATATCCTAAATTTGGGTATTTTTATTGCTAATGTATTAATGTAACCTGTCTCAGATCAGTTATCAACATTTGTGTGTGATATTAATGAGAGCTTCCTCTGCTCTTTTTATTAACAAACAAATAAAAAAATCCCAAAACAACAAAACTAACACAAAACCAACAAAGACCCAACAAAAATGCGTCTAAGTCCAGTGTCACCATACATCCTCAGTTCCATCTCACTCTTGGTCATGTCTTGAAAGTTGTTTAAGATTTGTTTAGGAGAAATTTCAAGCTTCAACAATATAATAGGTAACTCAGTCAAGAGATGACAGTGCTACCTGGAAATGTCCTTTTCCCAAGCATGAAGTCTGTGATTTTTCAGAATTAATGTACATGTGATCTTGGCTTACAATTATAAATTTCCTACCTTTTTTTTTTTTTTTTTTTTTTTTTTTTTTTTTTTAAGATTTCTTTAAATTTTAGGATACTTGTTCCCTTATAAACACACACATAATTCCCTCTAAAAATGATTCCTTGCTTGATATTGATAGGAGTCAATACTGGACTTGATGATTGTTTGCAATGATTTTGTTGCAAACGTATCTGAAAACAATCTGAGAAGGCTGTGTTCCCTCCAGCAACTTCTTAGCAACCTTTATGTGAAATATGGAGCAGATGAGTAAGGAACCAACTGACTGCATGTGGAGAATATGGAAGCTACAAAGTACAAAGAGGTCTGCAAAGCACTTCCACACCATTAGGAATCTGACCACAGATTTTCTTTAGGACAAAGGTGTATAGAATAGAATATCAAGATTATCAGGATATTCTACAGAACTGAAAGAATCACAGAGTGATTCAGATTACACTTAAAATGCAATATCTTAAAAATACAGAAGAGCCCCAACAGGACTCTGTTTGCACAATTTCTCAATAAACTGCTAGTCTAATTATATACAGGATAGTATGAGCTAATACACTTTTATCACACTTAGCAATGAAAATTCAGCATTCAGATGTTAACTGCATCTAACCCTGCATTTAGATTGTCCTTTAAAATCCATTTTCTACAGCATTGATTTTACAACTAATAATTATTTTTTTCTCTCTTGTTACCAGCCTACCACAATTAGAGGCAATAGAAATAAAAGTGAAAATTAAATATAGATGGTGAAGTAGTGCTTTGCTGCCAACACTCATACTAAAAAGGCTAATTTACTAGCTGTTACCTTGATAAATAATTATTTGTGCATAATCAAACAATATCATAGGATGTTGCAAGGGGTAGCAAATATTCTCAATTAATTTCTCGAGCATTCCCTTTCAGTGTCTGAAAAATATAAATCAATCTCAGGCCTACTTTAGCAATGTGGGATAATGAACAGCCTGGCAACAGATTCTCCTATCTGAACAAAGGTTTTATAGATATGATCTCAGAAACTACAGAAAGATGCCATGCATAAACACTTCCCTCAGCATTAAGGTGTCCCATAATCCATTGGCCTATAGAGGTACTTCAATGAATTTTGTACTGCAGTGATCTAAGTCACAGCAAAGCAACATCACTAAAAGTGACATAAAACCTCATTTAAAGTCCTTAAAATTTAGCTAAAACCTATTGTTCGATTTTGACTACAATAGAGTTAATTTTCTTCATGGTAGTTTTTATGGGGCTGTGGTTTGGGTTTGTGACAAAAAACACTGCTGGGACCTCAGGGATGTTCTAGTTATTGCTGAGCAGTGCTCATACAGAGTAAAATATGGAGAGAAATAACAAAAAAATAAATGCATGTGCACATTTTCAGTGTGAAATTTTAGGTTCTTATATAGAAAAATGTCACAGAAGAGCAATGTAAAACATGACTTGGTTTTAACTTGGTAGAATTTTTGTTCTTTCAGAATTCACACCCATCTCTTGCTGCAGTTGGGATGCAAAATGTGGAAAGGAATATGCACAAGGTAGAATGCTAACAATAATATCCTGGGTTAAACTCTTTGCAACGTTATTACATATGCTTTGGTTGTTTGAAATATGTGAGCATGAAGGCAGGAAGGAAAAAACAAGGTTTATTTTTGGTATGTACAGGGCTAATAACATGCTGCCAAGTGTTTAACAATTTTAAGGACATGAAGGTGTTACATGCCAATGCTTCAAAGGTCCATCAGAAAATGCTCTGTGACAGACAGAAACTGAATGTGTTTATCTGTTTTGTGTTAAAGGTGTTGACCTACTGAAAGGCATTTTTATTGCCTTTTTTCTTGTGAATGAGGAGTTTGTAGTATGTTTGCAGCATCAGTAGACACGTTCCCTATTGAATTTATTTTGTGATTATTACTGGAGCAAACAGAAGCCTTTTTTCTGTTCTTCCTAGCAGAAAATTAAACAATGTCACAATTTTGAATGGTTATGAACTGACGTTTTCCCAGTGGCTTTTAGAATGTAATCATTTAGGCAAAAAAAAATATTACTAACATTTTTCATAAAATTTACTAAAATAAAATTGCACTGAAATATTGGAACTGGATTCTGCATATCAATAAGTGCACATCAAGTGAGAAAAATATTAGTTCAAAAATAAATGTATGTTTTTCTAACTATATCCCCATACATTGTAATGACAACAGAGTGAGTTATTTGTATACTTTTAATGTTTTGTTTATATATATATGTCAGACATTTTCCCTGCAGTTTCAACAGAAAGCCATTATTGCTTGGTTAATTTCTTGCAGGTGTCACAGAAACATTGATGAATGAACTGTTAGTCCCATGTGGAGGCTGGATCTCCAGTTATATAATGATTTTTTTAAAATACAAAATTGATGAAATATTTCTATTATATTTATTGTTCAGTTTTCTGAGTCAAATGCTGAAATCATCATACCCACTTCAGACACTTGCATTTAGCCTAATTTTTAACCTTTAAGGTCTTTTTAATGGACTTGTGGTTGCTAACATTAAAGCACCAGTACAATTTTCTGTCTACCAGTTTATGGTGTTGACCTATAACGAATAATTGGACTGACCAGAAATGTAATGATTTAAATGGAATTAACATGCCAGGCAATGAATCAGACAAGAAGAACACACAAAATCAAACTGGCAAACATTTAGAAGGACAAGCCTGAGTGCTGGAGAACAAAAGGAAGTGCATTGAAAACAAATCTGATCAGAAGTGACAGGCTGAGACTTTGCTGTGGAAAGTAGGAAGTTCGGAAGAAGAAACTGAAAGACAGAAGCAATTTTGTAGGATGGCAAAAGAATCCAACAAACCAATTGACCAAACAAAACCCCAAAAACATCATAAAAGGATTCATAACGAAATTGTGGTCAAGAGGTCATAAAATTAATTTGTTTAATCCGTTATTACACCTGACCCAAGTGGAAGAGACACGAGACAGATTCTGACATCCTGACAGGACCATGCTAATTCCATACACATCCATCAGATTTCACTCTTTGATGTTTTCTTCTGTATTGTAAAACTTTCTAATATACTGTTTATAATACAAAATTTAACTTTTGTTTTAGAGTAGAAATATTAAAGTACAAGTTCTTACAGAATCAACTGCCGTTATGCAAATACACCACAGCATTTCTACTGCTCTTTCTTATTTGTGGAACACTTGCGGGTCTTTGAGAATTCAAATTTATGAGGACACCTCTTATACAGCATTTTGTACAAACCAGTTCCTTTAAGTTCCTTAACCACTGATCATGGAATCACAGGATGATTTGGCTTAGATGGGACTTTAAAGATCATCTAGTTCCAACCCCTCTGCCATGGGCAGAGACATCTTCCACTAGGTCAGGTTGCTCAAAATCCCATCCAATCTGGCCTTGAAACTTCCAGGGATGCATTACTTTGTAAATTCTCGTTTAAAAAAGTGGATTTTTTTCCTGTCTCTTCTGAGTAGCTGGTGTATAAAAGGAAGGCATGCCAAGATATTTTGTGTTGTCCTTCTGGGACATAGACCTGGTCTATTTTGAATGCAGAGTTGGTTATATTTTTATGTTTCTTCAGCTTTGGCACACCAATATACTTGCAGAATCTAGAACTAGAAGTATGGTTATAAAGGAATTGTTGACATTTCTTTGTTTTAGAGAAAATATCTCACTTGGATTTTTACCTTGAAATAGATTCTGTAAACAACTTACATAGAAGAAAGGAAATGGTATTTTACATTTGATATGTAAACTGGGAGAGCACGATGGCAAAAATTTTTTGCAAAATAATTTGAACACTTTTGACTACATAAAGAAATTTGGAGGCAATGGAACCCCCACAGAGAAAGAAAAAAGAGTTTAATATTTACAAGAGAATTTCAAGAAAACGTGGAGAGTGCTCAGAGGGACCTACATTCTTATTATGATTGCTTGGATGAGAACAAAAGGAAGAGATGAGAAGAAAGGGAGAGAAAGAGGGAGGGAGAGAGATGGGAGTGACAACTCTTGAAAATTGCAATTTATTTCATTCAATGAAGGCAAAAGAGCACCAGGGTCATTATGCAGTGTCTGAACAGGGTCACACAGTGCGTGTCCAGCAGAGGAAGATTTATTTGACATACAGAATTAGTTACTAAAATCTCCCATTAAAAAAAAAAAAGTTTGTGTTTGCATATGTTACAACGCCCTTGAATTCAGTCAGCTGTGAAAGCTTTTCAAGATCCATCCAGCTGTGAATGGCAAAAAGGCAGATTTTGATTCCACTGTATAAATCAGACTCTGGAGCTGTACCCATCCTCAATCTCGAATAACACCATATAGTATAACATAAGGCTTTTTGTTGCAATCCATATCAAATTTTATTACATTAAGAAAAAAAATAAATTATGATGACTATCACTAACTTTTTGTGGTGAAGAATATGAAACATTCACCTTATTATAATTTTTAAAAGTTAATTGTTTTCTTTATTTGCAACAGAAAACCTTCCTCCTTCTGGGAAAAAGGTTGTTTCAACGAGAATAATGAAATGTTTTCTGAATTCACAGAAAAATGGAAATTGGTGAGGCTCTTCAGAAATCAAGGCTGTATGCCATACTCTTGCTCCTTGGACTGGTGGTAAGTTGATTGAGCAAAACTAAACCCCACCCTTTTTCTTTCCTATAATTTCCTTGCTCTACTGTCATTACACAAGTATTAATGAAAATGGAGGACAATATTAAAACAAAATTTTTGCACAGAAATGCATTTAAATAAAGTATTGAAATAAATATATTAAATCATTAAAAGCTGAAGAAGAAACGTAAATGCTTTGGTTAGATGGATTTTTATGACAAATGTGCAAATGAAAAAAATATTGTTTGTTGGGATGAATGTGTAAAGCCTTGAAGAAGAACTCATTACTTTAAGGCAAATAAATGTATCATTTATCTTGTAACTCAACTCAGAATAACGATTTTCAGTTAGCTGTTCTGAGGTAGTTTCTTTATAGAAGCCTTAATAAGCTGGAAAATGTGGTTTCATGCCAGTGACTCACAGGGCTTTCTTTGAAATAGAAGGGAAAAAAAAAAGCTCTGAGTTGCGTAAAAGTATCAAGGGACACCTTTCCTTGCTTTAGAGAATAATTTATTCAAGATTAATAGCAACAACTAAGCAGAATATAAGCGACTTGGCTTCTTGATGGGACTATGTGAAAATCCTCTTCTTAGGACAGCAACTCCTCCTTACCTAGAAAAGGCTCCCCACATGAGCCACTTCTGATCTCCACAGTGAAAGCATCCTTTATGCTGATTGAACCATTTTTGTCTGTCACCTCCTCAGCCACTTCCTTAAGACCATCCTCTAGTCAGATCTTCCAACCATAGAGTCATATGAAAAAGAAATATTTTTTTAATAAGAGATTTCTAGAATTTTTTTTTCTTTTTTTAGTCTATGTACATGACAAATTTAAAAACAGTGACCCATTAAAATCACAATTAAACAGCTTAAGGCAGTATTTCAGCTCCAAGCTTTTTTATGACCTACTGCTCTAAAAAATTGAAAAGTAAGCATGAAAAGAGATTGAAGGTTAAAGAATGACAATGCTCAACAGTCTGCTGTGAAAAATACCTTAATCCTTGAGGCAGCATTTGTCTGTGCTGTGAAGGCCAGTGTGAGGACCTCTGTACCCATTGAGCCCTGGGGTAAAATTACATGGAACAGATGAAGGCATCATTTAGAGAGGGTTGGGTTGGGACAAAGGAAGGATCATGGCATGTGGGGCTGCACAGGGTCCACTGGTGCATTGCTGCTACTGATTAAAGTGGTAAATAATGAGTTCAAAATGTTTTGAGCAGCTGTTGGTGTCAGAGATCAGATTCATCCTCAGCAGGAAAGAATGAAGATAACAGAGTTTAAAGTGCTCTGGAACAGACCAGAGTCCCAAAGGATTTCACCCCAAATGTTCTTCAACTGCAGTCTAGTTTGTGCTGGTTTGTTTTGGTTTTGGTTAAACTTGATTTCAAAAACATGTTAATTATTCATAGGCAGTCACAGTTTGTATAAATACTGTGGAGATAATGCTGTTTTTATTAATCTACTTGCTTCAGTTCAATCTCATTTATTTGTCCTGTGGTTTTGGCCATGAAAATAAAAATTAAACACAAATGTAAGAGCAGATTTGTAGGATATGAAACAGACCTCTGACCTTAGGTTGTTTATTGGGGAACCAATCTGTTAAATACAATGGGGGCATTTGCCCAAGGGTCATCAACACAGCACAACAGACTGCTGAGCTGTCATGGAGAGAAGCATGGTAAAAATAAAAAAACATTCTAAACAATATTTCTGCTATTCTTTGGATCATTTACAATCTTTCTGCTGTTTTATTATGCATTTGCATAATAAAAAGAAGTATCCCTTATGTGTCTCTGCTGGCCTGCCAGTACCTCTTGAATTTATCAATCATGTGTTGCAATCTCTTCTCCAGAGCTGTAATTGGAAATAATTTGTAAGCTGAGTGGAAGGAAAAGTAGAAATCAGGTGTGAACATTCTTTCTGAGAAATCACTCCACTTTCATATGTGCTGCTGAAATCTTAGCTATCCCTGCCTAATCTGAATTTCTCTGTAATCCAGCAAAGGGAAGGAGTTGGGACATTATGATAGCAGAACTCATATTTCTAATTTTAGTTGTTTTAAGATGGATTTAGAAAAAGAAATGAGGAAAAAAATTGAGTCAGCCAAAGTTAGCAGTTATTTAGGTGTTTATTTTCCCTAGTAAGCATCTTGAAATGATGTAATTCTGTCAAAATTGCTGGTATTTTTAAAAGCCTAAAATATTTACTCTGTGCCCTAGAACTGTAAATTGATATCTGGTTGTTAATTGATCAAAGGAAGAAAACCCACAATTAATATTTGTTGGATCTATAATTATTCTTCAACTATGCTTGGGATCTGCAATCTCTTTCACCATTTTATTTAACAATTTTCTCTTCTTGAATAACTTATTATTGTCAAAAAATGTCTATGGAAACTGTAAATATTCAACTTTAAATAATTCACTGCTGTGAAATATTTGGTGAATGCTGACAGTGCATAAAATTGCTAGCTATTGTTTTAGCTGTATTTTTTACATTATAATAATTTTGAAAATCATTTTCTCATAGCAATGCAATTGTGAATTCAGTTTTTATTTTCTTGGTTATTATTTTGTCACTAAATTTCATATTTTCATTCTTAACATTTCTGGAATAGGAAAGAATTCCTTATTGTCAGAGCATAACCTTTCTGCCAACATGCATTAGAGTGAAGATAATTTTTTTACTTTATTCAAGTGCTTGTTAAACATTTTACAAGAGAGACATTTTCTGCATTTGGGTTGTAGAATTTGGTATGATGTGCATGTTGATAAAAGGAATTAATATGATATATACATTAATTGTAAGAAATTGACACTAAGTTCTAAAAGCATTTTTTTGCTGTTTTGACTGCATTACAGAGGATTTTGCCATACAAGAAGAACATGCAAATATATTTGTTTTGGTGATTAGTTTTTTCCAGTATTTGATTTCCAGTAAAAATACTGGATTTAAACTGAAACAACCTCCTGTAATGTCAAAGATGTTTTTAGTTGCTATGATATTTGTGCTTTCACAGCAAGAAAGGGACTGAAAACTCATCAGTGAAGATAACACTGAGAAATGAGTAATCACCAGAAAAAAAACCTGATCCAGATCAGGACTGAACAATATTCCAGGTATGTGGTATTTTATGCATTTTCAGTCTGAAAAACCCAGAAAAGAACAGAATGGGACAGAAAGAATGAAATAAAATAGAATGGGACTGAATGTGATGAGGTCTTAAAAGAGACATTGTGGCAAATACTTGAGGGACAACAAGTATTTACCACAATTATTGCATGCTGTTCTATAGTTTGTACTGTTCAGAAGATCTTTTTTAACAAATGACCTTTTCTGATCACAAAAAACATGGATTTTCAGCATCCATAAGTCCATATATAACTACTGTCATCAGTACTTTTACCTTGATTTATACTGAACAAAGATCTGATTAGAGGAAACTAAAAGGTGTCTATGCTATTACAAGCTTCAGACAAATCACTGATAGGTAACAGCATTTCTCTTTGGCTCTGTGCCCATTTCAGAACTTCACAGTAAGAAATTAGTTTTAACAATAATAGTACATTTTAATTCTAATTAAAATTAGTTCATTAGTTGTAAATCTTGATTAATTAAAATTTGAAATTAAGAAAAATGCTTTCATTTCCTCAAATCACAATATACACATCCAAGAAAAAACAGTTTTCAGTGATTTTTTTTTTCAGTCTAGCAATTGATTAAATTCTGAAAACTTCCCTGGAAAATGTCAGTTGAGATAACTTCTCTTAAAGCTACCTTCTAAAGGACTTTTTCTTTAAAATATTACTCTGAAATTCTTAATATGTTATGGTTATGTCATCTGGACTTTATTTTTTGAGTCAAGCTTGGTTATATGACATTATTCCTGAACTTAGAAACCTAGGTGGTTTAAGAACTACTTTTTGTGAGAAGAGGATATAAAACTGAGTTATCAGGGACTATGTGGAGGAAAATACGAAATCATGGAGAAAATTTTATTTATTTACTAATTTATTGGAATTTTCTTGCAGTTCTATTCTCTGTATCAAACCATGCGAAAGAGGTAAAAAAGCCTTAAAGTGAAAATTTCACTTGTATTTTCCTCATTTATCTTCAACCATCAAGATACTTTCTTAACTTAAAAATATTTGTCATAGCCTAATTTGAGTCAGCAATTAATTACAGCTGGGGAGGAGAATTGAAGAAGAAAAAGTCAAAGTCATGGCTTAATATAAGAATGGTTAATAATCTTTTAAATAGAAAATATAATGATAATATTTCTAACAGTAATGATAAAAACAACAACAACAACAAAAATAACAAACCAACAAAATAACAATAGTATAAGTAAAAACTATAATGAAAAGGTGGTGATGGTGAATAAACACAAGAGAAAAAGCTGTTCACCCCTTGCTGACCAATCCCTGGTCCATCTCTGACCATCCCCAGACAATCCTGCCAGTGTTCCTGGTGAGTGTGATGTTCTATGGTGTGGAATGTCCCTTTGACCAGCTCAGGTCCCCTGTCCTGCTGTGCTGTGTCCTGGTTTCCTGTGCACCTGCACAGGCAGAGCATGGGACACTGATAAGTCCTTGATTAAGAGTGAGCATTGCTTAGCAATAAAGTATCCAAAGGTTATCAATATTATTCTTGTATTAAGTTCAAAACACAGCACTGTATCAGCTACTAAAACAAAACTAGAACAAAGTTATTTAGGACTCATTTCATTTTAAGGACTATTGACTAATTCTGTAGGGTTTTAATAAATGTCAGGCTGTTGTAGATAAATGGATTTTAGCTTAATGAAATATAGATATGTGTAAATGCATTTTTGGTGTATGACCCATTATTGATGGAAGCTAAAGGCAGAGCACCTTTTGTTACATGATGTGCCTACTAAGGTATAGCACATCAAAAAATAAAAAAGCCAGTTTATAATCTGTCACTTCTCTGAGAGGTGCACTAGTCTTCAAAAAATCATGACTTCTACTAATGTGATAGTGCTATATGTACTGTATCTGAGTTACTGCTACCCAAATTCTTATCTGGCAGAAATATAGGTAACGGAAATTATTATTGTATTTCTTGTTTTTCTACTATATATGTATGTGTGTGTTTGGAAAACAAATAGTCAAAAAGAGGTATATGTATGATTTCTTGTCAGTAGCTATGAAACTACACATTCTAAAATTAAATAACATGACTGCCAAGATGAAACATATGATAGACAGAAATTATATAAGTAGAAACTATCTTTAGGTGTGTGTTAAAAACAGTTTATTGTTTTTAGCAAAATAGATATAGAGTTGTATGGTCAGATTCCATTTATTATTTCACCACACATATACAAAACTTCGTGGGGAATAAGGGACTGTGAGCTGGTCTTGTAGCAAAGAGCACAACTAAGTTTGTCTATTTTTTATGAATTCTCTAGAGCAAAAAATTGCAATACAGAAACGTCAAGTCTCCCTTCTCATTTGCGTCAAAATTTCTTCCAAAAGAAAAAAAATAATTCCAACAATCTGTTCATCACAAATTCAAACTTATTTAAAAGGCCTCATTCAAATCTGTAGTTGGAGGCATTCACCTCACTCATCTTCTCTGACCTGGCATTTGTAAGAAAGGCAATATCTGGTGCTGCTCTTGTAGTTCATATGACTTTGCTTTATTTGCTGGAGCTCAGACTGGAGTAACATGAAGAATCAGTACACAATAAAGAGCATAGGAGTTCTTCAGGAAATGCAGCCAACTCAAATTCATAAAGGTCATGCTCATTTATTATTTAGCTTATCACTAGGAAACTCATATGAGAAAAGCTTCTTAGAATTTGTAAACATTACACCACCTTTATTAGTCTGATCCTAAGGGAGCAATGCAGTGGAACTGATGTGGAAGAAATATGTACACAACTAGAAATACAGGTGTTAATAATATTCTGCACTGATACGGGGGTGGATGGAGCAGTTAAAAACACATTACTGGCTTGCTGGCCATGAATAAATGACTACAAGATTATTCCATGGAAACACTAAAATAAATCATTGGGGCATAAGAACAGGAATTATTTCCTGGGGGAAGAGGTAGTTAAGTCTGCAGAAAGCTTATTAAAAATGCGGATGCTTTAATAAAATAGAGAGAGAGGGAGAGAGAAATAGAGAGAAAATGCTGGCATAGCTTTAAAGACCAGAAATATTTAAAAGATTTGTTGAAAAAAAAGGTATGTCTAAGACAAACTGTAACTGCCTATTACATTGATGAAAACATGGAAAAATCACGAAGAAAATCAAATATTAAGGGAGAAAAATATTGCGTTGTAATAGAATAAAAGGACAGATTAATCATTCTTTTAGTCATTCATCCTGTAGAAACCAACTTAATCTCAAAAAAGGAAAGTACATAGTGTGTCTGGATGCAGTGTATTTGACTGGGATACACAGATCTCAAGGAAGAATGAGAAGGTTGAAAAAGCAATGATGGGACACAAATTATCAGTACAGTGATATTCATATGGACTTTCTGAAACTAGTTTTGAAACAGTCACAAAGTCTGTGCTGCTGATAAAAGCTGCCCAGGGTACAACTGCTATTCTCAGGTAAGTCTGCATGTCTAAAATAATTCAGAGTTTCCAGGACTGTGGAGTTTGAACGTCAGAATGGTGAAAATCTTTTTTTAAGACATTCCAAAATTTAGAGAACAACAGCAAAAATTTACTGTGAATCACAAAAAGTTAGATCTCCTAGCCTTACCACAATGATTTCCTGTGACATTTCTCCACAGAACTATGTGTTGACAAATTCTGCTCTTCTCAATGCAATTTTGTATTCCTGCTAATATGAAGTTGTTATTTGAGGTTAGTAAATCTTGTGTGATATGACCCAGCCTTTCATGAGGACTGCAAGGAAATCACAGGACATCACCAGTGTCCCTTCCCTTTGCTCCAATTAAAGAAGGAATTTGCAATGGGAATTTGCATTATTCTGAGAGAAATCTGCCAGGGTTGTTTGAGCAAGCAGCTCTAGTATTGCACAGGGAGAGGCCACAAAGGGAGCTTTCCAATTGCAGGTTTGCTGGATTCCAACAAAGCAAAAAGATAAGCCACAGGAAAATGGCATTGGAGCTGTTTTAGTGTTTGCAAATTGATTTTTAGACAGATAAATGCCTTGACAAACTGAGAGAAGAGATCTGTAAAAAATGAAATACCTGATCTGGTGTTTTGTTGGGGTTTTTTTTTTGGTTTATTTTTGTTTTGGTTTGGTTTGGGTTTTTTATGTAGCCTTTTTTCAATTGCTTCATTTTTCTTCTTTTAATGATTTTATTTTATAATTTAAACTTTCAATAATGGCTTTCCTTGTCTAAAAGAAGTTCCTGTAATACTTGTAGCCCCTGAAGCCCTAATTCTGCAAAAGGCTGTGGCAGAAACTCAACAAATAATATTTTTTTCTTTTTCACTCACATTGTGATTTTTTTATTTTCTAATGATTGCACATGGTTTCTGTCCTCAGGAAACATTATTTCCAAGTTTGAAGATAATAGGACGTGATGCCTTGAATATGGGAGAACATTTTTGCTTTTGGGAATATCTCAACTGCTGTTTAGAACTGATTGGCCTAAATTCATCCTGGTCTATAAACTTTTTTAAAAAATCTGTGTTTTATATACTTTCAAAACTTTGTTATCTAACATGGCAAGCCAATTAATAACTTCTCATGTTCTCTCAGTGGGTTCATTGATTAAGACGTGAAGGGTTTTTCTCTACACATGGAGTAAATAGCTCTGGGAAGTTTATATAGTATTAAACTGTGCATATTTGGACACAGGTATTCAAGGCTTTTTGTAAAAAAAGTGTGTCCAATAGGACGCAATTAATTGCTACAGCCTGAACATCCAAAGTCAGCTAGTTCATGATCCTTGTTCCCTCTTCCAGCAGCATTTTCCACTCTGTTCTTCAGCTAGCTGTCTGACTTTTTAATGGCTTATTTCCCCATCAATGAAAAAGAAGGGAGTTACTTGTAAACATGAGTGGGAAGATATATCTCTAAGTGCTAATCAGATCAAAGGAATTACTATTCCATCATCATCTGATTGAGCTCTCAGTGCTGAGTAGTAGTGTCAGTGGTGCTATTCAGAGCATTTTAGAATAACATCCTGCAATAATATCTCTTAGATGAGTATTAGTCATATGCATGCATTATTACTGAATTTTTCTAGTTCTTGGTACATTATTAAAATGAATCAACTTCTTTTGGAGGCTGCTGTGTCTGTTCTTGTGTTGAGCAAAATAGATTATCAGTTGTTTAAATAAACATCTTTATCAGATTCTGAGGAAGTTGCTTTTGGAAAATACATGTAGGCTAGTTAAGAGCATCAAAAATGGAAATCAAAATTATAAGTACAGCTTACACACACTGAAATTATCAAGCTTTTGCTGTATGTTTGTCTTGTATGATTATCTGTTTCAATCTAGTCTAAATCTCTGATGATCAAATTTACCACGTTTAGGGCTTAGGATCTTGAGCTGACTTTTTCTAGCAAATTGGAACATATATTTATTCAGAAAATCAAAACTGATATTTGTAGCTGAAAATCAAAACTTGATCTCTGGTACTTGGCACTGGTGAGGGCACACCTCAAATGCTGTGTCCAGTTTTGGGTCCCTCACTACAAGAAAGGCATTGAGGGGCTGGAGTGAGTCCAGAGCTGGGGAAGGGTCTGTAGCAGAAGCCCTGAGAGGAGCAGCTGACTGAGCTGGGATTGTTTGACCAAGAGAAAAGGAGGATGAGAAGACACCTTACCATTCTCTACAATTACCTGAAGGGGGATGTGGCCAGCTGGGGGTTGGTCTCTTCTCCCAGTGACAAGTGACAGGGGAGGTTTAGATTAGATCTTAGGAAAGACTTCTTCACTGAAAGGATTGTCAGACAGGGAAATAGGCTGTCCAGGGAAGGGGCAGATTCACATTCCTGGAAGCACTCAAAAGATGTGCAGATGTGAAACTTGGGGATTTGGTTTAGTGGTGAACAGGATGTGCTGGATTAACAGTTGTGCTACATTATCTTAAAGATTTTTTCCAACCTCAATGGTTCTACGATTTTTGAATAAGCGGAGCCTCAACAAAGAGGTAAAGTCTTCCCTAAAATTATTTAGTGAAGCTCATTGACACATAATGTTCAGATATTTGCCCACTTTTCTTTTTTTTTCACTGTTTTAAGTAACATAAAAGACACATTAGTCTTTCCAACAGCCTATTTCAATATTACACTTCTCATTTCTTACTGTCAGGGTGAAAGGCAGGCAGGGTGAATTTTGTTTTTCTCCTGTTCATGCTGAAATACTCCTCATTAATATTTATATTTAGTATTTTTTTTCTATAAACACATCCTCTATATCATTGTTCAATATCAAATTTACAAATGAAAATAGTACTATCCCTTCAGACCCAGATAGATCTATATTCTCTTTTGCACTCATTAACATACCAGTTTATTATGCCTATTACACACATATGAAGAAACAGAAGGCCAGGAGGCATTTTTTCTTAATTCACGGAGGTATTTGTGTTGTTACTCATGAAGCAGATAAGGAATTATATTGAGTAGAAGATAAACAAAATAATTGTTATAAAATTATGTAATTTTTATTTTGTACATTTGCACTGAACTCCTGTGTAAGTGATAGTCATATATGAACAGCCTTGCAACAGTCTTTGAAAATCTCTTTGAAACTCAAAACCTGTATGAGACTTTGTGTGGTACATTTTAGATCTAAAATTCCACCTTTCTCGCATGACTAGAAATCTGTAGATCAAAGGTGAGAGAAGCTGGTATCCTCATTTTATATTTGTGCTATAAAGAACCAGAAAGAACTATCTGATACTGGAATTGTAAGGAGAAAACTGTCAGTGAAACCACAGGCTGAAATAGAGAAGGCTACATGAAAACAAATCACTGTTTTAGCTCAGAAAACCTCGTGTCATAATTGTCATTTATTTGTTTAACTACAAATGTCAGACAAAAAATACTAAAGTTGTACACAAAGAACTGCTCACTTTTCAGAACTGCAGAGCAAAATCGATTTTCACGGGAGCAAAGGTACTTCTCAATGAAGGTCAAACTTCAACCTTCTGCTTGTAATTGTTTTGGCAATAGTTCTTTAAAAACATAAATAGAAACAAACCAAAGGCAAGCAACATGCAATTGCAGGATTTCTTCTTTTATAACTGAAAAATGGCTGTAGGCCAGAAATGCAGAAGTTGAGTTCATTCTCAGTAAACTTTAACTCCAGTATAAAATATTGGGTTATGACTCTGAGCCAATCACTGGAGGTCTCCAAATGTGCCTTGAAAAAATATGAAACACTCTATATTTAAGTGAGTTAGCAGCTCTTGCTGGATTTGACTTAATTTTTTGGAACATGACAGATATCTTTTCCAAAAGGCAGTGGTCTTCCAAAAACTTATGTATGTAGGTTAATATAACTGCGGTTTTAGTCAAAAATGAGTCAACTTCTCCCATGCCAGTTCCAGGTACAAAGTATCTTTTTTGTACACACACTTTTACTTTTTCAGCATGGGCAGAAATCTATATGATATGCTAAAGAGTCATTAAACAGAAAACCAGTTTCTAATGGCTAAGGATGCACTGGGAGAGGAAGAGAGGGAGAACAGCCCTGCCAAAAATGGCTTGGGGGAGCTGGTGGGTGAGAGGCTGGATATGAAATGGCCCCTTGAATCCTGGTAGTGTTCAAAGTCAGACTGGACAAAGCTTTGAGAAACCTGATCTAGGGAAAGCTGTCCTTGACTGTGACAGGAGGGATTGGTCTAAACAGTCTTTTAAGGTCCCTCCCAACAGCAACCATTATATGATTACATGAAATCATGCTTCTCAAGGTATTTTTCCAAGCTCTTCAAATTCTCTGTCTGGGTTTATGTCTGTTGATTTTGGACAAGTTGTGATGGAACTAAAACATTTACCCCCAGGCAGTGATTACTCAGCATGCTCCTGTAAACATTCTCTTAAATCCTTAAGCAAATCATCTTCATCTAAACCTGGATGCTTTGCATTTCTTGTTTTTGAAAGATATGTGGTGATAATTATACAGATAGTACACAATTTACTTATGCTATTAGGCCAATATACAAACAATTCCAATACCTGCGTTTACAGTTATTTAAGGGCATCATATCTGAATAGATTGACTTCTATCAGTAGATCAGTAAATTTTGACTCAAAATCTCTGAATATGGAGAAATAGTATAAAAAGATGGCCAAGTTCACTGAAAAGATTCAAGATAAATCTGTGGGTATTATGAAACCGTTCCACTTGTCTGAATCTTTGAGATTTTAAATATTAATAGACCTTTATTTAAGTAAATGTGAATATAAAATATCAAACTAAAATGCAAATGGCATAGATCTTTCAAGTATTTGTAATATATGCTATCCAGACATCAGAGGAGCAAACAGCAGTCTGGGTTTCAAAGTCATGTGTAAGCAAAACAAAATAATCAGAAAATCATGTAATGTAACACAGGACTTGAATAGTAAAGATAAGAATTACATCTTTCTTAAACAAAGGAGCCATTTTAGAAAGCTAGAGAATCAATAATGTATGTGAGAAAAAATATCAGTGTAGAAAACCAGTATCAAACATACCACGTTCTTTTCTTTACAGTGCAGCCACTCTTTGTCTCTTGAATAGCAGGAGTAAAATATATAATGAAAAATTCCCAAATTCTTTAAAATCAGATTATTTTATGGCAGTATCCACAAAAATGTGCAAAAAATTCCACTTCTCCAAGTGTCACGAAGCATTCTTGCTGACGCAGACAGAGCTTTTATAGCAGCTATGTATCAGTCATTCTGTCCTGAGCTTTTCTGCTGTCATCTACAAATCATATACGTGGAGATTTTCATGAGAAAGTAAATGACAACAACAAACTTTCCTATGAGATTTTATGAAGTCACTGGGGCTGTTTCTTTTTATGGCACATCCTGAGAGGAGTGAGAACAAAAGAAGATGCAATTTCTGCTTTCTGAAAGGCCATTGACTGCTGTTCCAGTTCCACAGGTCATTGCAAGAAGGGAATATGCTCATGACCCCATCTAATTTTTTTATCTGAAACACCAAATGGAAGCAGTCATTTGGGGTCTGACTCCAGCAGAGGTCTGATTGCCTGAACTGCTTTTTAAATAAACATGAGGGTACTGATCTCTCCACAGGATGGAGGCAATGTAGCCATCTGGTCTGAGACCAACCCTTCCTCTTCAGCAGGAGAATATAAAGAAGGTCCATCCATCTTTGGGCCACCCTTCCCTGTGTTTTCCTAGTTTTAAATAAAATTTAGTCTTTTTTTTATTATTATTTTTTAACTCAGCAGAAGACCACAATTTGAAGTATACTTCAGTTTTGCTGCTAAACCTGAAGTTTTCTAACGTACCTTTTTTACACCCTCTGTGGAATGATATTCCTGCAGATGTAAAAAAAGTTCACATTACTGTTTGGTAGTGCATTTACAAGTTTATGTACATACCATACCATTTCATTCAAAATCATTGTTGCTGAGACAGGAGCCTAATGCAATGCCCAGTGGTCTAGGGATCATCTGTAAGGATTTTTAATTTATATGGCTCAATTTTTTTTTTGGGGGGGAGGGGGGGAAGAGGGAAGACGATCAATAGAACATGAAAATCCACATTCAAATAATAGGTGGTAAAGTTCAGTTTCATCCTCTTTCATTTTCTTGCTTTTTAAAAATATTTATCATGATCTTGCTTTGATCTTGCTTTTTCTTATGGTTGTATCATATATCGACCACAGTAGAAATGTGGTCTATCTATCATAATATGTTTAAGGTGTATTAAAGATTAGGGTCATAGACCAAAGTTGAGTGTGATTCTTAGGGAAGGATTATCTTCTTTCCCTTTTTTTGGCTACATAAAATGGAAGTAGAGTAAAATCTGCTGTGTTATAATGTAATTAAATGTGTATAGTCTTGAATAGGGACATAAATTGTATTTTAGATTACTCAGTGTAGATCAAAAGTAAGTAGCCAAATAATACCTCTGTACTACTTAATTAGTCTTTCTGTCATGTTTTCTTGTCTTCCTGTCTTTTCAGTCTTCCAATAGAAGTGACTGAAAGAATAAAAAAAGAAGCCATGAATTTGTGTTCCACTCTGAAACAAAATAAATTTGTAACAAACTACTTGTTAATTTGAAAATTTTTATCTCTTTTCTGAAGATTTTACTTTTCACCAATTCATAATTTAAAAGTTTGGTGGCAGATATCAGAAATACTGTGTACAAATATGGAAAAAAAACTTCAGAAAATACAATAAACCACATATTAATGCTGACTTGTATCATCTCTTTACTCCTTACAGTGGATGAATATTTTGGACAAAGGAAGAATATAACCAGAGGAAAAGTTTACAGTATTTATTTATGAACTTCTCCAACTCTTCTATACCACATGAAATATATTGCACAATGCTCTTGAAGTGTTTTTTTGTGTGTGTATGTGTGGTTTGGGGAGATTTAGGGGGGTTTTGTTGGGTTTGGAGGGTTTTGGGGCTTTAGGTTTTTGGCTTGTTTTGTTTTGTTTTGGGAGCTAAGACACAGCATGGAAGAAAAGTAGCATTTGTGAGGTGTCCTTGCACATTGTTATTACATGTGATAACCCAGAAAATTGGGGGTTAATTGTAAAGCAAATTGGGTCTTCCTATTTAATCAATTCATCAAAATATTTTTGTTTTGGCTTGTTACTGCTCAGTTCTTAGCTACAATCCTATGTTTTATTAAAACTCATACCTCAATTCCTTGCTACTGTTGTCTCCCAAAAAGGAAGCAGGTTTTAAATTACTGATTTTTCTATTAATGTGAAACCTGTGAAATAAAATTTGTCCCTTTTATTAAGGATTTATTTTTACTTATTCCATGTAAATGTCTCCTTGATCTAAGTCATCAAATAAGTAGCAGAAAGGCAATCTTCCCAATTCCAGATATCACTTAACTCTAACTCCTGCTACACTGCTTTATGGCATAGGTTTTCTTGGTGATGAGAGAAAAAACACCACTAAAATACAATTTCAAAGATTCGTTCTATAACATGATGATGAAAAGATGATAGTTAATTTGCATTTATTTATTCAGCAAGCAGTATACTGTCTGGTCTTAGGCTTGTAATCAGCTGTTACATGCACACATACACAAAAATAGTGCCATTTCAACTGAAAACATGGCCCCTTATTTATGTCTTTCATTTTAGGCAAGACAATGTGAGAAAAATGGTTAAGGAATATATTAGATAATTAAGCAATAAACCCCATACAATGATCTTTGAATGTCTTTGAAAGGATCTTACTACTTTTAAATAGAGGATATGCTAAGTAGTAATAACTACTCTTTATAAAAGACAGTCTCTTGGGAATTCTTTGACAAACTTAATTCCTTGAGCTCTCCCATTTATGAACAAATACATAAGAGGTACACCATGAAATATCCTATGCTTTCCAAAGGGGTCTATTTCATTTACTGAATAAACAATTCTTAATTACCATATGGCACATACAGGACAACAAGGGGACCAGGCACAATCAACTTTACAAATGGCAGATCGTGCTTGACCAACCTGATCTTCTTCTGTGCCAGTGACCTCTTAGTGGATGAGGAAAGCCTGTGGATGTTGTCTGCATGGACTTCAGCAGAGCCTTTGGGATCATTCCCCACAGCATTCTCCTGGAGAGTCTGACTGTTCACAGCTGGAACAGGTGCAGTTTGCAGGGTAAAAACTGTCTGGATGGCTGGGCCTAGAGAGTGGGGGGGAATAAAGTTAAATCCAGTTGGCTGGTCACAGGTAATGTTTATTTATGTCTTTATTTTGCAGCTTAGACCAATTTATTTGCTGGAAGCAGTGGAATATAGATCTTCAAGACTTCTGGCATTATATATGAGAGTTTCCTTTTATGGTTCAGCTTACCATATGCTTCTCTTTTCTGAGCTTCAAGGTTCATTCCTTGCCTTTTTTCCCACTGTTTAAAATTTGGTAAATACATAAAAATCTGAAACCAGTGTATTATAATAAGAAGAGACAGAAAAAATTAATTATAGTTACTATGTTACTTCTAATGAATCAGCAGGTCTCATGAAAAGCCAGTGCACATCTATGCACATCTCAATCAAACACTTCTTACTGGCTCCTTTGCTTGCAAATTTTCTGTACAAACTCTGTTGCCCTGTGCCTGCTGGGGGTTCAGTTTGTTGTCTTTTAACTTCCATCCTGAACTGGGATCCCAAGGGATGGGAGCAGATGGCTAACAATGCAGAGCAATCAAAATTTATTAGCCTGGAGGACGTGTAATTTAAACAGAAGTATCCTGTCACAGTGAGCTAGGAGATGAAAATCCCAACAGGCCTTATCCCAGATGCACCTACATGTGAGGGTTGGGATTCTTTAAGGGATATGAAGTCAGTAGGAAAATTTATCTGAAAGTGGGTTTGTGGAGGGAACTTTTGGAAACATTAAATTTGCAAAGTCCTGTTTCACATGAAATTAACATAGCTAAGTGCACTTGGCACTAATTTTGTGGCTTCAAGTTTTCTGAAAACTCTGATAAAACCCTGACAGGATTTTATGTTCATTTCCTGTAACCTTCTCTTTTCACTGTGAGTTTGCACAGCAGCTCCTTATCCATCCATGGAGGCTCTCTGGCATTTTTGCCTGATTTCCTCCTGGTTGGTATGCATTGCTCCTGAGCCTGGAGGAGATGATCCTTGCAATTCAGCCAGCCCTCTGTCTTCAGGGCTCCATCCCATGGGGCTCTACCAAGCAGGTCCTTGCAGAGGCCAAAGGCTGCTTTCCTGAATTCCAGGGCTGTGAGCTTACTGTGGGCCCTCCTCACTGCCCTGAGGATCTCCACCTCCACCCTGTCACAGCCACTTCAGCCCTGGCTGCCTTGGAGCAGTGCATTCCTGCTGAAGTCCAGGACATCCCTCTGGCCGCCCTGGAGGGTTTGCAGACTGGACAGGGGGTCTGGGATCTTTACAAGGGGGTCAGAACCTTACACAGAGCCCAGGAGGACACTGCCTCTGATCCCTGTCCATGGGCGTGAATGCCCACATTGTACGAAGAATCACAAGCTGAGAGAATTCAAAATAAGTAGTATTTAGTTTATCACAGAGTGTGAATGTAGAGTCTAGGAGTTTTAGTATATGGGTCTGAAGAGACAAGATGGAGGAATTGGGGAATGGTCCTGTCCTCCTTGTTTTTTTCTTTTCCCCCATTTTCTGCTGAGTTGTATCACAAGGATTGGTCTAGAGTAGAAATGACATGTTAAGATAGGTAGTAAGTACTGGTAAGATTTTGTAAATAAAAAGTACATTTTGGATGGTGGTTGGGTCAGGGAGACTGTACATAAAGTCTGGGACCCTCTGATCTGCCCCAGTCTGCAGCATGTCCTGCTCTGCTGGGGATGCCTGGCAGAGCTGAGAAAAAACAGAGAGATAATGAAGAATAAACAACCTTGGAAACATGGACTAGCAGACTCAGCTTGTCGTCTCTGCCTTCGGTGTGAGACCTTTTGGGCAAGAGAAGCTCAAAAGCCTTATTACTTTGGGGAACAGCAACCCCAAGGAGAATCTCAGGGAACAACAACCCTGAGATTCCCCCCAGCTCTTCCCTGTTGGTGAGCACGAAGTCCAGCACTGCACCTCTTGTGGGCTCCTCAGTCCCTTGTAAGAAAGTTTTGAAACATTCAAGGAACCTTCCCCATTGCTTGTGCCAGACATGGAATGTGCACCAGCCCAGCCAGCATGGGTTTGTGAAAGGCAAGTCCTGCTAGACCAGTTTGATCTCCTTCTATGACAGGGTGACAGTAACAAGGGATGGGGCAAGACAAAATAGCTCAAGTTGTGGCAGGGGAGGGTTAGATTGAATCTAAGAAAAAACTTCTCTGAAAGGATGGTCAGGTATTGGAACAGGCTGCCTAGGAAAATGGTGGAATCCCCATCCTTGGAAGTGTTAAAAAAAGCTCTAGATGCAGTGCTTAGAGACCTGGTTTAGTGGTGGACCTGTCAGTGTCAGGTTAATGGTTGAACTTGGTGGTCTTAGAGGTATCTTCTAAGATTCTTCAGAATCTTAATGATTCTGTGTTCTAAGTTGTAGGTAGCTGGTAGCAACAGTTTCTTGATAGTTGATGTTGTTGTCTTATATTCCATGCTTTCTTTTTGTGATAAGGGTTTTAGCATGGTTACAGAGAAAATAAAGGGGTAAAAAAATATCCTGAAGCTAAAGCCCCAGAACATTATCTACTGTTTAAGGGAACCATGGCAGTACTTACAATTGTTAATGATTGGAAACCAAAAAAGAACTCTTTTCAGCTACCTGTTTCACCAAACCTGAAAATCATATCTGTATGAGCATCAGAGAGCACCATTGACATACAGGACTGACATAGAGGAGAATTAAACAATGTCAGTAAATTAAATTCCTCTGCAGTAATATCTAAAGCATATTTGGACACGACAAAGTGATGAGACTTCAAAGTAGCTCACAGATCTCACGTGGGGAGGATCTGACAGGACACTGTATGGCCCAACATGTTGGGTGGAAGGAATAAGTTCATTTCCACTAAATATGGACAATGCCTTTTGACTGACAAAGTTCCATAACGTAATGCTGGTTACTGGTATCAAGGCAACAGAGAAGTCTTGTTGAGATTCTTTTTCAGTTGGCTAAGGAAACACTGCACACTGGTGGCAGGCTGCATCCTTGGAACAGTGCAACCAGACTGAAAGAAGTCTCTTAACAATGCCTTTTTCAATTGTTTTGACTGCACATATGTGAAATATTTTTGTAACTGTCTCTTTAACAAAGATTGTTGAAGTATTCTGACTTTACTGGGACAAGCACTAAAGTGGGTTTTACCCAAATATAATCTCACAATGACACAGGTTTCAGAGGAATTCTTAATTGTAAAAGTAATTGGTGGAAATTTTACAGTCACAGGCTTGTAGAAGAAGGGTCATTTATCAAAGCAAGGAGTCTGCATAGGTGACCAACCTCCAAGCTGAATTACTAGCATATTGTTAATGTTATCTTTTCAAATGAGTTTACTACTGAGGTGGTCTTTTTCAAATTAAAGCAGCCCAGCTGAATCTAGGTTTAATAAAATGGGTTTCCAATAAGATCACAGGAAGAAAGCAGCACAGATAGCACAACGTTGGTAGATCTGGTATTATATGTGCTTCAATTTCCCTGACTGTTAGCAGATTTCAAGCACTGAAAGTTGCTGAAATGTTAGACAACCTGGTGAAGTGAGCAGAGCTGCTGTTCAGCTCATATTTTCCTGATATCTTCCAATTGGTGGTGACGTGTTCCTCACCAGAATTAATTCTATTTATTTATAACTGAGTGCCCTGACTGACTGGCAAAGATGGGATGCTAAATAAAACAGTGTGTAGTCCTTCGAAATGTGATAAATGTATTGAGGGAGGCCACTTTTGGGTGCAAGATATGACACCTTAATCTAATCCAAGTTAAATGTTATTATGCTATTTCACTAAAAGTGTTACTTTCTACCTGACCCCATTGTGTTTCATTGCATTACCTTAAATTCATCCATATTAGAATGTGAAACTCTAAATACTGGCATAAGTCTAAACCTGCAGAAATTTCTGAAGAAATCACAGAGATAATTTTCATTTTTCATTGAATCATGATAAAAGATGAAGATGAAATGTTAGCAGTGATTGGAATATGCCTAGCAATTACTCTTCAGTGAAATATAATATCATTTATTGAGGAATAATATTTAACAGTTTAGAACTCTCGGATTCTTGTGTATGAGTATGCTAGCACATTAGACATATTTATTATATTTGAAGAGGGGCAGCTTCCTTCTTTGTTTATTCTTAATTTGTGCAGGCATTCCATAAGGAATGCAAATAAATTAATGTCCGTTAATTCTACTTCATAAGTGAAAAAGCTTCCTTGAAGATAGGGAAAAGACTCTAGTTCCATGGTCCATAAACCTATCAGAACATTATTAGTCTTTTATGCTGATTTCAGAGCTGATTATAAAAATAATAGATAGGGGACAATATATTACAGAAAAGATTGTAAGAGTTGCAATACCTGTTGTTAGTTACAGACAATGAAATATTAAAGAAATGTGTAAATAATTTTAATTGTTTTAAATATTTTTGTTATATTTGTTGTTTACATTATATTGATAATGTCATATATATCAATATTAAATTATAAATTATAAATATTAATATTAAAATATTTTAAAATTTCTGTTACATTTAAGAATCTTTTTTCATGTAGCAGGAAATCTTTTTGCTAGGTGTTATATATCTACAATTAAAAGATGTCTCGTTTTATGGGAAACATGAAAATATTGAACAATCTTTTAGTTCATTGACAAATGAGGAAAAATTAGGTCCCTTAATGCCAGAAAATCAACTTTTAGAGATATAGCAGGAATGAATGAAAGGAGAAAATCATAAACAAGAGAGAACGAGGGATAAAGTAAATTAGAACACTAGTTAATAAATAGAGACTTGTACAGAATAATGATTTTAATGAGAGAGAATGGGAGAGGAATCCTCAATATTAATTTAGGACCAAATTCTGCAGGCTTTGTACCTGAAAAAGCAAGAAATGGAAAAGACATGAAGAAGCCAGGAAAAAAAGAGGGCATGTAACTGATGTTAAAGGTAGCACAAAGGGGCAATAATCAGCCAGGGGGTCCATGACTCACACTGCCAAACCAAAGGCTATCCTAAGAATGAGAGCCAAAAAAGAAGTATGTGAATGACAAATTCTGACAAATTTCTTAACAATGATAATGAGAAATAAAACAAACTACTAAGATATTCTGAAAAGAAGAATACGAGTCTCACCAGCACCAGTCTCACCATGATTCTGGAAACAGAAGATTTAAACAGTTCTTTAAACTGTAACTGGAAGAAATTAATGAAAGTAAAGGAGAAGGTAGTCAGCAGTAAACTTCAATCCTTAAAACAGCTGGCTCTGAAGCCAATGTATTTTAAACAGTGTTCAGTTGGGTGGATTAGCCATGAAATTCCCTGAAATGTGAAATGCAGCTCCCAATGCAAAAAATGGAGGATGTGTTTTCAAAAAAAAACCACAAAAGGGAAATAACCAGAAAGACTCCAGACTGATTTTCAAGGTTTGGACCTAAGAGATCTATAGTAGATGACATAAGGAAAAAATTTGATCATGAAAATAATCAAGAAATTGAGAGGAAACATTTAACAAAGAATAGAATTTGACAAGCAAAGGCATAGCATATTGAATTGTGTTAAGGCTGGGCCATGCTTAGGTTGTCTTGCCAGAATGAAGAGTCTAAAATTTGTTAGAAGGAGATACCTTGAATAGAAAGATTTTTCAGAACCTGTCCTGCAGTACACAAACAGAATAAAACACACTTTACAGGTTAAGAGAAAATTAAAAGGATGAAAAGAAAATACAGTGTTTGGCAAAAACATTAGACAATGATT
This sequence comes from Cisticola juncidis, assembly GCA_013400215.1. Lineage (NCBI taxonomy): Eukaryota > Metazoa > Chordata > Aves > Passeriformes > Cisticolidae > Cisticola > Cisticola juncidis. Next base: position 287,203 of record VXBR01007699.1, on the reverse strand, counting down.
ATGCTGCACCTACAACACTTCGTAGACACCAGTACTAACAGATTACAGTATCATCCCCAGCTTTGAAGATCCTTTTTAAAAATCACTGAAACTCATCACAGTTGGATATTATTTGATCCTCCATCTGAAAGAAAAAAACCCAGTTTTTATTTCTGTTTCTAGTTGATAAAGGTACCTGAGTGTTCTTACCTAAGCCTGAACATTTACTAACCCACTGAACTCTGTGTTTTGAGGGCTTCCCCTACCTGTGACTGACCAAGACCACCACTTCAAACAACAGACATCAAAAATGCAGCATCAAGTCTCATTGTGGATCCACAGGTAGTTATCTTTCATCTCCAGTATCAACTCTTACAGTTTCCTGTTTTTTTCTTTTCTTTATATGTTTTCTTAAGTAATATCTTTATATTTTTCTATTGCTGTATTACTATATATAATAATAATCAAAATGGCTACATATCTCCTTTCTATTGCAACCAAATTGTTCTAAAATAAACCCTACATATATATATATAAATATTTAGAAACTGATCATTCAGTGTAATTTCATTCTAATCCTCCCCAAGGGATCTATTAACAGGTAGCTGAGCTACCTTTGCCTTTGGGGTAGGCTGGAAGCAGAATGCACCAAACAGCTGATCAAAGAGAAATTATCCTGCTCTGTTCCGTGTTTGTGCTGCTTCACCTTGAGTATTTTGAAGTTCTGGGACCCACCATTCAAGAAAGATGTGAAAGATGTGAAAGATGTGAAGGTCCTTGAATGCATCATACCTGCCACAGCAGCTGTAGCAGCAGCTTAGTTTAGCAGGAACTCAGTTGAAAATTTGCTAAAACAATTGAGTCATCCTGTGATACCCAGGCTAGCTTTTTCTTAGAAAAATGGTGTCAAAATAACATAGAGAGAAATATATGCAATGAACTCTATTTGCAGAAGTCAATATTTTATTTCCCTCTGTAGTCAAGGGATGGGAAAAAAGTTACAGGACATGATTCATCTTATTCTTAAGTAGATATCTAAATAGGTCAGATGAATCATACTCTAAAGGGCCTTTTCTCTCTATAAAGAGAACCCAAAGTGACTAATTCAGATGTAGACGACTAAACTATAGATGTCTAAAATTAGCTGCAGTGAATCCCACACAGAGTGGCTTGTACCTTCTTAGTGCATGAAAAAGGCTGGGGAGTAAGTTCACTTTCATAGCTGGCACAGTTGTAATACACTGTCACAGACAAATTTGATTTGTCCTAAGCTGACATTTCTCCAAGAGAGAGCTGAAATAAGAACTCTCTGAGTAGCAAAACCAGTAAATCTACTTTGTTGTTCACAAATACATAAAGTTCACAAATCTCAAAGTATAATTGGGGATTCCCAGGAAATGTCTTCATTTACCAAAAATTATGCTGTGATAACACTATTGGTTGCAGTGAAGTAGTGCCTAAACCTGAAATGAATAAAGTGCAAAAAATGGTGACTAGAATGTCACATGGATGGAGCAAGTGCCTCACAAAGTGACCCAGTGACTTACAAGGTGACTCTCAGGGACAGAACTGTTCAGTTTGTACAGGACAAAACAGAAGCAATAGAGTGGAGATTTACAAGCTTATGCTGGACCATCCACTCATCAGCTCTCACAACACTTGGACTGAAGGCACCTGCTGAAACTGATGGGAATTCAGGTTCAGACATGGAAAAGATAGCATTTCACAGCATGTAATGGATCTCTGTTATTTGGTGCTGGAGGCTGCTGCAAAGGCAAACATCACTAGATGTAAAAAGGGTTAAATGAACTCATTGAAAAACACAACAATAAACAGACAGTAAAAGGATTAGGCAGGGATCTACTATTTTAAACCCCTAAAATTACTCTAGCTGCTGAGAAATGCAAAGAGAAATCAGAAGAGGCAGGATGTGCTCTTCCCACCCTTCCTCTCCTCCTGCCATTGCCAGAGGCATTGAGAGTACAGGGCTCTGCTGATCCAGCTTGGTGGGGCTCTTCTTAAGTTCTTACAGATATAAAACCTTATTGACATAAACTGCTCTGATCATGTCACTCCTTTTAAGCAGATACTTAGAAAGGATGAACAAAGTTTCCTTTAAGTCCAAGAAAGAAGCATAACTCAATGTATAGACCAATCCATTTCTGAGTAGCTCTAAGATGAGCAGCAGGAGCAGCTTGAGATGACTGAGCCTCAGGACACAAAGCACCAGAAGAGATTAATTTAGTTCTGCTTCTGATTAAATTTCCAGGGAGACTCTCGGCACCTCAAAGAATCATGTTAATCACTTTAGTAACAATCTTGGTTAAAGCATTCCACAATTTTCTCTGGTGCAAATGCTGGTTATTAAATTTTGGATGCCCTCTGGAGTGGAGAATGTGAGGAATCTGAAGTTGCAATGACCTGGCCATCCAAGCTACAGGACTCTTCTCTGTGTTTGGAAGAGGCTTGTGCTCCACAGCTGGCAAAGGAGTCCTTACAGCCCCATTGAAACTCTTCTCCATTAAACCACACAGCTCTTAGTGTCTGCTCATCAACACAACCCTTTTCAGTAAACAGCTTTGCAGCCTGAGTTGTGTATTAAATGTGTTTTCTGTTTAAGACAGGTGCTGGCTGGGGTCCTCATGTTTTACAGGGTCTGAGCCAGTTCCTTCCTGGGTTAGAATGGCACTGTTAGTGCCCAGCACAGTGTGGACATCACATATATTCCTCTGAGATACTCAATGCCTTTCCAGAGAATTCTTTTAAATAAGCCTCAGTAATTTGCAAAGTTATATGAGGGAAAGAATTGAGAATATTATGACCCTGAATTTACAATGTGTCCCTCCCAAACATCACTGAAATGACAGCTGCAGTCAGACATAAAGAAAAATATATTTCAAAATTTTTAAAGAGATGTTTTGAGGTGTTGGTTTTCTTTTTCATCTCTGTGTAAAAATGTTGTTCTCTTAGAGATCAAGTACATTTTTCATCTTTTTTCATATTAAAGTTTGAAATACATTCTATGAAACTAAAAGGCTAATTAATTTTATGGTACAATAGAAATAGGTTCTGAGAAAAGTTTTAGATATATGTCCTTTGAAGGTAACATTTTGAAAACAGCTCTACCTGCTACTCTGATAAATGATGATTAGGATTTCCTGCTGTGAGCATGCATTCTTTGCTAGACTGAGTAAAAAGGGATGTTGTATCATGCTATTATGCATACCTAGTAACCCTTAAGACATAAGCATCAGTCTGCAATCATTGAAGACCTTTGGTTTTCTCACTAAAAATTATATATTTTGTAGTGACCATTGTTGAAGAAAAAACCCTATGAAATTAGGCACATTATCATATATGTGTTTTAAATTAAGTCATTAGAATTTTTAAATGAAAAAAGATAAGAGAGGAAGTGGTAACAGTGGAAAAAGAAAAATCCAAGGTGTGTTCATAAATAATTGGTGAATTCAAGTGGAAAAATCTGTTTTATTTCTATGTTGCTTTGCCCTTCAATTTGTCTGCTGGCTCTACATTAGCATTCAGAGAGCCGTACAGCCACTCCTGGTGATTCACTAAGGTATCACGAATATGCAAAATATCAGAAGCTTTTTATGTCTATGGTTTGTCTTTCTTAGATGTTCGAAAGAATAATTGAAGCCAATCAGTTTCTGAAAACTTGCATGTAGGTGAGAGAGAAAAGCAATTTAATGATTCTCACAATACACAAAAATGTTGATTTCTGCCTGTTTTCTTAGGAAAATATCTAGTTTCTTTTTCCCCACAATAAGACAAATTGATGTACAGGTTAGTATGTTATACTATTTTTGTTGCTCAGTTTATTATTAGGTAAAACATTAAAGGGCAGTGTATTCAGTGAAGTATTTGATAAGTTGTAGTTTCTCCCTCTTCTTTGTAATAACTTTGAGCAAAACACAAATACAATTTTACAAAAAAATCTCAGCATTTCTATTTTATTTATGCATACAAATAAACACATGAAAATCAGGTGAGTATTATAATATTTGATCTGGAATCATTCTTCTTTCCTTTTACATAATTTTTTTTCTAAAAATAGTTAAATAGCAAGCAGTTATCAGTGTTCAGAGGGTGTTACTTTTGGTTTCTGAGGGGTTTCTAGGTTCTCATTGTCTGGTTGGTGTAAAGGCTACACAAAACTGTCACCCTCTGTAATATTCCTGGAACAGCAGCTCAGAAATGAAGTGCGCATGCAAGGGAGAGCAGCCACTCATTCACTGAAGCAGGAATGATTTACAATGGACAAGGTATGGAGTATTGCCTAAAGAACAAAATAAAGACACCACGTTTCTTTTTCCTGCATCCCTCTCGTGCCTCTTTGAAGCTTCACATTTTGACATTTGACCTTGTATTTATTCCCAGGTCAGGTTTTCTTAAGTGTCTTGCACTGATGCTCAGCTGTAGGGGAAATATCAGTGTCCCTGGTTTTTGCTCTCAGCTGTCTGTGACTTGTAGATGCTTGTGAAGATGTGACAATTCTGGCCTTTTACCTGTGGCCAGCAGCACTACTGGGCTGCAGAAGAACTTGAATCAGGGATGGAATGAGACAGGAAACAGCTTGAAGGAGTGAACCACAAGTCTGACTTTTATGACTGTAGAAAAAATTTAATATTAAAATGCTCTGGGAGAATATTAAATTTGGCTGCTCACCCTGGTTGCCTAAAACAGAAGTAATTTCCACCTCCTCAGCTGGCTGTAGAGGATCACTATGTGTATCTCTCTAATCAGTGTGCATGTTGAGGTGTTGGCCTGGGATTGTTCACCAGGATAATGTCTGCAGTTCACTTTCTGCACTGTGCTATCAACCTGGAGTCTGAAACCTCTGTGACTTTCTTTTAAGATGTTTGAGTTCTGGGTAATGAGATCAGATCTGCTGCAGCTCTGTGTAAAGTCATTGAGACAGTTTTGTATTTTCATATAAAAAATCTACCTACTACATCAAAACCTTCAAGGGACTGGTTAATCTATGACAAAAATGAATGAACAAATGAAGAAATGAAGAGAGAGACTGAGAGAGAGAAGTAGGAAGGGGAAAAAGGGAAAGGGAAAGGGAAAGAAAGAAAGAAAGAGAGAAAGAGAGAGAGAGAGAAAGAGAGAGAGAGAGAAAGAGAGAGAGAGAGAAAGAGAGAGAGAGAGAAAGAGAGAGAGAGAGAAAGAGAGAGAGAGAGAAAGAGAGAGAGAGAGAAAGAGAGAGAGAGAGAAAGAGAGAGAGAGAGAAAGAGAGAGAGAGAGAAAGAGAGAGAGAGAGAAAGAGAGAGAGAGAGAAAGAGAGAGAGAGAGAAAGAGAGAGAGAGAGAAAGAGAGAGAGAGAGAAAGAGAGAGAGAGAGAAAGAGAGAGAGAGAGAAAGAGAGAGAGAGAGAAAGAGAGAGAGAGAGAAAGAGAGAGAGAGAGAAAGAGAGAGAGAGAGAAAGAGAGAAAGAGAGAAAGAGATCTTCTCAACCTTTTTTCTTTAATAACTTTGTTAATATGAAGAAAGTGGAGGAGTTTATAATAGCAGTTATAAAAGCAAGACAGACAGAGGAGAGTGTTGCATCCCCCTGAATACAGATGAATCCAAAAATATCTTGATACCCAGTAGTTTAGATGCAGTAGACATAATGTCATTTCAGGTACTTCAAAAAAGAGTGAAGCATAATTTCTAGGTGCAGTAACAAACCAGTCATTATCAGATCCCACTATCCAGCATATCCATGACTTTTTAATTTTTTTTCTTGTATTTAAATTTCTTTTCACTTTAAGCAGACAGTTTAAAACATAACTTTTTTATCTAACAAATAAGTGTTGAAACATAAATTCTGGGAGTGGGGCTATAAAGCTCAGAAAGGAATATTGTGATATCAGATTTTAAGGAATCTCAGTTCCTACCCAGCTTGCTTTTAGAGATATGGACATGAGGAGAAGTCATATAGCTCAAACACTGAAATAGAATCATAGAATTATAAAATTTTACAATGGCTAGGGTTGGAAGGGGTCTTAAATATGATTTACTTCTAGCCTTGGGCAGGGGTACTTTTTGCTTGACCAGTTTGCTCAAAGCTCCACTGAGCCTGACCTTGAACATTTCCAGGGATGGGGCACCCATGGTCTGGCTGAGTAACCTGTTTCAGTACCTCACCATCCTCACAGTAAAGGATTTCTTCTTAATATCTAATCTAAACCCAGTCTCTTTCATTTGAACCCATTCCCCCTTGTGCTGCCACTCCTGTAAAGAGTTTTGCCCCATTTCTCTTGTAGGCTCCCTTCAGGTACTGGAAGGCCACAGTTAGGTCATCCATAAGCCTTTTCCTCTCCAGGATGAGCAATCTCAATTCTCTCAGCCTTTTTTCCAAGAAGATGTGATCCATCCCTCTGATCATTTTGCTGGTCTCCTCTGGACTGGCTCCAACAGGTCCCTGTCTTTCCTGTGTTGGAGGCTCCAGAGCTGGAAGCAGCCCTGCAGGTGGAATCCCAGCAGAGCCAAGGGGGAGAATCCCCTTCCTCACCCTGCTGTCCCCAGTGCTTTGGATGTAGCCAGAGATGTTGTTGATTTTCTGGGCTGCAAATTCTCACTCTCAGCTCATCCAGCAGCACCCCCAAGTCCTTCTGGGCAGGGCTGTTCTTATCTGTTCATCCTGAGTTTACACTGGGGCTTGCCCTGACCCAGGTGCAGCCCTTTATACTTTATCTTGTTAAACAACATGAGAATCCCATGGGCCCCGTTCTCAAGCTTGTCCAGGCCTTCCAGATTGCATCCCATCATCCAGGGGTCTCAACTGCACCCTCAGTTTGATGTCATTTGCAAACTTCCTGAGGGTGAACTCAATACCTGCATCTGTGTCATTAATGAGGATAGTAAATGGCTCTGGTCCCAGTACAGACTCCTGGGGGACACCACTTGCCACTGGTGTCCATTGGGATGCTGAGCTGTTGACCATGACCCTCTGGGTGTGACTGTCTGGCCACTTCCTTATTGATCTCACAGTCCACCCATTGAACCCATCCAATTTAGAGAGAAGGATTTTGTGTGGGGACCATATCTAAGGCTTTAAAGAAGTCAAAATATATGACATCTGTGGCCTGTCCCTTGCCCATTGTCAAGGACAATGTCACTGCAGAAGTCACACAGATGCCCTTCTTTTTGCTTTATCTCTCCCTTCTCCTCAGGAAACCATGTCTAAAAAGTGTTTAGTTACGACTGGTTGAATTCCTGTTCATATGAAATGACAGAAAATATTTATATAAAATTATATTTAAAAAAAACAAATTAACACAACAAACAATCCCAGCCAGAACCCTCCAAGGAAATTCACTCCCATCAAGAGAAGACTGACTGACTGATTGAATGGCATGCTACTATACTGAGTACTAAACTAGCCCCGTAAGAAATCACATGTGCTTGCTACTCCCCCACTGAAATATGCTAATCTCACTGGAAATAAAAGGAAAATATTTCTGGTGGTTTGAATTTCCTTACCCTTCATCCTGACATACAAGAACTGATGTTGATTGAATCAAGATTGGACATCAACATTCTGATTAGACATCAAGGTGTTAGGTGCTGGAATAGGCCAGTTCCATTTGGCCTCCAGGGAGTATTAAAGTTGAGCTTGTTGTCTCCCAGATTGTAGAAAATATTAGATGCCTCAAAAAGATGAAAGGAAAAAAGAGAAATCACTTAAGTTACCCAGAAGGAAACCTACAACCCTTAATCCTGTCTTTATACAAATTTCTGCCTCCCCTGTGGCATAGACCCCAACAATAGCATTTCTAAGCAGTTGTGTTGGAGACCAGAATAAGAAGCAGCAAGCAACAGTGACATCCACATCCACCTGCTTAGAAAGACCTAGCAGGTGGTAAATCTGAAACTCCTCCAAAATGAACTTATATAGAAAGTCTACTTTAAAAAATAGCATCTGCCTATGGTGTAATTTGTCCCAGAAAAGTCTATCCTTGTCTCTCTAAACTGCAAAGGAACCTAGAGCTACCAATCCTACTAACCTCTGAATTAAGATGCTTTGGTTAGGGCACTAGAGTTAGGGGTGCAGAACAAAGTCTGTACCCAAATGTGCTGGAAGAATTTAGATATCATTTGCATTTAGCATTGTTTTTTAATAATAATGTCAGATTTAGACAACTCAAATCTACTTGTTTAAGGCAAGCTGCGAGTCTGCAACTTTAACTGACATTTTTTAAATGTTGGCTTTTGGGTGCTTCCATTATTCTCTGGCATAGAGCACTCACAACAGTTTCTCTGCATGTCTAATGTAAAGGCTGGATTTTGATTCCTTTTGCTATTGTTTTTTGACTTCTATAAATGTTTTCCCAAGTACAAAATTTTCCTAGTGTTTTTTTTTGACATAAGGAATGTGTGCATGTAATTACTTTTACCGGACTGTGTTGAAATTGTAACCTGGTTTTTAAAATTGAAATTCTCTTTGTCTAACAAATAGCAAAAGGTGAAACAGAAGAAAAGCTGAAAACAGAGAAAGCAGGCAGCTAACTGACAACCAATTTTCTGTTGATTTTTATTTAGGAAAAAAAAAAAAAAAAAAAAAGTGAAGTTCCTATACCAGGAACTTGTCTATGTAAGCTAACAGTAGACCTCTTCCCCCTCCCAAAGGGAAAAATCCCCAAAATCTAATGCAATTAAATTCAATGGGGCACTGAAATACCACGTCAAGAATCAGTGTCTTTTACTGGTGCAGAAATTGTGTCTGTGGATATAATTGCCAGTATAACGTGGGGTTGGATAAAACCATGCTGGGCATGTGCTCCAGCTGTCATGGAGTGTGGAAGGCGAGGCTGGCATGGCTGGTGCCAGCCAGGAAAATATCTGGGGGTTGGGTTAGAGAAACACAGGCAAGGGGCCCTGTGAGACACTGAATGACTGCTGCAAACACCCAGTGAGCAGCAGGGCTCCTGCTCTGCTCTCGTTCTCAGAACAGGCATTTCTGAGGAGTTCTGTACATCATCTTCACTGGCCTTATCCAAATCAACCTGTCTTCTCATTTGGTACTTATATGTATACTTACCCTGCAAATATAAAATACTAATTCAAACAGAAGAAGCTAAGTAATCTGAAGAATATTTAAAGGGGAACAGAGAGCTTACTGGATTCGTCAAATCCAGTCCTTATGGAAAACTCAGAGGAACAGCTATGCAGCAAATGTGACAGATGTCAGTTCAAAAGACTGCTATTAGGTATTATTACTGTTCTGTCACCATTTTATGATGACACTAAGAAGACAAAAAGAAGGATCATCACTCTAGGAGCTAGAACTGACATGTGAGTATTTTTGGTGGGAAAATGCAACATGCTCTGCACGAATGGTAATTCCACCAGCAGCCACCTTTCTGATTGAAGTAATATAATTAATGTCTTCCCACTCAAAAGTGTATAAGAAAGCAGCAAATGACTTAATATGTTTCTAAGAAGTCCATGTTTGATCCTTATTAAGTATATATGGGTAGCATTTCTATCTTTTAATGTTTTGATTGTAAAAATATCTTTTAGTTCTGTGACAGGTGATGAAATACTTAAAATCACTGTTTTGTGGGTTTGGTTATTTTGGGGGGATTTTAATCTGCTTTATTCTTTTCGTGAAATGTTTTTAATGTGCCTTATGACATCTGCTCTTCGTGCTGAAGTAATAAATTTTATCTCTATTTTTCTTAAGAATAGACTTGAAAGAAATGATACTGATTGATGTTCCTGATATTTCCTAAACATCTACAGTCTTCACAGTGTTCAGTCCTGTGAGAAATGGAAACTGCTTCTTACATTGCATATGTCAATGCAATGATCTAGCCCTGTGAAATTTTGCCTACATTTTTTTTGATTTGAAGAATGTAAATGCATTAGCATTTTCAAATTTATAAGCACATGATGCATAAATCATGCTTTTCCATAAATATTTAGATTGCAAATTGACAAAATATGCAATATGAGAATCTTTTCCCTGTGACTATATTCTTGAAATACTGCAGCATCAAAGATAATACGTTTGAACAAGATAACTTACTTTTATAGCAGCGTGAATTTGTTCAGCATTTGTAAAGTAGTGCTCTGGGAGACAATCTGTGCTGTCATAATTCAGTGACTAAATTCCTTGATTTTTCCTACTTAGGAAGCAAAAAAGTGGTGTAGACACGTCATCCAGAAAGCAATAAAACAATGTCCTTATGACAATAAAATTCTTGCTTTAATTATGGATCTGTAGAATTTGCTCTAAAGAAGCCACTGTCAGCTTCATGTCTTTATTAATTTTTTTTTTATTTTTTATTTTTTATTTTTTTTAATGGGGTATAACGCTTTTGCCTGTCAGTCTTTGAGATTTGTTGTGAGCTCTGGTCCTGTCAGGGAACCTGGTGCTTCTGAAAGATTAGATGAAATTTGGCCCTCGGACTGCAAAATGCTCTTCGGAGTCAGGATCAATGTCTTATTTGGGATTTCACATTTAAAGCAGAGTGAGAAAGTATTACAGGATTGACCTCTGAAGTTATTAATGCTCCCTGTTGCAATAAGTGAGGGGCAGGGCTGTGATATGGAGCTGTTCCCACCAACCTGTGAGGGTTCTGCATGGAGGAGCAGAGCAGAGCTGTCTGAAGGCAGAACTCGGTAATCGACTGTAAAGTTATTTTACAAGAGACAGTGTAATTATTAAAACACAGACAGATCGTGCTTTGATATACTAAGCATACTGTCTGCACTTTCTCTGAGCACTAGACAAGTAAATGAGAAGTAAAAATAGATGCCTTGAGGGGGAAGAAAATAAGATTCAAACTCTGCAGCCTTCATTCATGGCCTGATTGCTCCCTCCAACCTCCCTGCCCCGTTTGTGTCTCAGACTCCACAGAAAGAGCAGCACAAACAGAAGAGGAGTGCATTAATCACAGCAGCACTGCCAGCCAAACCTCTGCAGTTTAGGAAAGTAACAGTGCAGTTTTCTTTATACACCTTTTGTTCTAAAGTGCTTTATCTAGCCTACACAAACAGGGATTAATTCAGTTGATTTAAGTTATCTTAGGTTGCTAATTGGTTCTAAGATTTCTTGGAAGGTTCTTTTTTCTTCATGCAATGTCTTAACACTGGTACCCAATAGGAATAGAAATAAATATTTCTCTTTCCCTTGAAGCTGCTGTTTCTTCTCCATGCTAGTTATATTGCTGGGAAGAGTAGCCTATGCTACCGAATATTCTGCTAAACATCATTAATAAAGGCTGTGATCAATCCTTGTCCCTTGCATTTTGTGCCATGTAGCTTCATTATCTTAACACTTTTTTCTTTTTTATTATTTCATAGTGTAGACTTTCCTTCACTTTTCAATCTCTGCAAGACTACTTGTGTGTATGTGAATCTCAATTAATTTTAAACCCATGTTCAAAGGAATATTGTACGAAAAAAATCAAAAGGGCAGATATATTGCTTCAGCTGGAATAAAATATAATTGAGTTTAAACAGAACTGTGAAGAGCCTGGCTTTACCAGGACTCTTCAAAGAGAAAAACACTGTTCCCTCTGACTAAGAAAGTAAGAATTGGTCCCATAGTAATTACAAAGACATCCTAAACAAGGTTTTATTGTCTAAATCATGACTGGAAATTTTTGAATAGATTTTCTGTAAAAGAAGAACTCTATAATCTTTCATCTGACTGCATCAGTCTCTTTTTGAGATCCTACTCTTTCTCCAACATATTCCTTCACGAATTTGTAAGCTGGCAAATTCTCAGTCCACAAATATCAGTGGAAGCACCAAGATCACCAGCAACCTCTTTAAGCAGCATTCCTTACTTTTGCTCAGTAGGTACATAAGTATTACAAAAGCTTTTACAGTAAATTAAGGAATAACTCCATTTCTGTCATCAGCAGTTGGAATCTGATAGAACAAGCTGCACAAACTCTCTGCAGACTCAAGAAGAAGATTTCCAAGTTTGAAAGATGAGTAAAAGCAAATTAATATTTCCTGTAGCTTACTATGGTGAAGAGCAGACAAAAAGAAGGAACAAATCAAATAAAGCAGTCAGGTAGTCATGCTAATTTAAAGTAGTTGTGAAAACAGGAGCAGTGTGTAGGTTAAACAATACTTTTATTAGATAATGTCATAAGGACAAGCCTTTCTGCCTATGGGACTCATTTTGATGAGGCTCTGTTCCTGACAACAAGTCTGGAAAAACAGAGTAAGGAAAGAGAATAAATTATCATCATGTATCTGGACAGACACTATCAGATTGGCTAACAATTTACTTTTAAGTCTGTTTATAGCTGCTAGAAAAGTTAACAGCAGGATAATTAAACTCTCTGCCTGACCCAGAGGAAGTAGAGTACACTTAAAATGTTACTGGATGCAGAATTGTTCCAATGAGTGTGCTCTAGTTTTACATAGAGGAACCTTTATAAATGTCAATTTACCTCCTCTAAGTACAAATACACAACCACCTTGATACTAAAACTGTCCCACCAGCAGCATGAACTTAAGTATTCAAAACATTTAAACCTCTGTTGAGGTTTAAATGTATTTAAAACATTCAAACTTAAGTATTCAAAACATTTAAACCTCTGTTGACATTTTGGCCATGAACATACTGACATGCCATACTGCTCCTTCTGAAGAACCCAGAATCTCTGCTTTTCCTGTCAGCAGCAGAACAGACAAACCATATATAAGAAATCCACTTCCTTCTGTAGGTCAGGTGAACACAAATTATTGCTAATGTGTTACTGTAGAAGTGCAGCATTTCCTTGCTTGCAATTAATGTCTCTTTTAGTAAGCTCTATATATAGGCTTAAACAGTAGTAGCAGTAGCAGTAGGAGGGGCAGTGATTGTAACAAAAATAAAATTATTTTGTATCAGCAACAATAATAGAGGTCCCATTATTAACCTTTTATTTTGCCATTTATTGGGAAGAAAAATTGTAATTCTAATTCTAATTCTTGTAATTCTAAACAAAGTACTTACCAGGTTATCTTCTCTGTTACACTGTGAGTGTAAACCTTTGTGGAAAGGACTGACTTTTCTCTCTGTACTTGTATTGGATTTGACACACTTTATATCAACAGAAGCTAGTAGGTGCTACCATTAAGACAGGGAAAAAACAATCATGCTTTTCCTTCAGACATATTATGTTAATACCCATAAATGAAAGAAAATTCAAGGTAAGATTTTTATATGGTATAGATATGTTGCACTGATAAAACATCCTTCATAAATCATTTTTTCAATGTGTGGATTATGTCCAAACTCTCTTCCACTTGTCCAAAGGTGAGATAACTCTGCCCTTGAGTGTTTCACGAACACACCTACTCTATACCATAATGTTACAACAGACTTGATGAACAATGCCCATAACACATTTTTGTTTGTACATATGTACAAGGGAAAAGGATGAAATGTTGATTTTCATGTTTTACAGTAAAATTTTGGGTTCTTATGCTTCCATTTTACTTCATTTTGCATGGTGACATCTGTTAATGATTTGGGGGGTTGATACTTCTAAGTGTCCTGGGGGGCTCATAACTGGAAATATGAACAATTGAGGACAATTTTTTAAATTTTTTTAGTTTCAAAGCAACTGAAAAGGACTTGTCCTAGAATTAAAATAACCACCTACTATTAATAAATGCAACTTAAACACTATATACTATGAGATAGAATATTACTTACAAAAAAATCTAAAATTTAATACTAGCTCTAAAATGAGAAGTTGAAGCATGGAATTAAAATGTTTATATAGATGGTCTCAGATTTTCTATTAAAACTGATAATTCTTGATGAGCAAATTACTGACAGAGTTTATTAGATTTATGCAATATGCTTACCTAAAAACTTCCAAGATAGGCCAAATGATTTTAATGTAATAAAATGTGTTAAAAGTAATCTAATCCTTAATTGGTCAAATGCACTTTATTTTAAAAAATAGGGATTTATGTATGTTGTAAAACCAAAATAAAATAAATACTATTTATTATAGAAAACAATATCAACTGGTGATTGTCTTCAAAACAGAAATTTGGAATGTGTAAATTAGGGTCTAATTGAGCTTACATAAACTCCTTCTTAATAGTAATAAAACTAGAGAATGAAGGAGTGGAGAAAAGAAAAAAATTTGAATGTAGATTTTATAAGATAAATTTGATTTTATAAGATAAATTCTCAAATGATAATTTGAGAAAAAATGCATTTTATATTCATAAAATGAACTTATTTATTATGATTAGCTCTATTGGTGAAAATGCTGTTCTTTTTTATTATATCTTCAATGAGAATGTTGCAGTTGAAGCATTCAAAAGAAAAACAGAAAAGAAAGAGAATAATTTATTGGGAATTCCCAAAACACTCTTGACAAGGTGTTGGGAGAAAGGGCAAAAATATAAGGAATATCAAAATCATAGCAATGAAGTAGAAATATGTTTAATGTCCATTTAGCAATACAGAGGTTTTCATTGTTATTTTGGCAACAAGTTTTTATTTTTCTAGTCCAACTTAATGAAGATTACAGTGACCTTTATAGCAAATAGGAAGAGAACAATATAAATATATCTAGTTATATAGTTAAATTGGTTGTTGAGATTTACTATAAAGAATAATAAAAATTATTTTCCCTAAATTTATTGATTTGGAAATAAGGAACATCTTGGATCAGTCTCACTTTGGACCATCAAAAATTTTGGAGAAATATTGTCCTGGCTAATGTGATCTCCTTCTGGCATAAGACTGTGGGAGGAGTCTAAGTCTAACTTTAATAAGAAATTTCAAGGCTTTGAAAAATATCTATGCACATTCCTTTTCAATTTGAAAGGCTGCCTTAAAACACTATCATTCTGCCTATATCAGAAAGTATATTAACACAAAAATATTACTTGGAGGATGTTATTTTTCAATGATACTCTATATTTTAAAGGCTGTAGTTCATGTTTTATTGCTGTTGCTCAGCCTGTGCAAGGTGACTTTCATAGATCTGACTTGGTTGAAATGTTATTCATGTTCCATAAGGCACTACAAAGTTGTAAGCATTGCTTCCTTTGTAATTTAATATTCTCTTCTGATCTCTGTGTCATTTGCTTAGAGTTAATTAGCAAAAGATTGGAATGGGGAATTCATAGAAGTTTTTATTAAAATTATGTTAAAGGGTTAGAAAATTCAGTGGAGACTTCCTAAAGTGCACAGTATTACTTTACAGTAAATATATTTTCCTATCAGGTTTTCATACTAAAATTTTTCATATGTAGAGCATTGATATGTTCAACTGGTAAAGAGAAAAATTCTTCTGTTGTATTATTTAGATGTGATTTGTAGTGGTCCTGTAATATGTTTTTTAGACTCTTAAGCCTTAATATATTGTGTCAGTTTCAAGCAAATTTTGTGGAAGGTTTTTCTGTTCACAGTGGCCAAAAACACAAAAGAGAAACTTTCCTGGTGCAGGACAAGCCTTAGGTAAAGTGTTCCTAATCTGAGTGTGACTCATTTTCTGAGTGAGCCCTTTCAATTAATGTCCTGTCCCATAAACAGCCATTTATAGTGGTTGAATCTCAGTATTTTGTCTGCCTGTGAAGAGTTTCTAAAAGTTTCATTTGATTCATTTAAACACATATTACTTATGAATCTTTGGGTAATTCTATAGTCATAAGATATCTATCAGATTTAAAACTCCTATAAAACCTTCTCATATTTCTCTCAAATTACAGAGGACTGAAATTTCCAAGATGACCAATTTCTCAAGTTGGATATTGTGAGTAACACCAACCAATGTCCTTCTTAAGTTCTTGTTCTATAGTCATCTTTCTATTACAGTAAGGCTGGTTTTTAAATTCTTATTATTGTGAATCATATAATTTTGTTTTTTGGATTCTTAGGTCACTCAATCTGTATAAATATTGTCAGTCTAATACATTTTGAAATAACTGTAATAAAAAGAGAAGGACAGGTAAGGGTGACAATATCATTCAGAAGACAAGGTAGGGTGAAAGGATCCAGGCTACAGTTCACAATTTCTGTACTCCATAGATCATACAGTGGTATGTGCCTGCTCATCTTCCAAACTTTGAGAAAGATGGAAGCTCTAAAATAACCACTAATCAGAACTGGGAGAAAACTACACTCCCAATATATGGTATCCTTCCTTTATGGTAACCTTTTCTTTTTTTATCCCAACAAAATAAGTATTTAGAGATATAACTGAAATGCACTGAGAATATCACTCAAAAACTGCAAGTGCAGTGTCTGGTGCTCCAGTGCAAAGGCTATTTAATTCATTCTGGGCTGCTTGCAAAGATAATGTTCTTCCAGGCTTTTATTCAAGAAAACACTCTCTGGTGAATCTGAATAATAATATGTTTTCCTGCTTCTGTGTAAGACCTAAAACATTTGTGACTGGGTCAGACTCTAGGCTGATCATGATCTGTACTGTCCCTGTCAGTCCAATGTAGATGCTTAGGGAACAGAGTGAGAACAGGTAAAAACCATTTCAGTTGTATTTCTAATTGTTATCCTTCCTTCCTTCCTTCCTTCCTTCCTTCCTTCCCTCCTTCCTTCCCTTCCTTTTTTTCTCTTCCTTACTTTCTCTCCAGTCCTGGTCTCTCAATTCTATTCAGTTTCTGTTACAAGTCTTGCTGTAGAAAACCATTGAATAAATACTTAGAGTTCATGGTTTACAGGAACATATTATAAGGGATTTGTATAACTAATATATTTCCCCACATGTAATCATATTCAGACTTGCATGAGATGCAGGCTTGGAAATAACACCTTTTCTTGGTTTGGAAAGACAGGTATCTGTCAGGGAAAACTGTAGTTTCCCTTGGAATGGAGAATGAAAAAAGCCCTCCCTCCAAGTTGNGCACTGGATGGAGCATCTCACAGTGGGATGATGGAATGTGTCCTGTCACTGTGAGCCTTAATGGCCCATTAACAGAAGATACCCCCAGATGGTTTATTATCAGAAGGCATCCACCCTCTTCCCCCTAGAGTTACAAGAGATAAAGAACAATATCTCCCAAATGGTTTCAACAGATGAAAATAGAACATATTTTTTTGGTTACATTTTTCAACCCAAGACACACCTAGATTTAAATTCCTGGAAAATTTTCAGTATTTATGCTTGCTGTAAACTCACCAAAATTTAACGACATTAACGTGAACTGTTCTATATTTAGTTATTTGAAATTTAGCCATCAAAGCTGATGCATTTTTTCTGAGAAGAAGCTTGAAGGACTGATCCATTTTTCACAAAGTATTGCTGCTTACCTGAGGAATTCTACTTTTCCTGTGTTGTGGCAATGGTTTTGAGTTTCACTGGCTGTCTGGAAGCAGTCTGAGCCTGAAAGAAGTAGGGCTGCATAAGGCGCCTGGCTACATGGGACTACTCACAGTGTGTGTTTGTACTAATGCTAATTTGGGAACACCTTCCATCATCCAGCAGATTATGTCTTTTGCTGTCCTCATTTTTTTCCCCGATTTTCTCACTTCCTAAAACTGCCTTATGCATGTTTTAAAAAAACTGCAGAGGTCTGTTAAAGTTTGCCAATGAAATTTGCTGAAAATGGTGTCTGTTTTACATTGCAGAATCTGGCCAAGACTTTGCTTCCAAATATGAATCTGGCTTTCAAGATTCCATGACAGAAGACAACATTCATAAAGACAACCAGGAGAGCGACTGTTCTGACAGTGAGGAGTGTGTCTGTGGAAAGGAGAAGAGAGCTGTGAACAAAGGAGAGCTCTGTGGCCTGGAGGGGGAGAAGAAAACAGGCTGAAACTCAGAGAGTAAGGAATGGAGAAGAACCAACATGAGAGTGTCCTGTGGTGAGAAGGGAAATAAGAAAACTGGAGCAGAAGGGAGTAAGTATGGCCGAGCAAAAAAGCTGGGTTGACTGGGGAGGACAACAAGGTAAGGGAAAAATGAGATGGGTGCACCCCCAAAAATTTATAAAAGTATTGTTGTGAAGACAAAATGATTAATGCTTTATAAGTACCAGCTGTTCTGGTAATGAAATCCATAAAAAAATCAAGATGTCAATAATCACCTTTCAGTGCAGAGTTAAGATAATGTAGTAAATAAACTCCAGAGCCACATATTGAATGATAAGAGGAAAGAGAAATATTGAAAATTTGTCTAAGGTATAAGCATGTGCCCTGACTGAGGCAGGTGTCCTGTGGAAGAACTAAAGATTTTATCAAAAAAATTAAAGATTATATCATAATGTATTCTC
This sequence comes from Cisticola juncidis, assembly GCA_013400215.1. NCBI lineage: Eukaryota > Metazoa > Chordata > Aves > Passeriformes > Cisticolidae > Cisticola > Cisticola juncidis. Next base: position 269,006 of record VXBR01007699.1, on the reverse strand, counting down.
ACAAAGGTTAGCAAATAAAATTTGCATGGGCAATCTTAATTCTGACATTTCCTTAATCTGAGTGTTTGATTTTGCAGTCTTAATGTTTTTACTGGCATTAAAATTAGAAAACAGTTAAGCTGGGTTAAACATAGAATCAATGAAATCTTAGCTGCAAGTGCCTCTGTTTCCCAGATGGTTTAAAGCTACTGGTATACCTAGCTCAAACAAACAAATAAAAAAAGATATTGCTGTATTCCTTAGATGTAAAACACTGATGCTTTAAAAATAAGCACAGCATGAGAACTTCTACTGAAGATCTAATTAGTCTCTGAAGTTTTGAATCTGTCTTATGGTGCCTCATATTTCTGTGCAGAAACTCAAGAAATAATAACATTGCACTCAGTTTGCTTCACTGCCTTCAGAAATCTTTATTTCATGCTGCAGAGTTAAACTGTCATTAATTTGATTCACATCATGTAACTACACTTCGTGAAGAATAATACAAACTTGATCTGACGTTCTTATTTTCTTTTCCAGCAAATTCCCTTTTTTCTAGCTTTTATAGTCCTCTAGGCTCCTGTTCTACAGGATATTCTGATTATATCAGTTCTTTGACTCTCTCAGCTTTCAACCTGATTTCCTTAAGACATTTAAATAGTGGGTCTATAGGGGAAATTAGCTAACTTTCCTTGTCTTTCTCAGGTTCTGATTTCACCCTCTGTTTCCATTCTTTCTTGAAGAACACAAACTCATTCTTAAGAACAGGAATGAAAAATGGAGTTTCAGAGACAATTTAGAATGACCTCCCTGACATTATGTAATTTTATGTTGTAACTAAATAGGGAACTCAGATTTTTTAACTGCTACAGCAGAAAAATAGAAAAGAGAGAAAATGCTCTTCAAATAATGTGACTTTGGTGCTTTGAAATGTTGAACAAAGGAAAGCAACTAGTGGATTTGGAGATGAAGAACTTTTTAAATTATTCCTTGAATCTCAAAAAACTCCCCAGCTAATCCCTAAACAGCGCATAAAACAACTTGTAAACAACATACTTCTGAAACATATTTTCTTGTCTATCTTTTCAAGTAGTACATTTTCCAATGTGCAATGTAGTATGAATATTTCACCACATTTTCCAACACACCACTAAAAAATTACTGTCTGTCAATAAGTAACAGAACTCTTTGTAATTCCAATTCTTAAATTCCAAAATGCCCTTTTATCTTAGTTAAGTGAATTATGTATTTGAAAATACACCTTTCCAGTCCAACTGTTCATTTGTAACACTTCCAAGACATCTCTAACTCCACTAGTCTACTTGTTGTAATTCTCAGTGTACAAAAAGAGATGTAACTAATTCAGATGGTTACTGAGGCAGTGAAGAAATTTTCATTGAAATATTGGTGTCTGATATGGCAAATGATAATTGCAATAATTTCACTTTTACACACATTCATATATTGTTGATTGTCTTGTCAATGGAAATTGCTGTGTTAGCAGGGACCAACAGAATGGAATTAAGATGGAATGGAGAAGAAAATTAGAACCAGTAGTTGTATAAGGAAACAAAAAAAAAATTGGGATATAATATACTTTAAATTAGCATTAAACCAAATCTAATAGCTATGACATCTTGTATAAAAGAAAATTTGTGCTGGATGTTTAGACAAGCAGATAAAATTACTGAAAATTAAAAATCACAAGCATTTGCTGGTTTTCTGTAGACTTTTTTATATCCAAACAACACATCTTAAAATCCCATAAAGTTTGGAATTTTCTGCCCCAAGAAGAAATTTAATAAAAATAAAAAAAACAAGTAACACGTGTGTTGTCACTTTTTCTAACAGAAGATAATGAAACTGAGTATGAACAAAATGAAAATGGTTATACAAGAAAGACAGAAAGGAAGCTCATGAGAAGGTTACCTGACATGTCTACCTGGTTATCTGTGCCAAGAGGCTTTGGGTTCCAAGAGATCTTTCAGTGGGGTTACATTACACTGTCAAATACAAATTTGGAAACAGAGTCAACAAAATTCTTGCAGAAAACAGATTAGAAAATCAATAATGACAGTATTAAAGTGTCCAAATAAAATCCCTCTTTTCCAACATATCCCCTATTGATATAGGTCAAATATCCCTCCTATAGTCAAATAGAATTAGCTTTACTGCATAAATGGCTGTGGTAGTTCAAATGAAAATGCAAATATGAGAAACCAGGAGATGGGGAAAGTAAAGATTCACAGGAAGTGTTGACAGGATTCACAGAATATTCTGAGTTGGAAGAGACCCACAAGGATCAACAAGTTTAATTTTTAAATAAATGGCCTGTAACAGGAATTGACCTCACCACCTTGATATTATTAGCACCATACTCTAACCAACTGACCTAACCTCAGGGTGGCACTAAATGTGAATAGAAATAGGAAAGAGAACAGAAGAAATAATAAAAAGTAAAGAAGAAACATAAGAAAATCAAAACAGAGTAAGATGTAAAATGAGATGAGTAAATTTTTGTCTCATATATAAAAAAAAAAATCTATATAGAAAGTGGTACAGCAAAAATCAAAGTCTGCTGGCAAATCTACTAAATCAGAATTCAAGGTGTTTTGTTTGGGACCTTTTGGAAGGAGGAGGGACAGGTGAATAGGATACAATCTGACGTGTAAGATAGGAAAAGTACAGTTTTCACTTATTGATGGCTACTCAGTTCAGAATTCAGAAGCAGTATTCAGACTGCCTTACAAAGGAAGTCAGCTACATTAACAATTGATGGTTATATGCATTGGAAGCTATTGAAAATTTTAAATCTTATCTGCTGGATTCTTTAGGTACATCATGTAAGCAGCATTATTAATTTAATTGTGGTGCTCTTGAACTGATTTTTCTCTGCAGATTGAATACTGTGTATTGTGTCTACCCCTTAGGGCTTTCATACTATTATTTGTTCATGCCACTGAACAAGAACAAAATAAGAGTGAGAGGAACAAAGACATAGATCTTTTTTGAGGTCCTATACTCCCTGGTAGAGCAAAGAATGGTGAAAGGAAATAAAATGCATCTTCAAAGATGCACATGTTACTGAGAAAAAGGTGCACTTGATTATTCCATTCAAAAGTGTCCAAGAAGATGACTGCAGAACTATCAGCAAATAACACCCAAAAGAACATACCATGGTGATAAAAAGGAAGATATTTGTTGACAGAACTACTATAAAAAGGATGTCACTGAGTCCTGCCAAGGATATAAAGAAGTGTCAGTGACATTTTAAGTTAACTAAAAGGTAACTAAAATCACAGCTAGGACTTACTGCATTTATAAGCAATACACAGTCAAATACCTCTGAGAGATGTTTTGAAGGACAAGTGATGAAATTTTATGTTTCATAGTGTAACTGGATGCCTTTTAGACTTAAATCTTCTCCCTGACAGAGGGTCATTGCTCTGTTTCCAAAGCTAGCAAGTTTAGTGTAGCAAAAGCTTTATAAGCTTTAAGTTATAAGAGAGATTTGAGTATGGAAATCAAATCATTCTACAGTTAGTAGCTCTTTATCAGAGTTATGCCTAACCAGAGATATTCATACCCAGTGTATCAAGTCATTAATTCCCTGGGTAGTCCAGGAATGTGCCAAAGGTTCTGTGCACAGATGTGAAAATGGTCTGGCTTGAAACAACAGATAGATGTGAAACCAGATCATTGACTGAATTCCAAGACACATACAAAACTAAGTATTTGATTCTCCACCTGGGAATTTTGAAGAGTCTAGAGAATCTCCCAAGACTGTCCATAGGCCAGGTTGTGTGCTCAAATGCATTGATTTGCACCCTGCGTAATGAATATGACAATTCCCTCTGGACAATCTCCTAGTCATTTCCTCCTGTAAAATTGATCAAACTGTATATAAATAAGACTCAGGTAGTGATCCAATAAAACCTTGCAGGTTGTGGCTGGATGACAGGTGACCATCCAAGTTACTCTGCCATCATATGACCAGGAGAGTCAAAAAAAGCAAAAGTCTTTTTGGATAAGTACAGTGGGAGTCACTCCCCAGTTACCATCACAAGCAAAACAAACCTCACTCAGGATAATTAGATGAATTTATTACCAATCTAATCAGGATAAGATAATAAGAAATAAACTAAATTTTAAGAAAACACTTTCTCTCCACCTCTCCGTTCTTTCTGAGCTTGATTTCACTAACATTTTTTCTACTGACTCCTTCACAGTGCAGAGTGATGGGGAATGGGAGATGTAATCAATTCATCATATAATTCTGCTTCTGCCACTGAGGAGAGGGCTGCTCAAATCTTTCCATGTTCCAGTGCAGGGTTGCTCCCACAGGAGACAGTCCTCCACCAACTTCTCCAACATGAGTCCTTCCAACCTGGGCAGCAGTTCCTCATTAACAGCTCCAGTGTGTGTCCCTCCCATGTGGTGCAGGCTTTCAGGAGCAGCCTGCTCCAGCATGGGCCTCCTGGGCTCACAAGTCCTCCAGCAAACCCACTCCAGTGTGGGCTCCTCTTTCTGGTGATCCACAGGTCCTTCCTGAAGCCTGCTCCAGCACAGCTCTCCCATGGGGCCACAAGCTCTTTTGTGCATCCACCTGCTCTGGCACTGGGTGATCCCCAGGCTGCAGGTGGATCTCTCCTCCACCAGGGATGCAGGGAGCCAGCCATCCTCACCATGGTCTGCACCACGGGCTGCAGAGGAATCTCAGCTCCTGCTCCTGCAGCACCTCCTGCCCCTCCTGCTTCCCTGACCTGCGTGTCTGCTGCTCTCACACATCCTCACTCCTCTCTTCTCTGGCTGCAGTTGTTGGGCAGCAATGTTTCACCTTTATTAAATACATCATGTTTTGCTGATTGGTTCAGCCCTGGCCAGCAGTGGCTCCATCTTGTAGCAGCTGGCATTTCCTCTATTGGATGTGGGAGGAAACTTTCAGCAGCTTCTTATAGAAGCCACCCTTGTAGACCTCTCTCCCCCCCAAACCTTTCCACACAAACCCGTTCCTGAAGATGTAGTAAAGATCATATCTTTTCCAGATAGTTAAGGGATATTTAGGAAGTATTTTGTATTTAGTTCAGATAATCAGTAGAAATAAATATTGCATGTACTGGAGGACCATGGGCCAACTGGATTATAAGAACTTTTTTAGAAAAGCTGCTTGGGGACTGTCATACAAACCAGATAAAGATGTAGACTCCTGTTGTGATCTGTTAACTAATCAACCATCCTGTTACAGAAAATTAATTTGATCTCAAGGGGTTTTTTAAAAAATTTTAACAACTGCTATTTGTGAATGTCTGTCCAACATCAGTGTGAAACAGTCAGTAAAAAATATGGTGCTATCACACACAGCTTACTCAATTATTTGAATTATGCAAGTCCTTGAAGAGTCATTCTCTTCACTATCTTATTGGAGTGTCTTCCAATCACAGGTAATGAGCATTCCCTTGGGGCTTGTTGTTCTGGGGCTTTATTATCTCAGCCTCCTACTTTATTATTTCAAGGGGGAGGTGGTTAATTCCAAGTGATCAAGACAATAATTTAAGCACTAAGTTATTGCTCTTGTGAGGTGTGTGTCTCTTTCATTCTTCAGTTTCATGATAAGGTTGATGAAATTGTACCCTCCTTATTTCCTGTTTGAGCAATTTATATCTAGCAAAAAGTAATCATGTATTGTCACAATAAGTATTGGAAATCCTCTGTACTCCATTATAAGCAAATGCCCTAATCACCAGAGAGTGCAATTCTTCCTTCCCCTCATCCCACCCTTGCCTCAAATGCACTGTCTTGTTCCCTTTCTTACTGAGTTAGCTACATGTCAAAATTAAACAGCTCCCACATGAGGGTCTCAGAAAAACACAAAGCAAGCTTTACAATGCAGTGGGATCCAGCTAGTAAAGATAGAAATATGAGTTAAAATCCTGTCTCTAGACCTGACAAGAGATTCATGAACCTAGATATTTCCTTCAAAGTTAGTGCTGCAGTTAGAAAGCAAAGTGAAAGGCACAGTTGTCCCATTTCTCCATCTGAAAAGGCAAAAGGCTGTCATGTTCAGCTCTCAAAAGCTTTGTAAAAAATTTTCAAAGATCTTCAAAATCTTCTCTATAAAAACTATGGTAAAAGTCAACAAAATTGAAAATGGACAAATTAGCTTTTACCAGTTCTTTGATATTACCTAGAAGATATCTTAAAAATACATCATGACCATGAATGGTAAACGTGAAGTGAAAGAAATAAAAGATCACAGAATCACAGAATCACAGAATCATTGGGTTGGAAGAGACCTTCAAGATCATCAGGTCCAACCCATGCACTAACATCTCAAATAAATCAGGGCACTGAGTGCTATATCCATTCTTTTTTTGAACATATCCGGGTATGATGACTTTACCACCTCCCCAGGCAGACCATTCCTGTACTTCATCACTCTTTCTGTAAAAATCTTTTTCCTAATAGCCAATCTATATTTCCCTTGGCACAGCTTAAGGCTTCATCCTCTTGTTCTGTCAGTTGCTGCCTGGAGAAAGAGACAACCCCACCTGACTACAGCCTCCTTTCAGAGAGTTGTAGAGAGTGATAAGGTCACCTCTGACTCTCCTTTACTCCAGGATAAACAATCCCAGCTCCCTCAGTCATTCCTCACAGGGTTTGTGTTCCAAGCCCCGCACCAGCCTCATTGTCCCCTCTGGACACACTCAAGTGTCTCAATGTCCTTCCTAAACTGAGGGGACAGAGCTGGACACAGCACTCAATGTCCTTCCTAAACTGAGGGGACA
>VXBR01007699.1:163356-251316 GCA_013400215.1 Cisticola juncidis | reverse complement strand
TATATATATATATATATGAGGATGTCTGCTGTTAAGGAAGACTAAAACAGGAGTTCCAAAAAGAGCTCTGAGCAGGTCACCAAAAACAGAGACTCCCTGACAGTGCTGCAGGTTGGGCACTGAGGGGCTGGGAAGCCAATCTGCAGAAAAGGCCCTGGATCACCAGGGCTTGGAAGCTGAGGTGTCCACATCAATAAGAGCTCTGTGTGTGTCCAGCAGAGCAAACAAAGGGATTGTGTCACCCTACTCAGCACTCCTGGGACCTCATCTGAGTGTTGCAGCTAGCTGAGGTCCCCCAGTACATGAAAGGCATCATTAAACCAGAGTGAAGTCTGTGGAGACCACAAAGGCTGATGGGGCTGGAGCACTGGGGGATACAGCTGGAGAGCAGAACTGAGAGCACTGCTCGGCTCAGGACAGAAGTGGACCTGCTGGCTTTGGTGGGCCACAAACCCTGCAGCTGCAGGCAGAACCCTGGAGAAGGAAGCAAGAGGTGATGGTGTGCTTGGGTGGCCTTTGGAGTGCAAGTCCATGCATTCCTGTGAGGGTCTTTGCTAGCTTATAGCTAAGCAATGCTATTAAGAAACATAAATATGGTTGTTATGGCTATTACTGTTTAAGCAAAGGAGATGTTTTTAGCTACAGCTGAAAGGTGTCAATACCGAGCTTTGGAATCAATAAATTGGCTTCATGCATGCAAACCATGGAGTCCATGTCTCTATTGATTGCTGTCAGAGCACTTGCAGGTAATGTCTACTTGGAAATAATAGTTAGGAAATAGACACATTCTGCCCAGAGATATTACAANCTGTCACTGAGCACCACTGAAAAGAGTCTGATCTCATCCTCTTGATACCCACTTTTTAAATATTTGCATGCATAATGCTCTTGAATTGNGGGGATACAGCTGGAGAGCAGAACTGAGAGCACTGCTCGGCTCAGGACAGAAGTGGACCTGCTGGCTTTGGTGGGCCACAAACCCTGCAGCTGCAGGCAGAACCCTGGAGAAGGAAGCAAGAGGTGATGGTGTGCTTGGGTGGCCTTTGGAGTGCAAGTCCATGCATTCCTGTGAGGGTCTTTGCTAGCTTATAGCTAAGCAATGCTATTAAGAAACATAAATATGGTTGTTATGGCTATTACTGTTTAAGCAAGGAGATGTTTTTAGCTACAGCTGAAAGGTGTCAATACCGAGCTTTGGAATCAATAAATTGGCTTCATGCATGCAAACCATGGAGTCCATGTCTCTATTGATTGCTGTCAGAGCACTTGCAGGTAATGTCTACTTGGAAATAATAGTTAGGAAATAGACACATTCTGCCCAGAGATATTACAAAACCAGGTATTCAGCAGTCGTAGCCATTGTAGGGCTTGGGAAGCAAGTCAGAATTATCAATAACTCTATTCCCAGCCCTTCAGATTCTGAGATAATGAAAAAACTGGGAGATGAGGACATACAGATATACCACCCTCTTTCAGAAATAAAAGTTCACAGCTTCATCTTTGAAGATTAATAAATATTCAACTTTCAGGAGAATTTTTTTTGACACATAATCTTAATTTGATATTTCAAACTCATTGATATAAAATATCTTTTACTTCAAATGAGTTTGAGATTGAGACTTTATAAACTCTTCTAATCACTTCATCTCCCTTAGAGGACATGAAAATCTTCAGTAAAGGATAGAGCAAGGAGTATGTCTGTGGAATTGCACTTATACCAAGATAAGGTTAAGAACAGGAGGAACAATGGGTAGAAATTTTATTCCAGTAGAATTAGATTATCTATAATGGTATTATTTTTTTCCATCATGTTTCCTTCTTTCTTTGACTTAAATCTTAGTTTCTGGCTGCCTGTGGGTAAATTTGAAAACTCGTAAGCTCTTTTTTTCATCTCATGTCAGGAAAAAAAATCATAGGGTAACTTATCCTATTACAAAACCTGTGTCTGTCTTCAATGTCTTTCATAACTTTCTCTTGGGCAAGGCTCAGAATCAATATTCCACTCTTGCTTTTCTTAGTCTATTAGATGACCTTGAGCCCACCAGCCAGTATTTTGCTGTTAATTTTGTCTTTCTACTAGGTTCTATATTTTTGTCCTATCCTAATTCTGTTACCATTCCAAATGCATCTTTACATTCTACTCAAATTATCCCCAAAATTTCTGCAATAGGTCACCAAGATTTTTTCTGGAATCCTGAATTCCATCCCATCATCATTTTGACTTTAAAAAATTCACTCAGTTGCTCTCCTTTTCTGGATCCTTTACTCACTGTGTCTGAGATAAAATTTGCATCTATGGTCACACCAAATTCCTAAATTTCAGTTGAAGAAAGCTCTTCTCCCTCATTTAACAGATACTTGAATACCATCAACATCTTGTCAGCCTGAAATTACTGCTTAGATATTATGTGTAATTTCTTCAGGGACTGTAATTTTTCTACATACCATTAATAAAATGTGCATTGTCATTGTCATCTCCCTTGCCTTTTCAGGCCTTTATTATCTCACATTTCAATTTATATTCTCTCTGCTCTTGCCTGAGAAGTTTAATTGTACCTAGAGCAATATATCAATTGTCAGCAGTCTATCAATGCCCAGCAGTTTACCTGCATTTCAGATGTTCAGACAAGTATTAGTGAGATTTTCCTATTAAATACCCAGATTATAGCTTCCTTGACTTTTATCTAAATTCTCTCTGTTGCTGTGATATTTGTATGGACTGTTCCATGCTAGCAGCCACAGACAGATAATAATAGGATCCTCCTATGACAATTTAATTTACTGTACCTTGACATATTTTAATTTCTTTGAAATAGCAAATTGTGGCCCGTCCCTTCATACTGAAATTGTAAGCTAGTCTTTTCCTGAGATTTTGGCAAATATCTGCACTATGTCTAACACAGTCAACGTTTTTGTAGGATACAAGTAACTGTACTATTGCTATTACCATTACTAACACTCTTACAGTCTATGGTAAAGATTTACAGAAGTAGAGAAAAATAATTTTCAGAACAACTTATTACATTGTGGCTTTGTTTTAGAAGAGGTTAGAGTGTGTTCTTTTGTTACCGTGTCACAGAGCAGAAAAGAATTACCCACATTTATCATAAGCTCCTATCTACAAGCAACAGAAGATGGTGAAAAATAAAACAAAGTAGATGGGGAACAAGAAAAGGAAAGAGTTGGAAGAGAAAAGGAGAGGATCAGAGAGAATCTCTTGACAAGTTTTTCTGACATGTTCTAGTCATTCCTAAGTGCAGATGGCATTTGATCCCTTACCTATGCCTACATTATTAATTCTGACCAGACATATTTGAATTCAAGAGCAGAAACCCAGAAATGCCATCCTGAGAATTTTTTTTCCTTATGTTCATTTCATTCTAGCAAACATTTTTTTAAAATTTATAGTCTACTTCTCCAGCTCTTGAGAAACACAAAATAACAGTCTCCACTGAGAATTAATAACACATTACCTTGAAGTAAACCCACAAATGTCTAATGTCTGAGCTCAGCACAAATTCCAGTGTGTTTTCTAGATCACTCAAAATATGGATTTATAAACCATTCACAGCAGGCTTTCCAAAGATAACTACTGGGAAGAATTTCTTTCTTTCATGGCTTTGGTGAAGATCTTCACTTTCTTATCCATCTCTAATCATTCCAGCATGAATGGCCTGTGTGTGGATGGCAATTGTCAAAACATTTGATGGTTGAATTAGCCTGCAGTGTGCTTCAATAAAGGTAAAATCATGCATTATAACATTCTTCATTGTGTTAATTTTAATTTATTGTGTATATTCTCTGATGTTATTGCTTTTTTACCCATGATCTAATACTTTGATATGGATTAAAACATTGTTGTTTAACCATGGCATGTGAGCAATGTCAAGGGAATGAATCTCTAAAAGAAGTATTCAGTTACAAAGATATCTCTGAAACCAAAGTGCCTTTTTGTCAGGGGACATATTAGTAAATCAGTATATCTACTGGATGTCCTTCAGGGATAGAACAAGACATTTATGCTCTCTTAGGGATTATACGAATTCACTAAATAGTGTAACACTATGTATTTACATATGACTAAAATTAGGTGACAGAAATAATTTACAACATAGAAATCACTTACACCACAGCAATTTTATGAGACTTGTCTTAGCAGATCATGGTACAAATATATGCCAACAACAACAAAAAAAATTCTGTTCCTAGCATGAAAAACACACCTGAAAAGTGAAGTTAAAAAAAAGAGAATATAACCCCACACTTTCTGTCTGTTCACTCTGAGATACTGATCTGTTTGTTTTTGTCCACAAACAGTGTGCTGAAACACAAGAATGAGCCCCAGTGAGGAAGTGAATAACTTTTCTTCAGAGCCTGATGCTGGCAGTTGCAGAAGGATGGTATCAAACTGGGGAGAAAATTGAAGAGCTCCTTATTTCCAAAGGAGACACAACATCTGCACCAAGGCAGCCTCAGGTGTGCTTGGATGAATTAGGCAAAACAAACCCATGGCCTGGATTACATAAAAAGCCCAGGGGAGTAGCACTGATTCCATAGAAGCAGGATAGGGGCTGCTCTTTGGAAAGTCCTGGTGTGTTACTGAGCCCATTGCACAAGACCCTCTGAGTGTCAGACACAGACAGGTCAGATTGCCTGTGCAATCAGGCATTGCTTGTCTCTCAAAGTTTCAAAGCAAGTACCAAGAGAGAGCAGTGTCAAGGAGGACCTTACCTCTGGTGCTGGCCAGGTGGCAGAAAGCTTCCTGAGAGGTGTGGATCAGGGTTGATGGCTTTTGATGCATAACTACAGCCCCTTAAACTTTTTTGTGGAGATATTTTTGTGGACTGTGCTGCTGTTAGAGAGAAAATGGAACTCCAAGCATGAAACAATTATTCTGTTCTTCTTGAATTCAGGGGTTATTTTATTTTCAAAATCAGGATGTTTGCTGTTGCTTTCACACAGTTATGCCACTTAGTTTTCTTGTATTTTGGAGGACTTTAATTTAAAAAAATCAGTTACAGAGCCTTCAACATGTGTACAGGACTTTCTGTGTTGCAAGGGAGGTTTACACCTTTGTGAAAATGGGAAATTAAATCCACTTACCCTTTCCAAAGAGAAGCTACTACGGGAGATATTTAAGATGGCTTAAATCATCTGGCTTCTTCAGCAACTATCATCAACAAAGATATTAAGCATAATTTGCAAGTTTTATCCTTAATGTAAAATGGCAGCAATTGGTATTTAAAACTGTCTGATAAAACCCCCTTTATGATAGGAGCAGAAGCCACAAGAATCTCTTAGGTGGAATGAAAACATTTCTTTCAGCCAAAACTAAAAAGGGTTTAAGAAATGCGTGCACTCTTTTAGCTTAAATTTCAAAAACAGTTGCTTAGGGGGTAGGTATTTTTTATTTTTCATTGTTTTATGAGATAAAAGGCAGTTGAAAACAGGGTAAGATGCACCCTATCCCAGTATATTATTCAATAGAGGATTTTCTTACAGTGCAGAGAACTCATAGCAAAAAGTTTTAAAACTACTCACAGAATAATTTTGTTTTCTTTTATATGATTAGATTTGAATCATTACTGTTTCCAGCATGAACTATGAGTATGGCCAAAGAAAATCCAGGCAAAGGAGTTTTTTATTTGGTTTATAAGCTTAATCTCATAATGATCATGATTACAGTTAATACTTAAGAAATACAGGTAAGAAAACATTCATCAGTGATCACACTTATTCAAAAGTAGTGATAGTTAAGCTGTTGTAGTGCAACTTCTTTCTCTTCATGATTAAGACAGAAATGCATCTGCAAGTGCTAATTTTTTTCCTTTATTTTTGATTTGTGCATTCCCCTCCCTAATTAACTGCTTCAGCTTTATGTTTCATGAGTTTATCTGTGTGCATGCTTGTGCCTGTGTCACCTGTTTGGAACACAGGGCTGATAACAGCAGCTGCTCAAAGAGAGCATTCCACTGCATCAATTAATGTTCCATGCTAAATAAGAAACCTACAGCCTCCACTCCAGTGGAGTTATTCTTGTTATAAAATAATTAATTTGATTCATGTGCTAAATTAAATATGGCAAGGAGGTTTTTGGAATAAAGGGGGAAATAGACTGCAGCCTTGGGAAGCCTAGAGCATGTTTTGTACTGCACCTTGAAACAAACAGCTTGACTAAAGAGTAAGTTAGTCTGTCTCTTTGATGGCTGCATTACCAAGTCAAAGTCTTCAGGGCCTCGTGAGGGTTCAGTGACAGAGAATATTGTAGTAGCTAGATGTAGGACACATTGAATTTAGGCTTTTTGATCAAGTTGTAATAAACAGCTTTAATTAACTGGGCTTCCCAGAGGGGATTAAAGAGCAGTGAAGAACTCTTTGTTTTATTATTTAAGATTCAAACTATTGCTTCCATTAGGCATATTCAGAGTTTACAGTTAGAATCCATTATGGGTTCATTGCAGTGGAGATTGTGCATGCAGTATGCCTGATATATTTTCCTTCTCCAGCTTGGTAGAAATAAAAACCTTCAGGTTCCATCCTTCTGTGTTTCAGAACAGCTATTAGGTAGTCATGCTCTTCTTTCCTTTTAGACACACATCTGTTGACTCACAAGCCAAGGCAAGAAAAAAAGAAAGAGAAAATAAGAATTTGGTACTGGTGATGTGCTGTATTCCCATTCTGAAATCTGTTTTAATTTGAATTTCTCTTCTGCTGGGTAACCAACCACTGGTCAAAGGCACCACAAAGGAGTCTGATTAGGAATGATGCTGTGAGTTACTAGAGCCCACAGCACCCATCATTCCCTCAATGAACAGGCAATGCACTGCTGTCTCCTTAGCTAATCAGTGTTTCAAAATGGTATTTCATGGATCACTCCTAGGGATCACTCCTCACTCGTTGCCTCACTTTGCAAGTACAAGAGGACTTAATTTTGCATGCATACTGGCAACTGAACACCTTGAACTATGGTCCTGATAACAGCAATAGTTTTTAAGAAATAACAGCTGACCTGTGTACTAGAAAGCAAAAGAACTCCAAACCTTTTAACATTTTTTTATAAATAAATAGTTGATTAAGCTGTTTGAAAAGTTTTTTCATCCCATTGTACTCTAATAAATTGAAATTTACAGGTAAGTATGGCTAAATATAGCCTGAAACAGGGGACTCCAAGTTAGTTCACCAGATGTCAATTGGCCAGCATTGCTAGGCACCCTTAAAGCCTCCATCAACTTGTTTTCAAATGTGAAATACATTACAGTAACTACTATCTCCCTACTTGAAGACAATTTTTGAAGCTATAGCAAGGGGTTAAAATACTCAGAGGTAAAAGAAATAAATGAAACAAAAAGTAGACTTAAAAATCTATCTCTGGTCACATCTCTTTAAAGACATAAATTCAGTATGAAATGTCAAAATAATGGATCAAAATATTGATCCTACAGGAAAGTTTCCAAATGCTAATAAGGAATATTCTCCCAGCAGAATTAGACTTTTCAAACACAACAATCAAAAGATGAGGTAGGGAGGGAATAAATTTTAACAAAAAAGAAAAAAATTGAAGGTTTTATTTTATAGTGAATAAGAGAATAAAAAAAAAACCCAAACAATATTGATCTCTTCATATACCACAGCACAATTTACTTTATGAATGAGGAGTTTCTTACAGTAAAAGTTTTGATTTTTCAACCTCTGTGAATTTTTTTCTCTGTTAATTATGAAACAGCAACTTGGGGCACTTAGTGGGACTAAACCTAGTTAACATATAAATATAAAAATAAAAAATAGGTCACAATAAAATATGCATATTATAAGAAATGAAGGTAAAATTTTCCTTCTTGATATTGCATTTTTGCTTTTGAACTGTGATTACCAGGGATTGACACTCGTTTAAACCTGTTCTCATTGAAGTCAGTGGGAAACCCTTTTCTGGCTCTGGGAGCACAAAACAAGCTGAGGAGCACCCAGAGAATCACTAAAGGAATGTGGCACTTTCATTCTGTGTAGTGTTGGTGGTTTTTGATATTGGAATTACAGCATCAGAAAACCCCCGTGTAATTGGTGTCTTTCCGTCATACACTATGAAACACCTTTCCCAAGACAAATATAGCTTAGAAATAAAAGGAAAATGGGACTGGAAAGCAGAGCTAAAGTGACTTGCTCAAAGTCTTGAAGCAAGGCAGTGGAAGATCTGAGAAAGATCTTCCTGAGCAACCATGCCTGATGGACAACACAGTACCAGCCCTCACACACTGCAGTTGCACAAGCTCCAAAATAGGGGTACTAAAAACATAGACTGAGATGAATTGTAATCCTGAAAGAGGAAGCTGGCATAATGAAATGTCAGTGATCAAAGAAATAGGGCTTACAACATCCAAAAAATTTTGTAGCAGTGATGTCAGACAAGCTTGCAAAGCAAAAGCAACGAGAAAGTTATTTCACCTGAATTATTTAATGTTAAGCAGAATATTCAGAAGCCTTTCTCAGTTAAATTCTCCAAAATAATTTCACAGAATTTTTTTAAATTTTTTTTAAGATTACAAGATTTATCTACTTATACTTCTTGACAGAGTCCTTCCATGAATCCATAAGCTATATAATACATCAAGAACTGCAAAATTTTTAAAAGATACACATACTCTTGTTCAAATTTGAATATAAAGAAAAAATATTAAATGGGCTGTATCATTTATTAAAAAATACAAATACAGAGGAAAAAGGGTTGATAATAGCTCAAAGCAAATAGATAACTTGTGATCTTAATTGTAACCATTATGAAAAAAATAAAAATAAATACCTTAGAAAATAATGCTAAAGGAAAAATGAATGGGCATATTGATCAGGAAGAAAGAAAATTTTACTAGAATCATAGAAAAAATGAAGGCATTTAATGGTTTTACAGGTGAGAAAAAAGAAGAAAACTAAAAACTGAAAACACAATGCAATTAATAAAAAACTCCACTCTCCTCTCCCCCATTTTTTTCCAAAATTTCATCTTCCTTTTTTAGTCAATTTTCAGCAGAAAGGAAGAATAATTTTGTGATTTTAAGATGGAAAAAACCTACCAATAATAAGTACTTGCTTTGCCAAAGTCTGCTCTGGGATCTTGGTAAAGTCATTTCGTTTCTTTTTGATTTAACTGCCTGGGCTATTAAATAAGAATGCTGTGTTTTCCTATTTGGAGTGCTTCAGAATATGAGGAAATAACCCCATGCCATGGAAGAATATTGCTTAAAAAATACCACATTTCCAAGGATAATTTAAAAAATATAGTCTCTATATAGTCATCAATAGTATCAGAAAATAGATCTCTGTTTAAGATTTAATATGGAGTCAAGCAGAATAAGACAGAATTAAAACTCATAAACCATTTTTACACTCTGTTTAGAAGAAATTGTTTAGATGTGGAAATGGTAGGTTAATGGATACAAACAAAACAAGGTTTATAGTAGAAGATGATATCTTTACTACAACGAATTGATGTTTTCCAACAACAAACAATCTTTTCTACATGGAAGCAAACTTGTGTGACTTGTTTTCTCCAGTCACATCAGATAGTGTCATAAAAACTATTATCTACTCCTACAAATCTTTTCTTTTTATAAACCGTGGCCAAACAGAATTCCTGAAAAACTGTTTTCAAGAACAAATAGACAAACTACCATAGGAAGTCCTTAACACTTAAGCTTGTAGATAAATCTATTCAGAAATAAATAGAAACTAACAATAAACTCACAAGGCTGTTATACAGGAACTTGCATTACTGAGGTCAGAAATAAATTAACAGGACCACCAGAAACTTAAGATCTGTGCCAAAGATGTTTTGATTTTACTGGAAAGCCTGTAAGCCCTGTGAGGAGTTGATTAATGTCCCTTTGCTTATTTAAGATTTGATGAAGCAGCACTCTTTCCTATTTGCAAATCTGGTAACCAAATCCCTGTTTTTAGAATCAAGTATTCGTGTTTTGTTGATAAAAGATTACTGCATGCATTTTTTTTTTAACTTCAGATTATTTAGGAGAACAGTATCCTTTTAATGTAGTGATGGGAACTGGCTGCTGCTAATGATCCTATCTGTCTCCATCCAATGGTTGGAGAAAATCGCGATAAATGCAACGTGTTACACTTGTACATTTTATGATATTCCTATTGTAAAAGAAAAGAAAAAACCTCAATCACAAAACAACCCAAAATTTAGTATTTCATGGTTTTGTTTTGTAAAAGGCCAAGAATTATCCTGACCCTGCAATCCAGTAATCTATTTGTGGTTAATTATGTCACTTTCTCTGAGAAAATTTTCTGTTAGACATTTTCTTATTCAATCTGGGTGACAAAGTACTGGTTTACAGTCTTGCTTTCTGGTGTGAGAAATGGAGGAGAGGCAGTGTTACAAGCCCAGTGAGGGACATTCCAAAGGAATTCGCCAGGCTACACAGATTCTGCCCAGTAACAAGGTGTCACATCCCAGTCCTGAATCCCCTTATCCCAAGGGTTTGGGTCTCTGAGCTGTGCTTTTCACTGCAAATTGTTTTATCACAATCCACTTGGTTTTAGTAACTCCATTTCCAAATTTCATTTTTTTTGCAATTGAATTTTATCATATCATATCACCTTTTCAGAGCGTTTGTCACACTTTCTTTATTTTCAAGGTATCAATGGTCATTATGATTTTCGGATGGCATAGAAATAACAACATGACTCTCAATATAATGATGAAATGAGAGCAATCTTTATTGTTCTAAATTCTCTTTTATAGAGTACTTTGGCACAATTCATATGATTGGTCTTTAGAGTCTACACTCTTTTGTAAACAATTCTTTTCCAGTAAACATGCTGGAAAAACACCACCTGTTGATGGTTTTTGACTTCCCAAGGTTTGTTATTGTTTCCTCTTTAAGATTTTCCCAGGCCAGAATGAGAAAGTTGCTCACCTGCCTTTCACACAGACCCTGGCAGAGCCTGAAGCCTAAATTCAGACCAATTGTCAGCATCCATGCTCAATGAAGATTAATTCAGCAAGCTTTGGTCCATTTCCCTGCTCTATATGTCATCCCATGCCATTTTATTGTGTTCCCCCAGGTGCAGATTTTTTTTTTAAGCATTTAATTTCATCAGTTTCCTTTCCTCTCTTCATTGACTTCGGATTTGGAATTTCCCTGATTTTGGAATTTCACTAAAGTTGTTTATATTAAGTCTCAGACCTTTTCACTGCACTGCAATACATTTGGCTGTAGTCACTGCGTTTCCCTAACCCTAAGAGTAACCCTAAGCCTTTGTTTGAGGCTGAAGCCAAGCAGGAAGGTGTGGAGGGAGCAGTGTTGGGGCAGTGCCATGCTCCTTTTTGCATGCCTTTTGTAGTTGCAGTGTCCCTGGAACTCTAGGCTTTGTGTTTATTTCAAGCCTAATCCCAAGTATTTCACTAACCACAGGCAGAGCAGTAAAAGCAGCCTTTTAACTGAGGTGCCCAGCATGTGGGTGGTGTGAAGAAGAAAGGCAGGAAGAGACCACTCGTTGGGCAGTGGTGTGTTCTTTATTTGAAGTGAGCTGGACAAAGCCATCCAAAATTATACTTATCAAAATCCCCAAATCAGGGAACAAAATCTAATGAAAAGACAGGAGAAAAAATTGATGAAATGAGATGTTAGAAAAAATAATAAAATGGCAGGAGGATATGAAGCGTGGGGAAATGGACCAAAGCTTGCCAAATTGATCCTCATTGAAATCACAACATTTTATTTACTTTCATGAAGGGCCAGAGACCAAGGCCTGAGGCATGTCCTAAAGCAAGTTTTCATGAGGCAGATCTGTGCAGCCAGGGCTTAAACTTCTGAGACTACTTCTAGGGTGGGGGGGAAAAGACCTGAAAGAACATCTGCAGAGTGCAGCAAGCAAAGGTTAAGAAAAACAGCGAGGATGGCAGACAGAATACTGACTGTTAAAATTAGGCAATTCTCAAGACAGATTCAACAGGATAAGTACTAGCAGAAAATATTTATAGCACTAAGGAAATAAAACAGGGATCTGGAAGCCTGCAACTCAGCAACACTGAGGATATATTGATGCTGACCCATCCCTACCTGAGTGACAACTTCCTAGAGAGTAAACACATTTTGTGTGCTATAATGGACTTAGAGAAGTATTTATCATAGTTGTTCATTCTTCCTTAATGTAATTGCCTGTATTATCCAATAATTACTTCCTACTTTTAACTGGGTGGCTCCTGCTTTCAAACTGTCTGCAAGCAGTACAAGCTGTCTGAATAAACTGCCCCAAAGTGAAAGGGGGAGAAAAAAGCCACCTGCTTATCTGTTCTACAGAGGTGGGAGGATATCATGCTGTTATTGTTGTCATTTGCCTGTTATCCCCTGCTGCTGTCCTGCTAGCAAATTGTTCCCATTACAGAACAGCTGCAGTGTTGCACTGGGAATGGAAATCATATCCACACAGAGCAAAAGGCCAAGAAGAACTGTTTAATTTCCCCTTCTCCTATATACTCCTCCCTGCAGATCCATGTGGGAAGATTTTGGCAGAGAATCAGAAAGAAGTCAGGGTCACTGTGGAGTGCAGCACCTGTGGAGTCCTACTGATGACTAGAAAATTAAATACCACTGAGGATCAGTGAAACACCCAGTAGTTTGTTAGACAAACATCAGGAAGACATTTATGTGTTGCACAAGACTGATTTTTGCTGTCCTCTTAGATGAGGATTTCATTTATTGTGAGTTTAGTCATCAATCAGGTGCCAGGCCACTGCCCTGACTGAGGCTTCTACATGCTAATAATGTGCAAAAGATAGAGGTGTTGTTTGATGTTTGTCTCTGCCTTGCAAGATTTTTGTGAACACAGTGGATAGAAGCATCAGTCAGGTCACCAGGACTCACTAAATTAAATTGTTTGACATTGGGACTCCACTTATTTTAATGAGTATTGCACAAATGGTTTAGTGGCAGAGTATATCCTGGCATATTCAAAACAACAGATTTAAGTGGGTTTTTATTTTGAAGGGAAAGCTGTTGAGGCAGAGTGCATCTCCCAGATCTCTTTTGAGAGTTACAAAGTAAAAAATATTAATCCATAGATTGGATAATTCGAAAACTTCTTTTAAAATTTTAGGGGCATATTTTTGATTTTTTTCTCTGATGTTTAATGGCTAGAAATATTCTTTGGCACATATAATTTTAATTGCTGTAACATTTTAAATTTTTTTGTCTTCTCTGAGTATTGTCTCAAATACCTTCTGAATCCAACTGACAAAAGCACTAATATGGTCTTTATAAATTATTTTAGTATTTCAATGTAAAATAAGAAATCACCAATATTTCCAGAAGAGAAAACATTTCTTGTATAGTCATCTAATGGTAAAGTCAATACCAGTTTTAAAAAAATATATCAATAATATATGTAAATCATAATGTGAAATAAAAAATTACTTCCTACACACTTTTCTTTCCTTCAGCAACATAAACACTTCATTTCTGTAGTACAGTGCACAGAATGTGCAAAGCAAGGAATCAAAAATAAATATCTGTTAATAACAGGAAGATTAAAATTGGTTTGAAAACAATATTTAAAGATGTTTAAAGTATTTACCAAGTCAACATCCCACTCCTAATGTAATTGAAAACTAGAACAATACAGCAAATATTAAATGGTTATTTCAGACAAAAAATTTACTAGCATTTAAGCAATTTCTTATAAACTGTTTTAATAAAAATGTTTTTCCCAAGGTACTACTGGCCATTAAATAAAAATTGATGAATAGGCATATAAATTAAAAATTTAAAATGTTTTGAGAAGAGTAATATATTTATACCCCTAAAGGAATTCACTTGCTTTGATTGTATAATTGATTTGTATCCAACCAGGTGAAATCACTAATTATTTCACACCAAGTTCAGTATATTTTTTAGTAATTATAAAATATGACTGATAGCTTTACATTTCAGTTGTAGTTTCTAGTCAAATATTTGAACTACCTCTAATGAAAAAAAGTAATATATAGAGTGGAATAAAATTTTTGGTTTTAACATCATAAAAACCAGTTGCCAGTTACAATATCCAATGGAATATTCATAAGATGAAGTTGAGATGTTGGATCTAATGTGAAACACACAGCTGTGAAACACAAACAGCATTACCGAGGACTTAATAATACTTCATGTGAAATTTTAATTGTCATAAAGTCTATAAAAGTGCATGAGAATAAGAGTGCATGTAAGTACACTTAAGAGTGTATTTTCCTTCTAAATGTGTAACAGAAGAGGAGAGTTTCTTTGGGTTTTGTTTGGGTTTTTTTTTCTGTAGTAGATAATGCAACATAACTTTATGGGAGGAGGAAAGATTTAACAGAAAAGTCATCACAGAGTCATAGAACCATATCCTGAGTTGGAAGGGACACACAAGGATCACCAAGTCTAAACTTGGACCTGCACAGAACGTCCCCAAGAGCCACACCCTGTGCCTGAGAGCATTGTCCTAACACCTCTTGAACTCTGCCAGGCCTGGTGCCCATAACTTCTCTGGGGAGCTGTTCAGTGCCCAAACACCCTCTGGGTGAAGAACCTTTTCCTGATAGCTGACCTAAACCTCCCCTGAACAGCTCCATGCTCTTTCCTCAAGCCTTGTCACTGGCTGGGAGACTGAAGGGTTCAATACCTGCTCAAGTATTTCCCCTTGTGAAGATGTTGAAGAGCACAATGAGGACTTCCCTCAGTCTTCTCCAGGCTGACCAGACCAAGCGCCCTCAGCAGCTCCTCACATGGCTTCCCCTCCAGACCCTTCACCATCTTTGTGACCTCCCTCTGGATCCTCTCTAACAGCTCAGTGTCTTTTTTATGTTGTGGCACCCAAACCTGCCCCAGCCCTGGCGGTGAGGCCGCCCCAGCCCAGAGCAGAGGGGACAATCCCTCCCTTGCCCGGCTGCCATGCTGGCCCTGGTGCCCCAGGACACGCTTGGCCCTCCTGGCTCCAGGGCACTGCTGGCTCAGATCCAACTTTCATCCACCAGGACCCCCAGGTCCCTGTCCCTGGCGCTGCTTTCCAGCCTCTCATTCCCCTTTCTACACACACAGCCAGGGTTGGCCCTTCCCAATACTTGCTCTTGTTAAACTTCATAGAGCTCCCCAGTCCTCTAATTTGTTGAAATCTTTCTACAGGGCCTCCCTGCCCTTGAGGGAGTTGACAGGTCTTCCCAGCTGTCATCAGCAACTCTGCTTTGTATTGCTTTGAGTCCTGTGTAGAAGTCATTAGTGAAATGAAATCTCTCTGTAGAAGAGAACTGGACTGAGGATGGATCCCTGTGGAACCCTAAAAATGACCAGACAGCAGCCTGATGTCACCCATTCACTGTCACTCTGTGACTGATCCCAGCCTGATGTCACCCATNTAGTCATCTAATGGTAAAGTCAATACCAGTTTTAAAAAAATATATCAATAATATATGTAAATCATAATGTGAAATAAAAAATTACTTCCTACACACTTTTCTTTCCTTCAGCAACATAAACACTTCATTTCTGTAGTACAGTGCACAGAATGTGCAAAGCAAGGAATCAAAAATAAATATCTGTTAATAACAGGAAGATTAAAATTGGTTTGAAAACAATATTTAAAGATGTTTAAAGTATTTACCAAGTCAACATCCCACTCCTAATGTAATTGAAAACTAGAACAATACAGCAAATATTAAATGGTTATTTCAGACAAAAAATTTACTAGCATTTAAGCAATTTCTTATAAACTGTTTTAATAAAAATGTTTTTCCCAAGGTACTACTGGCCATTAAATAAAAATTGATGAATAGGCATATAAATTAAAAATTTAAAATGTTTTGAGAAGAGTAATATATTTATACCCCTAAAGGAATTCACTTGCTTTGATTGTATAATTGATTTGTATCCAACCAGGTGAAATCACTAATTATTTCACACCAAGTTCAGTATATTTTTTAGTAATTATAAAATATGACTGATAGCTTTACATTTCAGTTGTAGTTTCTAGTCAAATATTTGAACTACCTCTAATGAAAAAAAGTAATATATAGAGTGGAATAAAATTTTTGGTTTTAACATCATAAAAACCAGTTGCCAGTTACAATATCCAATGGAATATTCATAAGATGAAGTTGAGATGTTGGATCTAATGTGAAACACACAGCTGTGAAACACAAACAGCATTACCGAGGACTTAATAATACTTCATGTGAAATTTTAATTGTCATAAAGTCTATAAAAGTGCATGAGAATAAGAGTGCATGTAAGTACACTTAAGAGTGTATTTTCCTTCTAAATGTGTAACAGAAGAGGAGAGTTTCTTTGGGTTTTGTTTGGGTTTTTTTTTCTGTAGTAGATAATGCAACATAACTTTATGGGAGGAGGAAAGATTTAACAGAAAAGTCATCACAGAGTCATAGAACCATATCCTGAGTTGGAAGGGACACACAAGGATCACCAAGTCTAAACTTGGACCTGCACAGAACGTCCCCAAGAGCCACACCCTGTGCCTGAGAGCATTGTCCTAACACCTCTTGAACTCTGCCAGGCCTGGTGCCCATAACTTCTCTGGGGAGCTGTTCAGTGCCCAAACACCCTCTGGGTGAAGAACCTTTTCCTGATAGCTGACCTAAACCTCCCCTGAACAGCTCCATGCTCTTTCCTCAAGCCTTGTCACTGGCTGGGAGACTGAAGGGTTCAATACCTGCTCAAGTATTTCCCCTTGTGAAGATGTTGAAGAGCACAATGAGGACTTCCCTCAGTCTTCTCCAGGCTGACCAGACCAAGCGCCCTCAGCAGCTCCTCACATGGCTTCCCCTCCAGACCCTTCACCATCTTTGTGACCTCCCTCTGGATCCTCTCTAACAGCTCAGTGTCTTTTTTATGTTGTAGCACCCAAACCTGCCCCAGCCCTGGCGGTGAGGCCGCCCCAGCCCAGAGCAGAGGGGACAATCCCTCCCTTGCCCGGCTGCCGTGCTGCCAGGACACGCTTGGCCCTCCTGGCTCCAGGGCACTGCTGGCTCAGATCCAACTTTCATCCACCAGGACCCCCAGGTCCCTGTCCCTGGCGCTGCTTTCCAGCCTCTCATTCCCCTTTCTACACACACAGCCAGGGTTGGCCCTTCCCAATACTTGCTCTTGTTAAACTTCATAGAGCTCCCCAGTCCTCTAATTTGTTGAAATCTTTCTACAGGGCCTCCCTGCCCTTGAGGGAGTTGACAGGTCTTCCCAGCTGTCATCAGCAACTCTGCTTTGTATTGCTTTGAGTCCTGTGTAGAAGTCATTAGTGAAATGAAATCTCTCTGTAGAAGAGAACTGGACTGAGGATGGATCCCTGTGGAACCCTAAAAATGACCAGACAGCAGCCTGATGTCACCCATTCACTGTCACTCTGTGACTGATCCCAGCCTGATGTCACCCATTCACTGTCACTGTGTGCCTGATCCCAGCCTCATGTCACCCATTCACTGTCACTCTGTGCCTGATCCCAGCCTGATGTCACCCATCCACTGTCACTGTGTGCCTGATCCCAGCCTCATGTCACCCATTCACTGTCACTCTGTGCCTGATCCATGAGCCAGTTGCTCACCCATCACATAACATGGTTTATCCAGTTGGCTGCTGGGTATTTGGTCCAGAGGAATCCTGTGTGAGAGAATACCAAAAGCTTTGCTGGAGTCCAACTGGATTACACTTAACATGCTTTCCTAGATCAGCTAGCCTATCATAAAAGGGAATCAGGTTCAACAAGCAGTGCTTTGCTCTGATGAAGCTATACTGGCTGTAACCAAGGACTGAGTTGTCCTTCAGGTGTTTTTCAAAACCTCCCAGAATAATTTTTTCATGATTTTACTGGCCACTGAAGTGAGACCGACAGGCCGGTAGTTTTTGGGGTCCCTTTTCTTGCCCTTCTTGAAAATTGGGATGTTCACCAGCTTCCAGTTAGCTGGAAGCTTTCTGGATTCCTGAGACCGCTCAAAAATGACCAAGAGAGGCTTTGCAATGACAACAACATTTGATGATTCTTGGGTGAATTCCATCAGATGCCATAGGGATCTGGCTGAAAGAGAGGATACTACAAAAGTTCAGGGTCAACTGGAAGCTGATCAGTCTCACAGTGTTAGTCCTCAGGGCACTGAGACTCCCTTGTGTAGTAAAGCACCCACACCTGAGCAGGTGTTTCCATAGGGAAAGATTTAAGACTTACCCCTTGCTTTTCTTTAAGGTAAATAACCCAGAAATTTGCTGTCCTGACAGTAATTGGCTCAGTGAGAAGACAAAAACACTGCTAGGTCTCTTTAGCTGTTCCTCAGAATGTAGCTAGATGCTCTTGGCAACCACCCAAATTGTCCCTCCTAAAACATTAAGTATTTAAGGAGGAGCACAAAGGTGCTCAGGGCTTTTTAGGGTGTTGTAGCAGGGTGTCAGGCTTCTCTGAGGTGGCCATCCCCATTCTGTAAGGGACTGATTTTATTTCTCCACTGCCATTAATATATTTTAAAAAAAAATCTTTTTATTATCCCCCACAGTTCTTTCCAGATTCAACTCCAACTGAGCTTTGGATGCTCAAATTTTCTCCCTACACTGGCAAGCAACATCACTGTATTCTTCACATGCCACCTAACCTTGTTTTCAATTGGCATATACCTTCCTTTCTACCTTATTTCCAAGAGAAAATCCCTGTTCAGCAGAGCTGACTTTCAGCCTTGTCTCCATGACTTCCAACATTTAGGAATTTCCTGCTCCAGTTCCCTTAGGAGGTAATTAAAAACTGACCAGCACTGATAGGCCCAGGATATGCAAAAATATTATCTTGGGGAACCTTACTTAATAATTCCCTGAGCAGCCTGAAATTTCTTTTCCTTCTGTCCAGAGCTGAGGTTTTGCTGAACTTTTTCTCCTGTAAACAGGGATTTTAAGCTCGGTCACTTCATGGTTGCTGTGGTCTAGGTGGCCACCAAACTCCACTTCACTCATGAGATCGTCTCTGTCAACAAAAAGATAAAGGAGGGCATCCTTCTGAGTCAGCTCCCTTAGCACGCCTCCATCAAGCTGTCATCTAATTTTTTAGGAATCTACTGGCCTGGGCTGTGCAGGCTGTGGGATCCGTCCAGTAGATTTTATCAAGTTGAGGTCCCCCATAAGAACAAGAGCAGTTGAAAAGAATTGTTCCTTGGTTCCTTAAAGTCTGAACTAACTAGAAATTATTTAATTTAAAATGTGTTGTTGGTTCACACCAATCAACACCTTTGAATAGGTACTTTTTTCTTTATAAGCCTAAAATAATATATAATTTAATGTAACGGAGACATTTCTAGGAAAAAATATAGCAGTTTATACATTTTTATTATACTAGTCCAGCCTGTTTAATAAAGCTGATCCATGTATAGTTGTAAATTTGTTACATCTGATAATAATACATAGTAAGGGCACAATTTAAAATATGTGGTATTTCAGAATTAAGCACCTTTCCAAGTCTGCAGATTATATGAAGGAAAAATTACAAACACTTTGTCAATATGGCCTTATACATGTTCATGAGGAAGAAAATAGAAGTGTCTTATACATTAGGTAATCTACAGCTCGGAAAAAACTGACTTGATAAGTGAAGAGTTATAACAACAAAAATGAAGAGCAGCTGTGTTGGAATGGCATGCAAAACAACAACACAGAGGCAGGAGGGCTGCAGTGAAAAGCTGCTCCCCAAAAAGAGGGTGAGCCTGTTTATTTCTTTCATTTTTATACATTTGTGGGTCTGGTTGTGGATTGCCTTCTGGAGTTACTACCCCTTCACCCCACTGGCCAGACCAACTGTCAACCAACATTATTTTCAGGCTACAAATATGTAAACAAAGGACAGTGAACAAAGACAAGGAAGGTTGTTTATGTTCCAAAGTGTGAGAACGTGAAAAACTGACCCTTAATACTGTACAGAAACTAAAGAACTGACTCCATCTTATGAACAAGTAGAAGGCTTTAAAAAAACTCAGAAAAACAGGGCAACACAGCTGTATCAGACCTTCCCTTTCTTCCCACCTGGTAGGCTTCCAGATGACACCTTCCATCCTCCAGATCCAGAATTCAGAGGTCATCTTGAGAAGGTTCATTAAGAGTGAGGAGGAACTCTTCTATGCAGGAGAGCTCTCTGTCAGAAAGATGACGCCTGGGGATATTTACTCGTGTACCTTGTCAGAACACTCACCTGCTGCCTTTAACTGTGGTCTAGGAAGGAAATATCAAAGACAATAATGGAGAGAAAACTAGAGATTTAGGAAACCTTCAGTTAACAAAAGGCGACACCCTGCTTAGTTTCTAAATATAAGGAGCTGGTAAGTATGGATTTGTGGCTGAAGCCCACTGAAATCCTGCTTGAAAGGACTTTTCTTTATTATTTTTATCTTCATTGAGAGCTTTCTCTACTCTTTTATGAAGTTATTTCTTCTTTGAAATAATTTTAAAGGCTTATACTTCACTAGCTGGCTTTTATACACACACATTTGCTAAGTTTGTTCTGGGAAAAGAACAAGGGACAGAAGTATCAGCCCTAAGGATAATCTGCTGCAATAACTCCACTGTTATGGAAAAATCAAATCAGGCCATTGCATTTCAGATGACTGCCACTGACCCATGACAGTGAATGTTTGATCATAACCTCACACACAAAGGAGTTCTCTTCCTTGGCAACACCAAATTACTAAATACTCATCTATTTCCATGGAGGTGTTTCTGATGCTTCTTCATTCTGTATTTCTGATCTGAATAATCTTAATCTCTCTTAAGTCTTCAAGTAAAACTTGTAGATTACCAAATGGGTTGGAGGGATCATTATTCTTTACTCATGTAAGAACTCAACAGATGTCATTCCCTTTATACTTCAGTAACACTTTGAATAGGTCATCAAGCCAATAATGGTTAATGAAATTTAATTTTACTAAAGAACATTGAAAAGATTTAGTAGAACTTCATTTTTGATAGTTATTTTATAATGAGGTAAGCAGTATGCAACCTGTGTTTTAAAATATCTATTTTGTATATCTATTGTGTATTTTAGAATATGTGTTTGTATAAATGAACTATAGCTCAGTTCATTTAACAGTTATTATAACAGTTATAATAGTTTTAGCTATTAACTTAAAATTAGACTCGTGGTTAATTTGTATTGTTTTGATCTGATGTCCTGTGGAGAACAGTTGTAGATTTTTTTGTCTACAAGATTCAGAAATTAAATATTAAAGACTTTATTTTGCCTTTGATGAAAAAAGCACTGCAATTTGAAAGCAAATTGTTCTCATTATTTAAGTCCAATAACATTTATACTTTATTATGTAATCCATTTTTTTCAATCAGCTTGCTTATTTAATCCATCTGCTCTCTTTCTGAGGAGCTATGCTAGTTGAATAATTATAGTGAAAGGGAGCTCAGAAAAAGGGTATAGGAGAAAATCTTAGAAGTGATGAACATAATTCTCCTTCATCAGAATGTATATCAGGGAATGGAAATACCTCTGTGAGTTAAAAAAAAAAAGAGATTTTCTTTTTAGTCTGTTCTTACCGTTTCTCTAGAAATTAAGTTG
Organism: Cisticola juncidis; assembly: GCA_013400215.1. Taxonomy (NCBI): domain Eukaryota; kingdom Metazoa; phylum Chordata; class Aves; order Passeriformes; family Cisticolidae; genus Cisticola; species Cisticola juncidis. The sequence goes on along the minus strand of VXBR01007699.1, from coordinate 229,755 downwards.
TGAAGGAAATACTGTTTCTACAGAAGTGTCTTAAAGGATTTTAGAATAATTTGCAGAAAACATAAAGGAAAAGTTTTGCTGTTTTTTCAAATTTTGAAACAACTTCACTTATATAAGAACAAGCTTTGACCCACGTGAGTTCTCTGAGTTGTACAGAGCCTATATCTTTAGAAAGAACAGCTCTAGATCCTGTTCTTGTTGAATTTTTAAAGGCTCTGTCCAGTTAAGTGTGCTGGAATCTTCAAATATATGAACAAGCAGAGTGTGTCTATATTTTTTCCAAAAAGACAGAACTTAAGACTTTGAGGACAAAGGAATGTTGGAGAGAACTGAGCAGGGAAGAGAAAGAGTGGTTTGTGCTTTCACTGTATATAACAGTATATAGGAGTCTGGTGAGCCACAGAAGGTAGAAACTAATTAAAAAGGGGGAAGACCATTATGGTATAGTAGGTGTCCTGAATATTGATCTGAAGAGGAAGAGAAAGCAGGGCAGAGAAACAAAAGAAAAGTCTTGAGAAACATGGGTAGAGTTTATAGCAGTAAAGCTGTATTAGGGAGCTCTGCCCAGGCTGTGACCTGGGGCTCTCCAGCTGTGCCTACAAATAGTTCTGAACAAGTAACACTTGAAACCACGTTGTTTTTTCCAGACATTATCAAGAAAATAAGTGCTGTTTCAAATACTGATGCATTCCCCAATGCAGCTGTTTGCAGTAGCAGCTAAAAAATGAAACCTCCAGTACCAAAGAAAAAGATTTCTAGTACAGAAAGACAGAATTTGAATGGAATTAAAGTGTCTATAAGATAATTGTTTGACCCTAATATTAAAAAATAAACAAACAAATTAAGAATCAGAGTAATTTTATTTTCACAGAAAATACCAGGAAAGTGAAAATAGTGAAACATAGTAAACACAATTCTTTTCTCACATATTCGCTGCATTAAGATATTTCACTCTTTCTTATACTGAAGACAAATGATGGTACAGGAAAACAGCTTGGATCTAGCACAGAAACCAAACATTTTTCTCTCTGGGAATCCTTATGCAAGCTGTATAACTTTGTTCTGTTTGCAGTCAACAATTAGTAAGAAGATTATAACCAGAACTTGAAGAGCACTGAAAGCCACAAGTGAGCTAATTATTAAAATTGTAGTGAATTACAATATCTTTTAAATGAAGGCCTCTTTGCTATGTATCACATATCACTCACTTCAGTGTAAATTGAGGAAATCAGAGCAATCGGGACAAAGCTTTGGTTCTAACCTATTTCTTATGGTAAATATCAGCTCTAGTAATCACCTACTGTTTCTCTTCTCCCTGCAGCTACTGAACACTCTTCCTCCTCACCCCCCTTTTTTGTTTTTCCCTTGGTTCAAATCGTTGCTGTAGCACAGCAGGCTGGTATGAGGGTGGGCTGCAAGTGAGGAGACACCTGCCCAGTCACTCCCACCCTGTCTGTGCACTCATGAGCCAGAGCCTTTTTACATCCAGTGAGAGTCATTGCCTGCCTGCACTGGCAGCAGAGACATCTGTGTGAATACAAGTGGGTTGCCTTTGTCAATACCAAAACAATTTATTTCTTAGCACTATTTCCTTGTCAAGTTGCTTTCTCAGCTGATGACAACATCCTCGGTGTTTTCTCTTCTGTTGCCACATTTCTGCATTTACTGTTTGAGAACAAATTTATGTTTAATGAATGTGACAGCAATGTGTTCACCTCACATTTGTGGATCATAAGTATTTTTCTTAGTACAGCTGCTCTTTATGTACCTCAAGGTCTTGGTGGGAAGCAGAATAAAACTAGCTGTTGTTGCAGTCATTATAATTATCAAGAGTTTATTTTGCAGTTCCTTGTTTTAAGAAAACCAACCAGACAAACTGCAACATAGCATAAAATCATGCACAGAAAACAAATTCTGATATATTTAAAATTAACCATTTCAGGTTATTTCATAAGTTCAAGTATGCTGCGTACCTTGAGGGGATAAAAAACCCTACATATGCAGCTTAATTGCTGCAGTGTACCAACACTATTTCTGCCACTGCTCATACCAAGGGAATCACAGGAGCTCCATTCAGTGTAATTATTTTTCCACTCACAGATCTGTGTTAGAAACATTATTGAGCTGAAGTACAGGAAGAGGAGAAAACAAAGCATTGTACATTCAGATCCCTGGATAAAGGGAAATCTGGTTTCTTGTGAAGGCCAAAGTATACCCTGGATTTGCATTGTTGCACTCCTCTCTTACAATAACAACTCCAGCAGGAGTTTGTGTGTTCTGTCCTCCTCTTCCATAGTGCTCTTCCCTTTCTTCCCTACCTTCCCCCATCTCACCCTTATGCATGCTTTTGAAAGGTTTGAGTGAGTAAGGTGTAATAAGATTTTTACATGATAATGATGGCCAGAAATCTCTTATGAGATGAAGTCCTTAGCAGAAAATCCAATTAATTCGCAGGAGATTTGACCACCTGACATTAGCAATTCTTTTTGATTTGGGAGCAGATTGAAGCACAAAAATAAATCCCAGAAACAGGTTGGTTTTTTTTTGTTTGTTTGTTTGTTTTTTTTCTTCTTCTTAAACTGCTTTCTGAGCATTTTTATGTTAATATAAGAAAAAATATCTCTACTTCAAGTTGTATTTAGAATGTGTATTATTGTTGTTATGCTAGATTTTTCATAACATAATTAATAATGTTTCAGTGATTAAAAAAATAATGAGCAATAAGAAAGAGTTGAAATTCAAGTCTTTAGCTGAAAAGCTCTGTGCTGAAATTATTTTTGGAAAATACAAATTATCAAGTTTTTTTAAAAGATGTAATTCTCAATAGCTAAAGGAGTAACATTGCAGAGATACTGTTGCAATACATTGTTGAGTTAATAATTTTAGTTGTGTATAGATAAAGGAAACATAATTGGGTTAGGCTTATGTTATGTATTTAAAAATAATAGTAGCTTGTTTTTCAGTAGCATCCATCTTAAAAGCAGGATAAATCCTTGGTTTGATGGGCTACTTAGATCTGACCAAGTACATGGAGAGCTGAAAATGATGAGGAAAATTTATGTCATATCAAGGTGCAGCCAGGTAACTGAACTTTGGGTAAACACAGTATTTCTGTACTCTTACTCTGATCACTGTAGATATGTAGCACTGGCTTCACTTGTAAATAACAAGTCATGGTCTGAAAAAGGAGATCTATCCCATGTGAATTATCTCTTTATGGGCCCATGCAAAATGGGTAGATGCCAATGGCAAACTTTTAGAAGGATTTTCAGATTATTTTTAATAGGCTTTTGAAATTCTCTGGCCTTTTCATAAAGGGTGAGAGGAGTTAAGAAAAATCCTGTTGTTAAACATTGTTTAACATATTATTCAACTTATCACAAGATCAAACCCAACACAGGTTAACAAAAACACTCTGCTCTCCAAAGCACCTCTCCTGTGAAAAACATAAGAATGAGAAGTCCTCATTGGAAATGAGGAAAATATTGCTTCCTAAGTAATAGAGTCCAGAAAGTTTAAGACCTGACTTTTCAAAAAGTATTGCTTCCTCCAAAACTCCTTTGGAAATCCAGTGTACAAAAAATTTTTTACGGGATTTTTTTTTGAGCCTAAATTCATACATGTCTGAAATTCTTTATTTAAACACCTGGATGACATGCCTTTCCCAAGAAAATTAATTTCAGCTGTCCACTTGAGACCACACTGTGCTTGCTGCCTCTGGATCCTTGCTGCATAGCTCCAAGGGAAAAATTATGCCAAGCCTCAAGAAAGAGTCATCAGCAGAGTCTGTACCCAGAGAGATCTGTATATTTTGCTAGATCATCACATGGAGTATTTTATTCTTTTTCAATTCTTTTTAAGAATTTTCCTCTTCTCCATTGTCATGTTTACCTAATGATCCCTCCAGTATGAATTTATAACTTGTATAAAATTATATTAAAATATCTTAAATAAATAATAATAATAAATCTTAAATAATAAATATATTAAAATATCCCTTTTTACATATGTCTTTAGTATGCAATTAGAGGCATTATCAGTGCAGCTATCAGAAAAGCAACCCCACCCCACTTTATATTCCTGGATTTTATATCTGTGTACTATTTGTAGTTTGTTCCTTACTCTTTGACTGTCTCTCCCACAAAATTGTCTATGTTGACATAAACATTTACTTGTGCTAGTATGATGACAGTAGAATATCTGCAATCTCTCTGTCTTCTTTTTCCTTTATTATATATTTCATAACAGTGTGTTTTTTGTTATTGAACAAAAAGTTGTAAATAAGGAAAGAAGAAAAGTTAATACTTTATAATTTTTAGTACTACATCTGGTTTTCTCAAAGCCTGATAGTGATTGCTGCCAAATACATTTAGGGCAAAATAAATTTCTTGTAAGTCAATTCCTTTGTGGTCTCAAAGTATGAAATATATTTTTGCAGATTAGTTTTCCTTGCTTTCTTTTTGTTGTTTTTCTGTTAGAGGGTGGTGCATGTGGACTTACATCATGAAAGAACAACACCTGAATAAAATCCAACACCAAACACAACATGGCATTACAAAGACCTTCAAATATATTACAGAATATTTGTAACCAATATAGATTCCCACCTCCTCCCCCTGACAGCTGGACTTTTGCTTAAGGCTGTGCCAGACAGACCCTACCCACTCCTGTCTGAGAGTAAAAGCTAAAGTTCTGTCAATACTTTGGTGGCTGACCAGCTGAGAATACTGAATATCACTGATGCTTAAGGCACAGTCAGGGATATTACGATGCCTGTGCCTGACCTGGATTAACTGTTGTGCCTTACAAAACTAGGCCTTCCTTATGCCAGCATTAGGAAGAGCAACACAGCATTTAATGATGAACAGGAAATGAGTAAGAAAAAAAAGGGAAAAAAATTCCTATTTTTCGAGAAGTTAATGGAGTTAAATGTAATCCAGAAACATTTATTTAAAACTGAAAAGTGTGTTACCAAAATAATAGTTGAAAATATCTTATGCTTATTTGAAATTATAACTCTAATTGTTTTCCTTAATACTCTGGGATATAAAATTATTCAATATTAAATTCAAGTAATTGATGCTTGAAGTTAAAGAAGAGATATTTTGATACACTAAACTTCCTAGACTGAAGAGAAAATTTGAGGAAAATAGAGATTATTTGAGTGGTATTCAAAGTCTTCTGTATATATTTTCTCTATTTTTGTCTGAAACTATTTGTCACTAATAGAGATAAAAGAAGTAAGAAAGTACAATTTTTATTTCTTGTCAGAAATCCTTAATTGTTTTTGGCACTGCAGAAGTTAAAGCAATAGTCTCACCTTCTTCACTCTAACGAGATGTGAAACAAGGAGAACAACTGAGATGGAGAAGCTTTTTAACCAAGGCTCCCGAACTTATCTCCCCCATAATTTCCATGAAGTAAGCATCAATAACAATATTTCTGACCTCCTTCATGGGATGTGACTCATGCTTCATCGAGACCCAAATTCACCCTGTGAAAGCTACTGAAGGTGGTTATTAGATTTGGAATGAGTCTACCTCAGTACAATGGGTGGAGAGAGACCTCCTCTCCCAGCTGCAGCTGTGCTGGCTGCTGCCAGCACAGTGATGCCACCTCACCCCCATCTGATCTTTCACACCCCCCGGTGAACATCACCACCCCTTCCCTTCCCATCTGCCAGCTGAGCTGTTCCAGTGAACAGCCCCTTCTCCCTTTCCACCAAAATTAGCTGGGGAGGATCTTTGAACACTTCTAATAGTGGATTCTCTTAGGGCACCTTCATCTGGGCTGAAGCAGGGTAGGCAGTGGAAAGGGCATTCAATATACTGAAGACCAGATCTCACACCGAGGAGGATATCAGACCTGAGGGGTGTCAGACAGCAACTGTTCAGCTCCCACACTGCAGATTCAGAGAGATTTCTCTGCTGCAGGGCTGTGACTGCTCTAGGATTTTTTCCCAGGAAAGTGGCAGTATACAGGAAATGGCAGAAAGAAAAGGCCGTGCCATGTTCTGCCTGAATACACTTGATTTAGGAGGATTCCCACTCTAGCACAGACTCCTCCTCACTTCAGTGCCCTGTAAGTGCAAAGGATTCTGGACAGAGAAGGAAACTACTCTTTAGGGATAGTGTGAGTGTAGTTGTCTCTGGCTTATGTTGTTCTTGAATTTGCTGCCAGCCCTGACCAAAAGCAGTGATCTTTGCCCCCTTAGACATTGACTCTGCAGCACCAGGATGAGTTCCCAGCACGAGATCAAATGAGTGCATTCATCTCACAGTCTGCAAATTTGAAAATATTTTTCTTTTTTTTTTCTCCACTGTAATAGCATGGAACTGATCCTGCATCTTGAATATTGATTTGGAGAATGGTCAGAGAATAAAAACATGCAATAGGAATGAAAAGTGCTTGTGTTAGTGGTGCTACTGTGCTCCAGTTTAATTTGAAGGGTTAAGAGTAGTGCACTTCATCCAGTATAGGAATAAATGTTTGAGATTCCTGTTTACAGAATGACTTCTGCAAAAGCAGTCATCATTAAAATCTTAGAAAGGTTTGCTGGAAGTTTTATTGACTGTAATAATAAGAAAAAAAAATTGAGTAGTACCAAGGACAGAAATACAAGTTTCGGTAGGGAGTTACTGTGAGAATGAATCAGAAGTGTGAAGTGAAACATCCTCAGACCTTTAACAGATATGTGCTAAGTCATTAAGGCAGAGAAACCTAACTGAAAGGCAGAGGAAGTTTCCATGACAAAGGATGCCCTTTAAACTGTAAGCCACAGCATTTGTTGGCTTATAAAGGCAGTGATTATCCACATTCCAAGTGTGTAACTATATGTAAGGTGACATAAAAAATAGTTTTCATTTGTACAAAAATCAGAGGCAGTTCTTGTTGGGAAGGAAGTCCTTACACAACTGACTCCAAATATAAGTGAACAGTCATAGCACATTTAGTGGTAACATACACTTTTAAGCAATCCAGCCAGCACACCTGATTATTAATCAGCTTCTGATCATTCAATTTTGAGGTACATTAAAATATGTTGGTAAATCCTTGGTGAAAATCTAAATTCCTGGTCAAAATCCATTTTTCCAGAACACCTTTTTACATACTGCTCTGTATAAAGACATCAGGGCACTGAGAGATTGAGAGCAAAAGGAAAGATGTTTTTTACAGGGATTTTTGTGTCTTAACTCTGGGTCCAAATTTATTCATGTATCAAAAATGAAAGTTTGCAGAAATACATGGTAAAAAGTAGAATCGTAAACTCTGAGTTGACTGGGACTTTCTAGTATTTTCCTTCAATTATTCCAAAAACTATGCAAGTTTAAAATCAAATATGGTGTGTTACTGAGGGATGACTAGTTTAAAAACATTCAAGTTGTGGGAATATATTGGAAAAAAAAATACTCTGAAACACGTTCATCGTGTCTTATCCCTTATATTGTATACAATTTGATTAGTTTTAGCTGCAAATCTAATATTCATACTCATGCTTTCCAGAAGGCAATTTATGGCCTCTTCTGGACATCTTTTCAGGAGCCCTGAAAAAATCATAGGCAATAATTTTCTGTATTTGCTCAACTCATATAATCCATAAAAGTTAATTCTTCATTTATTAGTCCAATTTAATTGCGTATACATTTGTGCAATAGTTTATTACTAACAATATTCAGAAGCTAATGTAACTATATTTTACAGGAAAAAGAGATAGGAGACATGGATCTCTAACACTGTTGTGGGAGGGAACCACTTTAAAATTGTACCCTTGGTAGTCAGGTTATACAAAGTAGTTATAATGGAGTATATCATCTTTTGTGTTTCTTTCAGTCTCTCTCTGTTTCTCTGCTTGCTGCCAGAACTGAGCAGAAAATGCTCAGGTGCTAAATCCATGGCATTCCAAGGCAAACCAACAGGTCACTGCTCAGTGACATTCCCCAGGACCAAGAATACAGAAGGAAATGTGTAACACAGAAATCATCCCTTCAAGTTGTCATTGGTAAGGTGAGATTTATAGGCTAGAAGTCATTTTTCTAGACAAGCCTTGTTTAGTCACCTGATCACAGGGATAAGCAGAATTGGTTTTACAGAACTAAAGTATATTAGCACAGTCTAATAATAAATTCTGCATTGAACACCAGTAACAGTTAACTCATAAAATTCATGTATGGTATGGATTTAAAAAACAAATTATCTTCAAATCAGGGCATGTTAACATATCTAAGTCCAAGAAGTGTAGGATAAATTGACCATATACAACAAAGAAACATGAATGCTTTACTGGAGTCCCCTGACCAAGGGGCGGATGAAAAAATGGACACCCAAAGTATCACCATCTCCTCTCTGCACTTCTTGTGTACACAAGCCCTTGGAAGTATGCAAGCTGTCCATTCTATTACAATTTTGGATGATTACCTTATATTGTATGATTTCAAAGGGGTCAAAACTTATGTAACTTGAGCATTAGACCTATTTAACCAATCTATAAAGCAATAAAGCTTGAATACACTTCAGAATAATGTCAACAGCTTCAAAAAATTTTAATATCTTATGTTTTCATGAAATCCACAAGTCACTGATATCATGTGCTTTTTTCTTTCAGCAATTTATCTGTGTACCCCTGCCTGCAAAACTGTGCTGAATATGTCTGTGGTGCATAGAAGAAGTTGACAGAATGGCAGCTCCACCTCTACCACAGTTTTTTCTGTCTATGTAACTGGTCCGAAAAACTCTCCTTTTTTTATTGTTTAAAAAACTTATTATTATAGCTTCATTTACATCTATACGCATTTTGCTACAGATTTCAGCAAATCAGGATTTCACCATTAACAACATACACCCAAATATGTGAATAATATATATATGTGCATGTTAAACCCTCCACTCAAAATAGAAGAACTGGTGCAACCCTGTGCACCTAGTTATTAAAGATGTATGAAAAGGTCTTATAATAACATTTTTTAGGCAAATTCATGGTATTGAACTCTGCCTCTTATGATTTGTGGATGAATAACTAATTCTTTCTTTGCATTAAATAATTTATTTTAAAATTAAAATTTGTGGCAATATCTTGTCTTGCTATTGTTGATTATAAATTAAAAATATATTAATTGGGATTATCATAATGATTAGTGCACTGATGAAGTAATAGTGACCTGTCTTAAGCAATAAGCACTTCAAAAAACTGTAAAAACTATGTGCTTCAAATCAGAAAGCATAACACAATATTATTTTTTTATTTATTTCAAAAATAAGAGTCAGTTTACCATAAAACCCAAAATAATTTTATCTTCTCAGATCATGAGATCAATGTCAACATGAGATTAATGGCAAATCTGGAATTTAATTTCCTTATTTCCAATAAAACATCTGTGTTAAAGTTACATGAAATATATACTATAGATAAAAAAATAGGGTGTAAATGGACAAATTTTCATTGACTTCAGATGGAAATCTTGGCAAAACCTTGCTTCTAAATCTTCTGTGCCCCTCCTGCACTGCAACAACTGCTATGAACCCAATTACAGATGCCATTTTCTATGTATGCATATCCTCAAATGTTTGTACAGTAATTTTGCTTTTATACTACACCATTATACTCTAATGAAAGTTTACTTTTCAAATTATTTCATAATCTGAGTGGCAAAGTTTAGAGTGAAAGGTGCTGCATCAGCTCCTTGCTGTTTGATACACTGCTTTGTAAGTGCAGCTGTCAGCTTTCAGGTGATTGCTTCTTGAAGTCTAATATCACTGGATTTAAAAAAAAAATGAATGCAGATAAACTTAGACAATTTGGAACCATTATATGCTCAGCAAGTTTGCATCAGACACAGAGTAAAGACTATCATAAAACCAAAGCTGTATCTCCTTGGCAATGAAACCTTGCATTTGACCTGGGTTCCACCTGTCACAAAAGACTGTGCAAGGAATGCTAAGAAGGGGAATACAAAACTCATTTTTGTACTAAGCCAAAGCCTTAGTGAAGGGAGTGTTTGCCTGGTTTGACTGTAAATACCTGATCTGTACTCACAATTGCTGAACCTCACATAAATTAATCAAGCAAAATAAGCTTGATGCCAAACTTAATTTCCATTCCACTGTTACTGGCATTAATGCAGAATAAGACTGAGCAAGTGAATCTACTGCAGACAAAGTGAATGATTCAATTTTAAATATTCCTTTTATTTTTACTGATTATTTCTGTTTAAGGATATTTCAGTTTCCTAAAGTCTCAGCTGTTGCTCTTGTAATTGTCTCTTTTACATCAAAACTCTCCCTTAAGTTGTGGCCTTTATGTTTAGAGCATACTTGAGGGTAAGACATGTAAAAACTGTAAAATAAAGAGGTAAATATATAGAGGAAATACAAAGGGAGTAAATATATAAGAAGAAAATAGCAGAACACTGCTTTTCTCTCCAAAGTCTCCCACCATGAAAGAGAAAATATACAGTANAAAAAAAAAAAAAAGAGAGAAGTAAACTGGGGAAAGCAAAAATCATATTTCCATTCATTTTGATAGTTGAGTGACAGATTATAAATAGGAACACATGGGTTTTTTCTATTTAAAAAACAAGTGATAAATCCTCCAAGAATTCTGCCCTCCTAAAAAATCCTGCCCCACCATGCGAAGTTAGCTGCTTTAAACATTTAGGTCTATTCACAACAGGTTATAGCTTTTCCTTGAACATATCTCAAGTGTGTCTCTTTTTTCGCCCTTTGTGATCTTTTCCTTCTATTCTTCTGACTGTGCTAGGCTGAATTCAAAGAACTGGTGTGTGAGGAACTTCTTACCACAGTATGGAGGATGTGGAGCTGCTATTGCTGACTGATCAAGAGCTCAGTCTGGATGTAGATGAGCACAGGATTGTGACTTGTGGTGATGGATTGGAAAATGCCAGCAATTGTACAAGAGCTTCATCCTACAGAACTGTCTCATGTGAGGAGGAGTTTGTCATGCAGACATTAGTTCCTTTCCCTCTGGAAATGACACAATTCAGAATATCCCAAGGGAGAATATAAACTCCTATTTAGTTGTAATGTTGCTTTCAAAATAAAGGTAAGAGCTGAGCCTCTGTTGCTGCAAATGCATGCCAAGTTCTGCCAGCCAATTTAATTATTGAAGAAACAGAGGCAATGCTGCTCAACTGTCTCTCTTGAAAAATAGCTAAGCGTTTGTAAGGTTTTTTTCTACATTCATCTACTAAAATTTAAATTATTGTTATTACCGAAAGTATTACTTAGCACAGGATAACTTAGTGAAAACTTATATTTCAAACAAGATTTTGAAAGATATTTCAACTGAGAAAGCTATCCAAATCTAAAATTGTTTTTCTCTGAGCAACATCCACACTGTTTTTAGACTATTCCAGAAGAACACCTTGTCTGCTTCCATCCCTTTCCTCCTTCCTTCTTTCTTTCCCTGCTCCCCACACTCCTTTCTTTCATCCTTACACCACTCTTTGCTTTCCTTCTGTTCCCTTCCTCTCTCCCTTTCTTTTTCTCCATACACCTGAGGCACCCAAAATAGAAGAAACACATAAAACATTCTTCTGCATTTCTTTGTTCTCTCTTCCAGGAACATAAATAAAACCAAGTAACTGCAAGTGCCTTCAAGACTGCAAATGGATTGCCCTCAAAGTGTAGCACATGTAAAATGTGCTGAAAGTACACTAAATATAAACACAGAATAAGGATAAAAGTTACTTACCTGCTCTCTTCACAGGATTTGGAAAGTAGGGGAGAGTGGAGAGGATAAAGGACAAAGAAAGAAAGGTTATTTTGATATCTGACATTTTGATATTTGACAAGTCATGGAAAATTGAAACACTGGAGGTTGGTCCTACCTTGTAAATAAATTGCTGAGGTTGGTGCAACTAAATAATTTGTCAATTAATTAATCTAAAAATATATGTCAAATATCAAAACCAAAATGTATGAATGTCTGTCATGCTTTAAGCCCATGAATTTATTATGATTGGATGGTCAGATGACAGAGCACTTGCTTTTACAGAAAAAGACTACAGAGAACAGAACACTGCCAGAATATTCACATTAGAAATTATAATTAGTGGCAATACTGACTGTTTATTTTCTGTTTGTGTAGCTGCAGCAACAAACATCACTTTTATTTCTCAAATAAAATTTAATGGAATTATTACAAGAGTGCTTTTCATGGGCATTTTCTCCCTGTTGAATATCTGGAGGAAAAAGAAGCAGGGTACAGGATACTCTGTGTTCTGCTCAGAACACAGAAATACACGTTTTAGGGCACCTTTAGTGTGAAAACAATATTTCTGTTTGAATCTCTGACAACACTAAATATATAAATAATTTATTGATTTAAAGAAATAAAATACTAGCATGTAGAGTTATTTTAATGTGAGCATCTAGTAAAAATAAAACTTTATGGTTACGGATATGCAAGCAAATGTCTGTCTTTGAAGACAGGGAAATGGTAGCTCATATTAATGGAATACCAATCTGGTGCTGAATACTCATCTAGTCATTCTCACCTCCTACGTTCTGTCATCCTCTTTAATGGCATATTCAAGGAAAGGATTATATAAAAGAAGTTTATTATAAAATAGGATAGAATGAGTCACCAAAGGATACTTAAAGTCAGCCTGTCCAACAAGGTGGTAATGTTGCCCTACTTAATTTGCTTGCTTATGAATTATATGTCTTCTGTGCTAAAAGGACAAGCATAATACAGTTCCAGTTTTATGGTGATAAGTCAATCTATATTTATTCCACTCCCAGGTGTGCAGGTAAGTCTGGATGCTCATTGTGCCTTAAAGATTAATGTCTTAAAAATAGTGGTTCTGAATCAACACTGCACGTTAGCAAAACTGAACTTTGTCAGTGGAAATGACTCACATATTTCAAGTTAGGAACACACTTAGCATTATCCTTTCATCAAGGTTCTTGTCAAGGAATAGTTCTTTGCTTCAACCAGAATTTGATTAAATTAATTTTCCTTTTCTGTGTATGGATTTTTCCTTTTATAAATGAAAATTGTGAGCAATAAAAATAAAAGTGAAGCATGACTCTTGCTTCATTCATTGTGAAAAACTGACTTCATACAAGTGAGATGTAAGAAAGGCATGTCAGCCAGGAATCAAAGGATGGCAAGAGATTGTTTAAGAGATCAGATTTTCTGCAATAACAGATACAGTGTGATGCTTATAATCAAGACAAATACTCTTCATTGGTAAGGAATTCTAACACAGTTGAAATTCAATTAAAATTTTAGAAGCATTAAAATATACTTTCAGTCAGTCAGAGGAGCAGCAGATTTTTCTTTCATTTACTCCACTAATTCTTTGTGACACTCCGCTCCTGCGAAATATAATTTTGTTTAAAAATATAAATTCACCCTGGAACTCTGGTAGCTTAGATGCTTATTTTACAAGGGTTCAATTGTTATTCCATTGTGACTGGTATAAATAATTTATATATATCAATATGTATATCTTCTTAATGGCATAGCTTATTATTATTCATAGGTCTGAATATTCTTTAGAGGCCTTGCTTTTGCTATCCACTCCTGTGTCTACTCAAGTAAAGAAAATTTTCTAAAGCAAGTTACAGTAATTATATTTTTATAACATGACTTTGCTGAAATGAATGACTTATGTAGGTACTCAGGGTGGATGGAGAACATTTGAAGATACACTTGGTTAACTTAAGGGATTGTTCTCCTTTGGAAGGAGAACAATTGTCTCGAATACAGCAGTTGTCAAAACCTGTTCAGGAAACATTCAGCCAAATAAACTGGATACAATGTAATGTCATTTTTATATGCTGGCATTTCGTAAAAGGAGTAGGCCTCTGCATCTATGGTAGTCCCACATATTTTAACTGTGTTTCAATGTTTATTATTATTCTAAGATATTGCCTTTCTCTACTGCATCTCTTAAAAATATCTTCTGTTCCCAGATCCCATGATAGAAAACAGGCTCCAAAATAGTAAAGGCCAACTATGAACAGGTCTGGGAAGATATTTTTTCTTTTTCTTTTCTTTCCTTTGGATAACTTGCAGATACAAAAATAAAGCTACTTCAGGCTAACATCCTTTGATCTAAATTTCAGGCTGAAAATTTACAGGAACTGAAACACTTCTATGTTTTCTTTCCATCTTTGTTTTATTTTGGTCAAACAGAATACCAAAACCGAAATGTGCACATTCTTTGAAAGAAGACCACTGCTAAATCTGTAAGAAAATTTATACCCCCTCATTTTGCCTTACTTCCCATATATTGAGAAGAATAAAACCACAATCAAATGCCATCTGGTGTTTCAGGAAACTACAGTAAGTAGGCAATTGACTTTTCCCTCATAAAGGAAGATCTTTACTTTGTCATGATGGTCTGAACATTCAGCACATGATTACCTTAAATCCTTCAGCAAGGCATCTCCAAAGTCACCTCCAATCCCAGACTGCCCACATGAATCACAAAATTAGTGAGCTAAAAATTGGGAGCTAAAAAAAGAAGGAACTAAAAAGGAGAACCCTCAATCCCCACAACCACACTGCCAGATAAAACTTTATTTATTTTCTTAGTAAGGATTTTAGTAGCCCAACTGGGATGTGGGAGGAAAGGTAACATTCTCTCCAGTGACAGAGAGATTAGGAATTCTTATTCCCTAAGAGACAAATGCTTACATTACATTTTCCATGGTGGGACTCATTTTTTCCCACTATAGTTCTTCTATTTTACACAACAAATGAATATTTTTTTGTTTGGTAAAGACAGATGAAGTCACACATAAAAACTATTTGGTTTCCTTTGTCTCTGGCACAGTATATGAAAAATGCTGCTTGAAATATTTGATACACAAGGAAGTATAAAATGATGAATAGGTCTTAATAACACACTTAAATAGGCCAGAATAGCACTACTTACCTGAAGAACAAAAAAAGACCTGCAGACTGGAAGAAGTAAAAAGGAGTTTGCAAAACACCATTCAAAGATATTTCAGTGCAAAGAAACGAAATAAGATAAAAAATTCTCTTTTAGGGGAACTATGTGTTTCACAAATGAAACATATCATCATTATAAACTCATGCTTTTCATTAAATATTTTAGACAGTTGCCTAAATGACAAAAAAAAAAAAAATCCTCATTGGCCAGAATAACACTCCTAAATTCTTATGAGAAAAGAGCAGGTTTTTTCTGGTCCCTTCATGCTATTTAACTATTTAGCATCACAATACATCTATAGAAAAATCCAGGATATAACTTCAACTCGTTCATGCATTACATACCTTGCTTTGATAATTAAAATTGTGATTTGGGAATTTTTTAAATGAAAAATATCTACAAGTCGGTATTAAAATATTTAGTATTTGTTTACAATCTGTCTACTGTTTACTCACAAAGACTAGATAAAAGTCTAGTTTAATTAAACTCACAAAATGTATCATATGTTAAAGAAAAACATCAAAACTCTTGTAGGTTATAAACCCTCAGAGAAATAAAATATCTTTATTCAGATTTTATATGATGGTTTGTTTATCTATGAAAATATTTATGAAACAGAATATTCACAGAGGCAATCCTTATTCGCATAATTCACAAGTGTGCTTCAGTTATTCCTTTTGCATTATCATTCTTTCAAAAAAATCTAAAGTTGGACTAAGAATAAATCACATATCTGGCAAAGCAGATACTGCAACTTTGCTCTTATATACAGATTATATTGTATATATAATATATATGTGATTAAAATAATGGTATGTGATGAATTCTCTCCATGCTAGGAAATTTTGCAATTTTTCTTTATAGTCTACTGTTTATAAACACAGAATTTCCAAATGTAAAATAGGGAGATCAATACTGAGATAGGAGACACATTTGTAGCAGTTTTTGTCAAATTCTAAACAGGTGTCACTAATGGAAACCAAACATTATGCAGGCTACAATGAGATTGACTCTTTCTGGAAGATGAATTAAAATAGGAAAGTTCTAAATAAATACAGAAAAAAAAATAAAATAGCTTTCAGCCACAAATCAAAATTCTGGTAAAATTCTTACTTTAGCACAATGTGTTATGAGGAATATTTACACACAAAAAATCAGAGTTTCTGGAAATCATGCATTACTTTGGGTAATTCTGTAAAAAATTGTGGCATGCACAAGGACCCTAAGACTGTGATTTAGATAAACTATATGTGAACACTGAGAGTAAAACTCTACAGGGAGGAAAGAAGATAACACAAGTAGTTGAACTCTCCCCTAAAATTCCTTTAGATTCCTTTCCACCAGATATATCTGTAGAATGAACTTGTATAACAGAAAAGTAATTTGAAACAAGGAATTAGAGTGGTATCAGATTAAAATTCATCTAAGTCATTAAATTCTTGGGGACAAAAAGTTTCAATAGTAACAGATTTTTTTTGTGCATGTTGAAGATAAAAGACATGGAAATTTGACCTATATATTTCATCTGTCCATTCTGTCTTGAATACCTGAGATGACAAGTACATTTAAGAACAGGAGATTAAAAAAGATGAAAATGGGGGATACATTAATCATCTATAGTGTTGGAAATTTACTGAAGTCATAGTTACAAAATAGTGATGTATTCACAGTATTTGAATAATTCATTGTAAATAAAACCTTACACCAAAACTCAAGAATATACATCACCTGTATTTCTGAAAGAAGGTCATGATTATTTATATGCCTTCATTATACTATTTTCACTTCAGGAAAACTTACAAGATTTTGTCCTGAAGAACTTTATTAGAAACAAACAAACAATAAACAAACCTCACCGCACAAAAAAATAAACATAAGATGCCAAGATCCATTTTATGATAATGGCTTAAAAAAAATAAAATCAAACAAACCTGCAATGTTTCCATAGCTTATCTCAGTGAATGTAGGGCAAAGATGTGAAAACATTTTTATAAGACAGACTTTGAAGTTTATATTTTTGTTACCTTTCTTAAGAACTATAGATGTGTCATGAGTGTAGTAGGGGCATTCAGAATGATAATGTGGATGTCATAGTCCAGACTGCTGTTCTTATTCTGGATAAGAGAAATGTTCTTCACTAAAACAAAAGTTAACACAAATTTGGTGGTCTTGGAAGCTGCGAATAATATTATCTATGAAGTAACATATATTATTTGAGACCTATGTTCAGGAGTGTTAATTTGGAGAAGCACAGTGTCTTTTCAGTTTTCTGACCTATGGAACTGCCATCTTTCAATTCATTTGTGTGGGTGTGCATGGGTGTATGGGTGTGGCTATCTGTAGTAATAGTAAGTTTATTTCTGAGGCTATTAGAGTATCCCATGAAGGAGCACTCTGGAGTCACATGGAGTGGACATTTCAGAGAGGCCGGTGCTGGTCTGGCTCTTTTTCCCATCAGAGATTCACACTGAATCACAGTTCTTAAAACAAAAGGCTAACAGAAACATGTTGCTTTTCACAACATCACTGTAACCTTTCCTGAGCTAGAAAAAGTTATCTGCTTGAAAAAATACCAATTTGGGTTTTTGCTTATGGTATAATAAGACATTATCTCCTTATTCCCATAGCAAGATAAACATAATTCTAGAAATAATTTCCTTGGTTTAAACGTAGATATGGCAACATAAATATTCAACATTACATGAATCATGAGTATAACTCCTTAAATATTTTAGTGGAATAATTTAATTTATTTTTTCCTGACAATGTCTTTCCAGAGCCTTCCTTCTGAATTCCCTTTGCAACATTGACTTGAAAAGATTGAATTTAGTCAGTACATATCCTGAAATTTTTCATTAGCCCCTGTCCAGATGACAGCTGCAATTATGTTTTCACTGAAGTGGTAGATACAAATATATTTTGTTGAGATATTGATTTCAATTATTTAGTGTTGTCCCAAAGCTGAAGGTCACCACTGGAGTACTCTGGTAATGCCACCATGTCAAAGTCCCTGAAAAGGAAGAAATTACTGTGGTTGCAAGCTTTTCTTTCTTCTTTATAGTAGCTGTAAATTTTTAACTGCTCTTTCAAACTCCAAAGATCATCTAAGTATGCAGGGCATCACCTAATATCAAAGAAAATTGAAAAATAAAGCAAAACAGAAAATATCCCAGCCTTGAACCACATCACTGCTAAGTCTGTTTTTCCTTGGTGTCCTTATACAAATGGAGCACCACAGGAAAAGCTGGTGGACTGTAGCTGGCAAATGAAGGTCCTGTTCTTATACCCACTCATGCATTTGCTCATGAGAAGAATAACAAAATTAACTCAGATACAGCATAAACATATAATTATGGGCAGCAGAATTGAATCATGTTGAAGAAAGGACAGAGACAAGAACTATGGTCAGGATAATGCCTGAAAATATAACCTTATAGATTTTAGTCAAAAGGAGTAAAGATAAAAAATGTGTAAATCTGAGCCTGGGTCAATGTTTGCAAGAGTAAATTATGAGACATCTGGTCTCCAGTTTCTTGCTTTAAAGTACTTTCTTGAAAGGTGATAGTTTTAGGGACACATTTAACACATTATATTTGAATAGAGAACAAATTACAATGAACAGACAGATCTTTAGGTACCTTCTTTTTTTATTTAGAAAGCTTTCTGTGCCTTAGCAAGCACAAGTGCATACATGAAGAGAGTGTACAAAGTCCTTTGTGCATTTTAAGTTAATATTCTTTTGCTGCTCTTATGGAGTCTGTGGTAAACAAACCCAAATGCAGAGGATATTCATTTTTTCCTGTGCTTTCTTGGCTTGACTCATTTAGCCTCTTCAATAAGAATCCTTTCAGTTTTTCCCTGTTTCTACAGTTTGCATTTAAAACTACGGAGATAAAATAAAAACAGACAATGGAAAGTTTATGTTTCAAAGATTTCAATAACTGTGTGGCCAACAAACACAGTGAAGTGTTCCTGCTACAAGACATATCAAGTTCAGTAAATGTCACCTATTTGCATAGGCCCTGAAGTCCTATTTGTATTCAACTTCTGTCATACACTTTTGTCACTGCTGGATGAATCCCTCTGATGAGAAATGTTCAATACACCCTTCACCTAGAGATCTGAGGAAGTCAGATAATTCATTACCAGCAGAACTGAACACATGTTTTTTTAAGACATTATTTACAAAAATCAATGAAATTATTGTTTTGGGTGCTGTGTTGAGGAATAGATTATATTGCAGTGTCCTCCTGGCTAATGGATGTTCTTTCCACTCTTATGTAAGTGTACAGAAGGCCACTTAACCTCTGATTTTTTTATTAGATTTATAGTGGAAAAGTGAAAGGAGTTTCAGCTGTGGATGGCTTGTGAAATTTGTAAGCACAGCTTCTGAATGGGCTGATGAAAACCTGAGAAAATTACTATCAAAACTTATTTTTTAGAGTGGAAAAAAAGTGACTACCAAATTTCTCTGGAGTGATAAGCTGAGCAAACTGGGCCACAGGACTTTGCCCAGTAGTACCTGGCAGGAGGTGAGGTAAGAATTTCAAGTTACTTTAGAAGTCTATTATACAAAGCTGGAGAATTAGTACTTATTTGCATTTGTTTGTTTTTTTTTAATTTAATCAGAGAATTGCAGAGGCAAGAAGGTAATCTGTGTATTTTTTTTCTTTTTCCTACAGGAATAATCCTTACATTTTAATATAATCCTGGGGCACATTACAGTAAGGGGACAATGTGATTGACCATTCTTGAATCTGAGTATTATGCAGTTTGCTATACAGCCATGAATGTGTATCTATGAAAGCAGATTTCTGCTGTTAGATATGCTGTTCTGGCTACAGACATTCTCTTTATCATCAGAAAAGATCAAAAAGATACAGCACAATCAGCATGTATTCCAAATTTGCAGAACACAGTTACTTAAGTGATTTCTAGATGGAAGAAGAGCAGTATAATTGGACTGAGTTTTCACATAAATCACTTCCAGCAGAAAATGTAGCTCTCTAAATGGATAATATGCAGAATGCTGGTGAAAGAAATTAATTATTCTCAAGTATGTGTAGAGAGACATATCAATAGGCATAGATTTAAGAATAATTCTATTTGCCTTCCAAGTTAGTTGTCCAGTGTTAGAAGGAAATTGCTACAATCCTTCTTAAGTATTTTCATGACAATTATCATATTAAAAGGCCTAATCCATCAAAAATATTATGGTGAATGTATTATGCATTTTTCAGGGCATGATGTAAATTTATACACACACACACAGATAAAAGTATCTGTTTATGCAAATGCATATATTTTTATAATTAATTATGTTAGTATTTTAAAAAGTTTGAAAAAAATTGAATAGCAAATTATATCTTTATAAGAACACAACTGCAATCAGTAAGGTAATATTTACATCATTAAAATCATCTTCATGGCCATTTGCTGGGATTGCTCCACTATGGCTTTATTCCTTCCAGGGCAAGGACTTGGTGTGTGCCTCTGTTGAAGTTCTGGAGGTTCCTACTGGCCCCTTTTTCCAGCCTGTCAAAGCTGCTCTGAATTGAAATACAACCATCTGGTGCATCAACTAAATCTAATTTTGTAACATCTGCAAAATTGCTGAAATTTATTCATAAAATTTTAAAGGTAGAAGTTACTAAACCTATGGTTTTTTATAATTTATCATACAAATCTTCATCTTGCATTCACTTTGAGTAGTATTATGGATTAAAAGACCTCTAATAAATTAGTTACATTACTTGGTGAATAAAAGAATTGGGTCTTATTCATTATGCACAAAGGTTTCAGATTCTGACTGTACATTATTCATTCTCTAAGTACTTTCAGATACTGAACGCACAATCTGTTTCTACCTCTCCTATATGGTCATTTATTTGAAAAACAATGTGTATTATTCTAAACTGAAATTGACATTACATTCTACAAGAAGTGAAGCACTGTGTGAAGGTTACCCCTAGAGAGATAGAACTTCAGGGCAGTTTAGGTGGACATACCCTGTTTTGGAGAAGAAGAAAGTGAATAGAATAAACATGAGACATTTCTTGACATTAAACAATGCCAGGGAACAGCCTTGGCCACATTTAGCTTTGCACCATAAATGAAATAGCCCTGGACCAGGAGTCCCATTATGGTGAGCAGGCACAAGTTCCAGTGTTCTCATTGCCCAAGTCAGAGCAGCTCTTACTTAAGACTGGATAATCCTGTTTGGACAACTTCAGGTTTAAACATTGCCTGTAAAATCTATAGACATGCTTAAAGGAGCGTCAAGCCTTTAGAGATTATGTAATTATGTAGCAATTAATTTTCAGCAATTAATACAATCAGGCAAATAAATAAATATATTTATGCTTCTGTTGCCATGTGAACTGCATTTTTTACCTTTGTTTTCAAGGACTGTTTTTCCCCTTTGCTTATCCTTTGTTTTCATGCCTTCTTTCCTTCAAAATGCCTTTACACTTAACAAAAAGTCCAAATCTAATAACAGAAATTATCTGACAGGAATTCATATTCCAAGTTGGGAACTCCTATTACAGTTTTGAATTGTGACAGAATTAAGGACTCTCCAGATTTCTTCCTGCTATTTATCTGTTTTTATCTGTATTTTTTTTTTTCTCCTCAGAATTGAGCTCTTTAGATTTAGCCACAATTAAACAAGTTTAGATGTCTTTCTCATACATAAATTTATACATAAACTTTGCTTAATTTTTAGATGAGCACATAACACACACATACTGCATTGCAGGAAGGAATTTGAGTTGTAGGAGTTATTTTTCCATTAGAAAGCATTTCAGTCACTGTCCAAGACAATAAAAAGCAAATTTGCATTCCATAAAAGTCATAAAAGGCTGAACAGGTTATTGCTAAAGGAAACTTGTATTTGATTTTCTGTGGACACTTTCAGGGAATGATAAGGACACAAATATGACAAAAACACTAGGTGATACATTCACTTCTTTAATTATGGAAGCATTTCTAAGATAAATATTAAAATGATTCATTCTTAATATATTCATCCTAAATATATTGACTCAATATAATCCTCTTCCAGGACTCTGATTCACCTAGAGGTGGGAATCAAAATCCATTAGCTGAAGAAGCTTTTACTTTGACCTGTGGGGGCTTCTGCACTGAGGGCTGTTGCTTTTCAGAGTGCCATGCCCAAAGGGGGCCTGCAGAAATCCCTATCCCACCCCCTTTTCACCTGCTGTGTTAAACAAAGCTCAGATCATGCCCAGGAGCAGGGTGGGGGTGACTCCAGCCTGGCCAGGCAGCCCTGTGAGCATCAGCAGCATCTGCCATGCACAGCCCAGAGCACCCAAGTGACACCTCAGGGACAGGACTGTCCCTGCTGTGGCACCCAGGGGTGGGGCTGATGTGGGGTCCTGGGCTGTGGGGTGGGTGGGTGAAACCCCAGGAGAAGACCCAAGGGGGAGCTGTCTGGGACCAGCCTAGCTAGAGCTTTCAGGTGCCAAAATTTTGCTGTTTCTCAGATGAGAGAAAGCTAAACATATTTCATAATTTTGTGAATAGGGCATTTTGGAAATCATAGTCATGTGTTCATGCCTTTTTTTTTTCCTTTTAAAGTAAATGTGGTGAACAGTGGAAGGAACTAGGTTAAGATGAATGCTTGCATTGTCACTCTTCTCATAACACTGAAAACTTTTCCATCTGAAATCTGTATCTTTGAATTGGGATGACCAAAGACCAAATATTAGTGTTCCCCTTTTCTAGATGAGCATTCTCAAATCTTTTTTCTGCAAACCTCTTNCCTCATACTTTTGTTTTTACACACAGAGGCTCATGGCAGTTCAATTGTTTCAATCTAGGAGGAATGATGGAAAAGGAAATGAGGACAGCTCAGGTGGAAAGCTGCAAAATGGATGTGTTATGATTTGTATATCAATAATTAGAAACTGAGCAGAGCAGATGACAGAAGAGTCTTTCTTCTGTATATGCACACAAAGGTACCTTTATTCTGCTACAGAAAAAAAAAAAAAAGAAGAAAAATAACTACTGTATAAATAAGTATTACCCAGGAAAATGGTTGGGTAGGGAGGGGATTTGAGGATGCAAATTATGACAGACAGCAGAGGACCAAAATATTCATGGTTTGAGGCTTCTTAAATTTGCCTAAGCAGCAGAGTTTCAGCTGAAACCTCATTTTCACAGTATGCCCGAGGTTATACTGAATGAGCAGAAAACCTGCACATAATACATGAAACAGGAAAGCCCAAGGATGCCAGGAGAGGATGGAATTCAGAAAAAACCTGTTTTATGAGAAGACTTTACCCCAGTATTGCTGCACCTGGTTCTAAAGCTTTTGCTAGACCACAGAAGCAAAGATAATAGCAAGAACTAAAATGGCAAGGAACCCCTTTTTCACCTTTATTCACAACTATTCCATTTAAATTGTAAAACGATGGAATGAACAACTCAGAAACATAATTATTTTTTCCCAAAATTTTTTTAAAAAAAATTACATGGTAACAACCAATAAACTGGGGAAAGATAAAAGAACAGAAATGAAAGCTAGTGAATGCAAGGTCTGATAAAGGGAATAGCAGTGAGGGAGAAAGACAAGAGAGAATTTAGGGATGAAAGTTGATTATTTTAATTTTTATTAGGCTAGTTTTGGCCCCTGATACTTATTAGTGGAAAAAAAAAGGCAGAATATTGCAACAGCAGTTCACTCCTTACTATTAAAGAAACCTCTGAAGAGGCAGCTCAAACCATTCACAAGATGCAAGCTTAATGTTGTCTAAAAATTAGTTACAAGTAGAATTTAGCAAAGAATAACTGATGAAATATGTACTTATTTTTAGGAAAAATCTCATTTGTCTCAGATCTGAAATTTTATTTTGAATGTTTTGAATTCAGCTGTATTTTCCATTGCTCTAGCAATTTGTTTTAGTAACACTGAGCTAATATTTGAAAATAAAGTTGTAATTAATCCATATTAAAAAAAAAAAAAAATTCAATTATTTCTAGTAGTTTCTATAGAAGAATTTGACTGTGAGAAATAGTGATATTCTGACTTATCATCCAAACTGGAAAAAAGGTATATTTTGGAATGAAAAGTTTTATTCTAGGGAAAAAAAATTCTACTCCAAATCTTTTCTGTGCTATTCTTAATTTTATTTAGGGTGCTCATGGAAATCCAAAGTAGGTGGATAAGGTTAGAAATAATGTATATTAGTGTAGGAAATTACCAAATAGAAAATAATAACTGTCTTCCTGCTTTTAGACAAAATTAATTGAAATATTTTCAGACATCCAACTGAGAAGTGTTCATATTAGAAGTAAATAGTTACATGAAGCCTAAGTCAGTCATACTATATTAGCATGAGTGCAAGCATGAATTTTAAAGACAAAATGTGTTAACATTCTTTTGGAAGACAAAGTATCAGTGCTAGTGAGAAAGAGGGTGATGCTGTGTAAGAAAAACCAAATAGATTCAAGAAAGTTTAAGTTAAACTTGTATGTGTGCAAAATTAAAAAAAATGATGTGGAGTTAATATTTCAAAACAAGCAGAAAATATTTATGCTTTCATTCAAAATTATTTTATTTAATTATAATTGGAGTAATTTGGACTTCTATGTACTTTACCAGCAGTAATTTAAATAAACACAGTCACAACCCTTTCAGACAATAGGGAATAAAAAAATCCTGTCTTTTCCTGTGGGTTTAATTATCTCAGCTGACCTCTACAAAACACTTGTGGATGCACTGTCAGAAATGGGTTTAGAAATTTATAAATTGTAGTTCTCAGTACATTTCAAAGGAGTTTTTCTTTCTTTCTTTAAGTTTTCATTTAGAGTCCTAGCTTTCCTAGTCACTGAAGAGTAATTCTGACTAATTTTAAGCTGGCATGATTGCTTGAGGTCTAGCCTTGTGCTCTTTCCTTCCTTGCTGCAGGCAAGTTCAATCACTTAAGTAAATGAACACTGAATAATAATTGCATTTGGTGAAAGAATACTGGGCCAAATGATTGTAAGATAATTTCAGTTCTATAGCTCCTCTCTGAATTCCATTTTGGATTTTAACATCAAGCAAAAATTACTGAAAATACTGAATGATGTGGGGTTTTTCAATAGAGTCTTTTTTGAGAAAATGTCACCAGTATTTCCACTTCATGTACAAGCAGAGCTTAATGGTTCATAAATTGATGGGTTTTTATTCAATACTTTGTGTAAGTACACTGTCCTTAAGGAATAAATATTCCTTTGGGTTGAAGTATTTGCCCTTCATCAAAAAGGACTATTATTTATTTATTGAATATCTATTAGATTGACTGATATATAAGTTTCTTTCATTGATTTATCTGCACATTTGTGAGGAATGATAATTTTCCCGTGTTAGGTTATCCAAAATGATAGTTTTCTTTTCACTTAAGCATATATCACAACCCCATTACAAGACTGGAGAACTAGTCAATCAAAGGTTGATGAATTCTGAATAGTAAATAACTTTGAATGTTTGGTAGGTTTAAGTCTTTCAGGTTAAAAGGTTAATTAAGGCTGAAATTAATCATAAGCAATTGGTTTATGTTTTGTTATGCAGTGAATGACTATGTATGAGTAGCCATGACTATCTAAAGGAGTTGATGAGGTCTTTCCATAATATTATGAGTCGATCAAGGGAAATATTCTGGGATAAGTTTAGGATAAGAAGGGCTGACACTTTGATGTCACTTTCAGTGAGAGCATTGCAATCAAGCAGGTGTAACCTTGCTTCAGTGGGAGACATCCACTGACTCACGTCTGTCACGTCCTAACTGCCCTCTGGAAAATCTGGAACAAGTATGTTCAACTTCCTACTGATGGAAGGTCAGGATGACAGGACATCCTTTCTGTACGATGCTGCACTCAGTGGGGACTTTAGCTACTTTTGAGATGGAAAAAAAATTTTAAAAAGATAATAATCTCCAGCAATTCTGGTCTATGAAACCTTCTAGAAGTGTTAATAGAATATTTGGGCAATTGGGGCTTCTCCTCTTGTCAAATATGGATTATTCTGCTTTAATCAACAAATTGAAGACATATTTTCAGCAAAATAAACCCCATATTTTTTAAACTCTTTTGCATGCTTTACCATCTTGAGATAATGGGTAATCTCAGGAGTCAGATTATTTAAGGAAGTCACTTAAATTTTCATTCACTTTGCACTTCAGAATAATTTTGAAAATAATAATATATCTAATTAATAGTGCATCATTTATACATATGATTTGTATATGTGCAATGGATATGATAGACTATTCACAATGGATATTATATTTTATAATGTAAAATACCTGGAAAAATATATGCTTTATCAATCACCAATATGAGCTTATATGTATTTGTTCCTGTATGTTCTGTGTCTAGTGTAAGAAAGCTGTACTGAACAAGAATTTAAAACTCTTTGTTCTTTAAGTAGAGGCCTTACTCCAAAGGAGAATATTAGATAGTGAAACACTGGCTCTACTATTCATGGAAGTGTTATATTCTTAATTCTTCTCCTGATACGTGTCATAATCTTAGGCTCAAAGTAGAATGCATGTTTTATCTTTGTGTTTAAGAAAATCAGCTGCTGATTTCTGCCAATACATTTTGTCTCAGATGACACAAGCAAAGAAGCTAATTAACATCTTTGCTTCTGCTGCCTCTTGGAAGAGAATTGCTCATTCCAATGAAAATGGAAATAGAATTTGGTAAAGCTTGTTGAAGCTCTTACAGATGCATACAATAAATTACTGAAGAAGGAAGGTAGAGTGCTTCATGTCATATTAAAGTTAGCATCTGTCATATATTCAGCTAAGCAAGAAAGTTATGTAACAGAACTGGGGGGCAACAGGCCTGTTAGATTTCAGAATCAACTTAAGACTAAAGGAATGAAGGAATGAAGGTCTCTCAAAAAAAAAATCAAAAAAAATCAGAAACATGCATATTTATATAATTACTATTGTTCCTAATAATTCTATAAGAAACAATAATTTTACAGTTTTAAATTGATTTAACGAAGATTTTAAAGAGTGAAATTGTAGTAGAAATCATACCTATTCTGGAAAGGGGGTAGAAAGAATCAGCTTAGAAAACCTGTTCTAAATAGATTTTTTACGGCACGAATAACTTTAAACATCTGTTTTGCCTTACTGAAAGCAATAGAATGTAAGAATTAATATAATTTTAGTATGTGTTTTACTATATAATAAATATATACATATACATATTTAGTATGCATTTGTTATATAAATAACAAATTATTTTCTGTATGGACTGTAAAAAGGCAATTTAGTTAGATCTTGATTTATAGCAATTCTGGGAAAAGATGGGCAATTTGCTTTTGAATATCTTGCTCACTAAAATAAAATAATGGCCATTTCTAAAAGTTACTGTTACATGAGCAGTTGGTGAAGTGTTTAGATACTTTAATTGCTTATCTTAGAGTCAAATTGCTAAAAATAAGGAATGAACTCAAGAAATGGATGTTCTGATTCAATTCTGAAGACAAAACTTCAAGAGTAGTTATCACTGTGAGCCTCGCCAGAAAGACACACTCGGAGCTGGAGTTTTAGGTTAATCAGAGCAGCGGGGCAGAAGATCCCGCCTTGCTTATTCCTTCCTATTTTATACTTCTAGCAAGGTGACCATGGATTGGAGAGTGGGCATTCCCACCCCTTACCTACATTGGTCAAGGAGACTGTCGTTCAATGTCCCTTCTCTTGGAAAAGGAATTCATAACAAAGGCAATATTTACAAAACACAGTCTTGTGTTTACATTAATGAGTGTGAGAAGCTGCACACTTCTACTTTAGTATGAACGCTCAGCAAACTAGGAAGATCTCATAGTGACAAGTAGTCATCAAAATTACACTACAAAATAATGAAAAATAGAACCTTCATCAATTAATAGCTTCAAAATGTATGTGTCTTTATTATGTGTTTACAAAGTTTATCCCCATTTTCTTTTTGTCTTTTATTTTCTTATTAAAATAACCATGCTTGTTTTGAATTCAAATATTTCCTTACAGACATTGTAAAGTTCTGGTTCTGAGTGACAGGGACATCAATTCTCATATTCTTCCCATTAACTTCTGTTTGAAATGAGTACTGTCTGTAAAACGTATTTGCTGAAATATGGAAGTATTTTTCCTTATTAAATACTTGGGAATGTAACTAATTTACTCTATGAGTTTGTTAGAAGCCAGTATATTAAATATTTAACGAAAATATAGTTACAAGCATGCTCTCTGATTTATTAACCTTGAAGTGGCAGAGAGTTGTAAGATATGTATTCTAACAAGTATACCAGGAATAGAAAACTAATTTTCTGTGGTTTCTGAAACTATCTAATGCATCTCTTAAATTTTTCTCTCTTACAAAATATTAAATAATTTATTATTAGAGAAAAAAAAACATTGCTGGTTGTCTATATTTTTAAACTCTCACACCAGAACAGGTCTATCTTTCATTTCAGATTTGCTAATACTCTTTCCTGTTAGTAAAACTGTTAATTAAAAGGCTATATCACTTCATGGTCGTTCCCTAAACCATTAAAACTTTTAGTCACTGCACACAGATGTGCTTGTATCAATTCCACTGGGAGTGTGTCTGTTCCAGCGTTTGGTATTCCATACAGAAACTCTTGTTTCCTTGTGTGCTGGTTTTGGCTGAGTTATTTGCTGTGTACCAGACCCTCTAGTGCCATATGGGAAAACAAATAGGGTACAAAACAGAGAGCACAAAGGAGCTCAATGATATCCTGGCCTTGGTGGGATACAGGCCATGGGATAAGCTACCAGATATGAGAAGGACTGGGAAGGTACAGCATATGCAGATATCAAGGGTTTTGAAAATATGTGGTTTTGTAAGGCTGCCAAGTAACAAAAACAATAGGCTAATTCTGTAACAAGTGAGAAATTCTTGCTTAAGGATGTGATTGCTTAGAGCTGTAACTGCTGAGAGCAGCCACAGTATATAAGACTGAACTGAGAAGAAAATAAACTATTTCAGCTTTGACTTCTATGACATGAATTTGGACTTTGACTTCTTTTTGCTTTGACTTCTTGCTTGGACCTCTCCTTGCACCCCTCCTTTGAAGTCCTGCCTCTCTGCCCCGTGGCTGTGCCACATTTTGGGTCTGTGGCCCAGCCAGTGCTGCTAACGCAGTGATGGTTTGGTCACTGCCGAGCAGGGCTCACACAGGGTCCAGGCTTTTCTGGCCTCTCACCATCACCACCAGAGGTGAGGAGGGAGCACAGCTGGGACAGCTGAGCCCAGCTGACCACAGGGGTGTATTCCATGCTGTCTGGGGTCATGCCCAGAACATAGAAAGAGGGCAGATGAGAGAAGCAAGGGACATTGGGAGCAATGGAATTTGGCTTCCCGCTTCCCAAGTCACCAGTAATTGTGATGGAGCCCTGCCTTCCTGGAGATGGCTGAACACCTGCCTGCCCTGGTTAAGTGGTGAGTGAATTTCCTCTTTGCTTTGATAGAACATGCAGCTTGTGCTTTACCTATTAAACTGTCTTTATCTCAATCCACAAGACTTTTGCCCTTCTAGCTGTCTCCCTGTTTCGCTGTAGGGAAGTGAGCAAGAAGCTTCATGGTTGTGAGCTGCTCACTGGCATTAAACCACAACAACTCAGAATAATTGCAACAGGGTTTCTTGAGTATGGAGGAGCTAAAACTAATTGTGTAAGCAATTAGTGCTTGTAGGACTAGTTTCTTTACAGGCATAAAAAATATAGTGAGAATATGTTAAAAAAAATTTTTGTCTTTTTAAGATTTTAGGATTGTTATTCCACTTTTAGCGCTAACCTGTGTTCTACTGTAACTCATTTCATTAAAAAAGTAGAGAAGCAAATAAAAGAAAATGATTTATCTAGAAAGAGAATGAAACTGTATAGATTGATATTTTCTTCCATGAGAACGATGTTAATTTTTATTAGTAGAGGTTATCAATGTATTTTTCATGGTATTTATCTAAGCTACCTTCAAGTTTTTACCTCCATGACTATTGTAAAAAATAGAATAATTTTAGACACCTAGCATAAGGTTTATTCTTAGTGAAGAAAGAATATTTTGTCTAATCAAAATTAGTCAAAAATACTTCAACTAATCAATTATTTAATTTCCCACTCCTGGGAAACTTTGGAAGTAGAAAGTTTTCAAACTCATAAAAATAATCAAAGATACATCTTTCATTACAGTATCTTCAGGAGCTGTGGTTGATCCCTTGGAAGGCTGACCTGAAACAGAGACTGGACAGAGCTAGAGAATAAAGTAGGTATTTATTGAAAGGCCTCCAGGATACACCTTGGGCAGGACAGGAGCCTGACCAAGGCCGCACCCAGGGTGGCCTAAGAATGGTCACAAAATGGACTGGGCACGAGGTCTCACACTTTTATGGGTTTTGGTACATTTCCATATTGGGGTTTAATTGTCCAATTACAGCTTCAGGCTTTGAGGTCTTATCCTTCTTGTTCCTCCCTTCAGTCCACTGTTGTTTTTGCTTTTGGGCCTGAAAGTTGTCCTTGGTCCTCAGCAGGAAAAGGATTTGTTTTGTCTATCTGCTGTGTGAAGAGAGCTTAGTAGCACTCAGTATGAGGCTCAGAATTACACCTCTAGGCAGCAAAGAATATGAAAAACATGAAAGCTAAAACTCAAGGTATCACCTAGGAATAATGTGCTTCCTTTGTCATCCTTGCAATTCCACAGGCATATTATCCAGTATTCATGATGTTGCTAATTAACTTAATTTCCATTCTTTGCAAGTCAAAGTTTTCTTTTGTATATACCTTAAGACATTATTTTCAATGTCCTGAAGGTTGCATGTATTTGTATTTCTCACTGTTTAGATGATGGTGAGTGTAAGTCTACACTCATTAAACACAACGAATTCTCCTGGTCTATCCATGCTGACAGTCTTCTCATTGACATTGGTTTAGATACAGGATTATTTAGATACAGGATTTACAGGTTTAGATACAGGATTATTGGTTTAGATACTCCTCTGCAAAGGAACCATAATTTTTATTATTAATCTTTAACCTAATAAAGTATTCACTATACTGTGTGCAGCTGTATTTCACATGTATATTTATATAATCTCAGCGAGCAGCTAGATTACATGGAATTTGAGCCATGAGTATTAATCTTTCTCTGTCAGCTTTTGTTCTCTCTTTTTTTCCTCCTTGTGTCCTTATTTTTATTAATAATCTGGATTTGGCAAAGACAATACCGGCATAGCATAGTTGAGAACAAAATTGCCCAAATGTGAAAAGGAAGCTTTTCATTTGATGTCAATGTTTTGGACAACATACTTCATTACTTAACTTTGTGTTTCAAAAGAATGTGTTTGGAGTTGGGCTTATTCTGCAGCACATATGGAAGTTCCCTGCATTCTGATTGTTTACTAGTTGTACTCCATGCATTCTCAAGGTTATTTTTCGCTTTCAGGAAATTTGCTCTTTTTCATGTTCAGCCACCCTAGAGTATTCTGACTGCTCTCTAACAGGACTCCTATACTATACCATTTATACCCAACATTTGTCTTCCAGAAAAGTTTAAACCAGCTACATTGTCATTAAATTCAAATGAAAAGATAAACAACTTGGATTTTAATTGTCTTTGCCCCAGAAAATTGGAAAAGTTCTTTCTAATGTGAATATAAATTTTCACACACACAAAATTAATTTGTGTTTTTCATTACTGCTCTACATTTTCTGTTGCAGTACTAAGAACCCTGTGACACTTCAAGCTGTCTTGTGGTTACAAAATTCTCTTTGAAAGATTTAGAAAGGGAAGCTGGGGGTCAAATTAACATTGTAAGTTCAGAAAAGATAAAATACTGTTGGTTTTGCAAAGGATGCTGTTTGGCAAACAATCTGCCCTTGAGAGTCTCTTTTATGTACTCTATCATATCTATGCTGAGATCTATGAAGCATTTTCTCTTTCTATTTTTTCCCTATGCAGAAAAAATGAGAAGGAAATGAAGCAGAGAGAAAACCTTGAGGTGTTTCACTTCTTCAATTAAAAGTGTGGCAAGGGAGGCATCATTTGGTTAAATCAGCATTTTAAAATTACCTGTTATTTTTCTTCATTGTGTATTCATTTAAACAGTTTTAAAAAAAAAAAAAAAGTGTAATTTTTGTGGTAGCATTTGCAATGAGTCCTTCTTATATTTAACCTTTCAGGGGAATTTGTACAAGCAAGTGTAGCAACAGTGGAAGGGTGTTTATCCATCTGGCAGGAATATCATCAACTGGCGTCATAAAGTAGCTATTACATAACCCCTGAAAGAGGGTAGAATATACCTTAATCTGGACTATAGCTAATTCCACTAACATAATTTGGTTAGAATACACAGACATCTTATTTTAGGCTGATGAAAAACATCTAGACCACCACACCTCCAGAATCCCCTTAAGTATGGAAATATCTATGTTAGTGAACTCAGCTTTTTGTTTTGGGAGGGTTTGGTTGTTTGGGGTTTTTTGTTGTTTGTTTTCATTTTAATTTTTTTTTTTTTAATTTACTTGTAAATTATGTAACAAGAGCGTCTACTTAATGTCAGGGATGTCTACTGATATGTACCATACACAACCAAATCCACAAAGGATGGTTTACTACCAATAAGGAATATTAAGATTTAAATTAGACAGATTTAAATTTGTACTGTTCTTGTTATGAGAAGTTTCCCTTGCTTGACTTGACTCCAGTTGCCAACATTCTTAATACTTCATTTTCCTTTGTTACTCATCCTTTGACTTAATTATAATAATTTGAGTACTGATGTCTTGTCATACCCCTTACTTGGTTTGAGATTAACAATGGGTTTTCCAAAACAACTAGTAATTATAAAACAGTCTATAAAATTGCCTATAAAGTAGATGCAGATGTTAAAAATATTTTTAACAAATGAACATTTTTTAGGGCAACAGGATAGGTTTGGACTGCTCTTTCCCATGCTCTTGAAGAAAAATGGAACCACTCTCATCACATCCTTAAAGAGCTTCTTTCTGCTTACACAGACTAGTAATCCAATGACAATTGAATTGCCCTCTGATCCTTTTCTTCTCCTCTTTTAAATGGTATTTTGGGAATGACATTTAGATAAAGATTATAATTGTGACATGAGTGAAAAATAGACTTACTGCTTCAAAGTATACAATGCTAGAGTCTCTGAAATGTATGTGTTACAAACATGGAATAGCTTATATTATTTGGCAATTGTGAGACAGCTTTTGAAATTCATTTTGGGAAATTTCAAAGGTATCTGACATTGACTATGCCTACAAATGTGACACATGAATATTTCTAGTACTGTGTGTTACCTAAAACTAAGCAGACATGTTTATTATTTGAGAATGTTAATATAACATTTAAAGAAGTTTATGGTTACCAAGAAATACTTTGATTTCACAGGCATGCTACAGAAGTCAAATGGAAATACAAATTTTGGTTTTTTTCTGAAATAAAAAATATTTTCCTATGCTAACTATGTTGAAATTATCTTTTTAAGTTACACCTAGAAGCTATAAGTCCCTACAATCTTATTTAGCTGAGGTCTTGATTTTTCCCTTAGAAACGTTATTCTTAGTGGCACATGTTGCTTTCGCCCAGAATCTTCAAGACATAAAAGCAACAGTGCTGAAGAATATACTGAGATACAGCTCTGTCTTGGCTTATTAATATTTGTCTGATTGAAGGCTAAGCTTTAGTTCAGCCAGCTGCAGGACCTTATAAATACAGACAGGGATTGTACAATTTATTCCTAATTTGTATTATTTTGGAAAATACTGATATTTAAAGGTGGTTGTAAATCTCTGCAACTAAGTATGGGATCCCCACTCACACAGCATTTTGCAACAATGGACACAGAAGTGATTCTGATGTCAAGCTTTCTAAAATGGAGTTTCATTTACACCCTTCTAAAGGGTGCTGAAGTGCTGTGGAGGGTTCAGAGAAGAACTACAATCGTGACTCAGGTCACTTTTAATAGTTAAAAGGGGATTTGATTGCAATTTTAGGTGTATCTAGAGGGGCAGAGCATCTAACAATAGACAAGACTTTAACTGAACAAAGTAATAACTAACTTTGGTTTAGTAAAATTTCAAGTAAGAGAAGAATAAGTTGGAAGTCAGATCAATATTTGATTTGAACAGTGTTGATTAACAGAACAATAAACAAAGTTCTGTGAAAGTCACTCATAATTCTAAGTACTGAAATCATAGTTTTTTCTAACTGAGATGTTTCACCTCCAGCCCAAGATTTTTGATCATACAAGTATAAAAAAGGACAGTGCCTCATTTTTCCATTGTGAAGAACCACGAGATGAAATTCTAAGATTATGCAATATATTGGCTAAATAATAAAAATGTTTTAGGAACCCTGAAATATTTAAATGTTTTGATTTTCTTTTATAATCTGTAATTTTGATAATTTAGTTAGAAAAGATAATAAACCAAAAGGGAGCAGTTGTGAAGAATGCTTTATTACCACTAAACTGCTTGCAAATATATTCAGTGCTGTTGTAATCAGCTATATGCTAAATGTTTTAATTACTTTTGTCATTTATGGTCACCTTCAAACTATTTCCTTTGTTAAATTATTAATAATACTTTAAAGCATTTCTTTTGTTCTTCTTCAGTTTTTGTTCAGTTTCTCTTGCTTGAAAAGTAGCTGCTCCTGGTTTATATCAGAGTAAAGAACAGACTTTCTAATCTGCCTCGATACATTGAAATTGTTTTTCACCTGCAGGTCAAGTTATATAACTTTTCCTAGTTACATCAATTGAATTTCTTCCTCTGAAGCTCATAACTTGGTATTTGAATTCATCATTACAGAGCTTTAAACAGCCATCTTCATTGACTGAGGTTATTACTTGTTTATCTGTTAGATAAGAGACATATGGTGAAAATATCCAAGAGAGTGAACATTCAGTAGTGCTTTGGATTAAGTTATTATGCATTGAAGTCATTATACATTGACATTTCCTACTTACTCAGTGTTCAAAAAATATAAATATGCACGTTTATTTTTATGCAGTTTCTATTTTCTGTGCATTTGTGTTATTAAGAGGGAATGCTAGTTATTGTGCCTTGAATTATGACACTGTCTAGGTGTAGGTACTGTGTTATCTTTCAAGTGCAAAAAGTATATTTAACGTTTTATGTCTGATTCCAGAGAAAACTCTTACAGCAGGCTGTGCAAGGTACATCAAAAACATCATCAGCAATACAGGATATCCAGGACAACTCTTGGTTATGTTTTCTATTAGGATTCAGCTATTCCCAAGATTGTGTTTCAAAGACAAAGGACATCACCAGCCACCCCCTTGAGCCTTGGGCTGTCCACAGGACGGGGCTGCCTTGCAAAGGGCAGAAGAAGGAAGCCAAAGGGAGCTGTGGGCTGCAAGGTGGCTCAGGGACAATGCTCAGATCCTGTGAGGGAAGTGGCCATGACCAGACTGTAAATCACTGTCAAGGCACTTCTGAAGGGCTCCACAACACTCTGAGGTATTGGCCACTGCTCTCAGCCTGTCACCAGCAAACTTGCTAAGGAGGATTTGACATGGGAATTGATGGTTTTCAGTCATTATATATTTAAATAAATAAATATATAGAAGATATGAAGTATATTAGTCTAGATGCAATGAATACCTGGTAAAAAGTGAATTTTATGCTTTTAAATGAGGCAGAGGTCTATTCAGAGTAAAATAGGAAAGTGATGCACAAGCAAAATGTATAAAAAGCTTCCCATGGGAGAACCTGGCAAAGAGTTTCCTTACTAGATTCACTAATAGAAAGCAGTGAGCAATTCAATAGATTTAACCTTCCCTAACAGAAGGGGTAGATCCATACACGCTCAGCCTTGACAACAGACAATCTATTATTTCTCAACCAAGAGTTCAGAACTTTCATCTGACTGCTGTTACACACTTTGCTGTATTTCCAATGTACTCCAAAATACATTCTGAGAATTTGCAAAATACATTGTAAGAATGTACAAAGTACAAAGTATGAAAACTGCAGTGCAGCCAATTTCCATGTATAAAGACTGCGAGCCATTCACTGTGTCTAAAGACTCAGAATCATGTACCAAAATCTGTCCACGTAGGGAAGAGCTAAGGCTCTGCACGAAACAAAAGCTACGCAAGAAACATCTGGTATCACCTTAAGCTTGTCTGATGTGTACTTTATTCATTGTTTGGTAATGCTTCAGTTTTCTAATTAATGTCTCAGATTTAAGACATTGCACCTGGCTGAAAAGACCTTGACATAGAGCTATGTCTCTTCTGTGGGATTAAGATTTTATTCATATCACCATTTTTGTAGAAGGTATAAATCTTTTGATACAGATAGTGCTCTTACTCATAAATTTAAAAATCACAGAGACAATGCAGTGCCTACCAGATTTTCTTTTTCATAAACTATTAATTTTCATGTCTCTCAGCAATCTTTAATTTAGGCCTAGAGCAGCGTAGCCACTTTACCTCTCTAAGCCGAGCCTAACTGGTTTTGCACACTAAGCCAAGTCAGCAGCTGTACTTGTTTATTTCCCAGATAAGACCTTTTACCCCAGACACCTGAAACAGGGATTTCAGTTGAAATCCACTATCAGTGCCTTTTTTATATGGATTTTTTTGATAGAGATCTTCTAGGGATTCTGTATTGCCCTAGGGAATCGGGAAAGAGCTGATCACTTTATCAGAGCTGAAAACAAGTGATAGAATAAAAATTATATGTGCTCACTCTTCTATAGGGATCTTGGAAAGTAATTTAACAATGCTCTCATTAATACATTTGGAACAATGCATAACAGTACAAAAATCCTTATGATAACTCCTGGTATTTAGGCAGAAGAGAGAGGTACAAAGATTCATCTATTTGATTCCTATTAAGTGAGTATACGAAAGCCAAATCATAACAAATTGTGGTGCCAGCAAAGTCTTTTATACATATATATATATATATATATATATATACACACTTATAGACTGCACAGAAGTACAGAAGTGATGATTTTTTCTAATGGCACAAAACCTTTCCAATTACTATAATAAGGTGAACATCTCCTGTGTGACAATCAAAAACTGGGCATAGACATAAAAACTGAATCAGCTTCTGTGGGTACTATTCAGACCAATGACTTTAACCATTAAACAAATGGAATAAGTTTTACACAAAGTATTTGTGATTTTGTAGGTCGTTGCATTGAATAATACATTATTATTCAAAATGAACAAATGTGAACATTTATGACTCATTTTTTCCAGTGATTGAAATGTTTTATACATAAATAGAGCCTCATGTACTTTCAGATATAAAGGGAGCTTCTATGTGAAATTGACACAACATGGGAATTTTTGATGTAAATACATTGTATTGCCTCCAAAATTCTCTGATGGTTTAGATAAGGAATTCTGTCAAACACATGAATTTGTTAAAAATTTCAATTTGTATTTTATTGTTTGGAGCAAGATTATTTTCACACAAAGTAATCTGGATTTCTGCTTCAGTGACTTCATCCACAAAAATCACTGTATTTTTAAAATCAGTGAAACTCCTTGTATCTTTTACACATACTAAATCAAACCTCTAGGACTCGATTCAGTGGTCCAAGTAACCAAAGCAGTTTGAGTTTATACTCTTTCAGATTTCTATGTGAGAGCCCTTTTAAGTAATTCCAAGATCCAGTCATTTTTCTAGTCATACCACAGCATTTCTTGCTGAGAGAAAAAACCTGCAATGTCCAAACTTTTTCTTTATTGCTCTAAGCTGCCAATATCTCCTGAATCAACAGTAGTGTGTGTGAGCTCAATAGTCAGAATCACATTTGACTGGGTCCTATTTGACCTTGTTGTCCTGTATTTCCCCAGAAGTCTCACAAACCTAAGCAAACACTGCTTATTTCTGACCAGACTTGAATGGAGCCCACATAAATACAATTCTAGCTTTTGGAAAACAAAAGATAATATTAAGTGGCCATTAAGGTATCTTTGATAAGATTCCTGGTAGGAAAACCTCAAACTCAGTATATGTATTTCCTTTAAGGGATATATTGAAGAAAACTTAAGTCATACACCCTAACAATAAGATATCAATGCTTGTGAAATGAACATTTCTCTTGGTGACCCTTTGAGACCTACACCTGGTGCTGCTGTAGGTTCTGATACACTTGATCTGACA
Source organism: Cisticola juncidis (assembly GCA_013400215.1). Taxonomy (NCBI): domain Eukaryota; kingdom Metazoa; phylum Chordata; class Aves; order Passeriformes; family Cisticolidae; genus Cisticola; species Cisticola juncidis. The sequence goes on along the minus strand of VXBR01007699.1, from coordinate 191,639 downwards.
GTGCTGTGAAATTCTTCCAGAAAAATGAAGGATGCTACGTCTATTTTTACTATCTTTGAATCTGTGATTTTGAAGATTGAGAAAGAATGGAAGTACTTTGTTAGTGAGGGTGCTTGATACTGGAGAATTTTGGAGGGACTGGGGGGAGTAAAGAGAAAAATCTTTCCATTCCAAGTCAAAGATGAGATGAGAGGATATCAGGACACTTAAAAACTGAAGGTATGGATTAGAGAGGGAAATGAGGATCTCAGCCTTAGCTGGAACATGCATACCAACTCTGGCACTCTAAATCACCAAGTTATATGCTGCCACTGCTTCTTTAAACTTACCATACATGCAGAAGTTGTGGCAATTTTTACATTCTTCATACCCCTTCAACAGTGAGCATGTTTTGTTTTTAATTTTTTCCTCAAGCCATAGGTTCAGTTTTTAAAAAAGGCCCAAACACATCCATTCTTCCTATTTTGGGGATGATATCATCACCATTCATTTGGCTATGAGTCCTTTTTTGTCTGTTTAGTAAGCAAAAATTCCTTGATGATCTCCTATATGTATTGGTCATAACTGCAACTTCCCATATCCACATGATCAGTTGGATATTACATATTTTGGCAGTGTAGAAATCAGGTCTTCCAAGGTGTTAAAGTAATTGATGAGTAGTGCCTGGAGCAGTTATCTTTGCAATGAAAGCAGTGAACTTCAGTGAGAATAAAGGTAAATATCTATCTTCAGGACATACAATACGGGCTACTGACTCATCAAGCTGTTTCTCATTTGTCTAGTTAGATTCTCATGCTTTCATTTTTATGCTCCTTGCAACCAAGCACTGTGTTCTTATCAGATTAACAATTTTTTAAGGGGAAAAAATCATACCCAAACCCGCACATGCTTCTCAGAGGAGGAAAAAAAACACATTCAATCATTAACTGGTATTGTGGTGCATGTTTCAAAATGTTAGTTTTTGCTATCTTCAAAATTTCTATTTATATGCATGCAGCTTGTTGAAAACCAGAAATCTTTCCACTATGTTGTTGGAGAGGTGTGTGTGCATTTACTGATTTATTTATCATTTGAAAGCAAAGTTTGCCTATTTATAAAACATGAGCCATGACACTTGAAAATACCTCACAGAAAATCCTCACCTTGAGGACAGCCAAGTAGTACTTTGGTGAAATTAAATGCTGTGACTAATGCCAGCAATTATCCTCCTTCATTAATAGCTATAAAGGGCCTGTTTGTTTCCATGTTGGTGCTTACCAAATCGATCTGTTTTAGTGAGTGCTGAAGTGCAGATTTATTAGGCTTTCTCTCAATATTGGAGCAGGAGAGCAGCAGACACAGATCTGCTCAGAGGAAGTTAAATGACCTTTTATTTTTTTGTAACTACAAATTGATGACATGGAACTGACAACCAGGAGAGGCTGCAATGAGGATTGCTGACAGTCTGGTCACTGCACTAACAAGATCAGAGTACAACACCACTGGTACAAGACCATCCCCTCAATGTCTGATTTAGCTGAAACTGCTTGAAGATTAAACTAAAGGACCACATGTGAAATCTCACAATGGAGGTATTTAATGTTTCTTGGAGGGAGAGTAATGCTTTACAAGCAGAAAAAGATCTGTGTAAATAGACCAGCAGTGATGCTGTAGTTACCATCCTGTTCTTTATTTAATTCTAATGTCACACACCAGCAATGAAAGGAAATTCTAACTTTCATTTAAAATTCAAGTTTCAGCAGAGACATAGGAAGGTACTGTACTAATACCAAACTAATGAAGAAGATGTCAGCACTATCTCTTTTTATTGTTTTGGCTTGTGCTGGAGCTGAGTACTACTCCAGTCACCTTTTACTTTCAGAAGATATAATTACCATAATTAGTTTAATTTTGCATTCATTAAAGTGCCTCAAAGGAATTACGTTAAGGTAGCTTGCTTAAGGTCCAGACTCTATATGCAAATAAAACAGGTACAGTTAAAAGCCTGTGATTTGTACTCTTTATTGTAATAGAATGAAGTCTTGGAAGCCAAATATATCCAGTCACAGATTTCAATCTGACCTGAAAAAACTTATAAAAGTTCCTGGAGTAATTTTTCATTTTAAAAGAAAATAATGCATTTAGCTAAAAGTGTGAACCGCAGCAAAGTCTATGCTTCAGACATCTAAGCATATTTTCAACATGAGTATTTATTTTGTTATGAATATTCATCTGTTTTTTGTATTACAGCACTGCTTACATACCTAACTGCAAACACTACTACTGCACAAGGTACAGCCCTGGCTGTGACAAAAGCACACTAACAGGAAATGCCAATTTATGTCCAGTACACAAAGGTGCAAAGATTACTCTCAGGTCTTATGGGGGACTCAGAAAAATTCCAGTCAAATCCATGCCTGTGGTTGACTGTACAACCCTGAACTGATATTCGTGGTTGCTGTCCAATGTACTCATGCTCTTCAAACCTAGACCTATTTCTGGTATTCACAGTGCATGATGTACATATCACTACTTTCTGACACAGGTTTATGTATTCTTTTGGGAAGTGGAGCTAGGGACTTGAAGCCATTTCCTCTTAACCATCACGTGTTATCTTGGAGAGAAGACTGACACTCCCCTCACCACAAAATCTTTTTGGGCAGTTGGAAGGAACAATGATGTCCTTCCTGAGCCTCCTTCTCTCCAGGCTGTACACTTCCAATTTCCTCAGCTGCTCCCCATCAGACCTGTGCTCCAGACCCTTCCCCAGCTCTGCACTCACTCCAGCCCCTCAATGCCTTTCTTGTAGTGAGGAGCCCAAAACTGGACACAGGATTTGAGGTGTGGCCTCACCAGTGCCCAGAACAGGGGGACAATCCCTGCCCTGCCCTGCTGCCACACCACTGCTGATCCAGGCCAGGAGCCATTGGCCTTCCTGGCCCCTGGGCACACCTGGCTCATGTTCAGCTTACTGTCAATTAACATCCCGAGGTGCTTTCTGCCAGGCACCTTTCCAGCCACTCTTTCCCAATCTGGTGCATTGCCTGGGGTTGTGACCCAAAAGCAGGACCCAGTACTTTACCCTGCTGGAAGCTCGTGCAGTTTGCCTCAGCCCATCAGTGCAGCCTGTCCAGATCCCTCTGCAGAGCCTTCCTACCCTCCAGCAGATCAGCACTCTGCCTAGCTAGAAGTGCTAGGTGCTCTCAATACCCTTATGCATTGATAAAGATATTAAACAGGACTTTTCCCAACACTGAGCCCTGGGAAACACCACTGGTGACTGGCCACCTGTTGGATGCAACTCCACTCACCATCACTCTTTGAGCACAGCCACCCAGCCACTGCAGCTCCCCTGACATAAGAACTGACTATAAAAACATGGAAGATTAGGTTCTGTTTAATTCATTGGTGTCAAGATAACAAGATAATATGCCAATTAATTTTACTTTAACAGTACTTTTCTTTCTTTCAATCTGCTTTTCATCAAAGGAAAATTAAACCAGAGATTGAAGTGTTACCAATGCATAGAGGCTATGATTGTTTTGAAAGTATTATGAAAATACTTGTAAAATGGCACATAAAGGTAATTCTGAGCTTCTACACAGCTCAGTCTAGTAAGTAATATTAGGAAAAGGGTCTCTGGATTAGAGCTTGCTGCACAAACAATTTTGAGGTTAGCTACAGCCTAAAAATAAAAATAGAGCCTCATGTTATAAATGCTGGTAAGTGTAGTCAGTTGCTGAAATACCTGTTTTTAATACACCCAGGCTTAAGCTATGGATATGTTATTAAGATAAGCAGAAATTGTTAATGAAATTGCAACTTACAGTACTGTCATCTAGAAAACCATTCAGAGAATAGAAAGATTGACTTAAATCACTGAATGCATAGAAAAATACAGAACGTTTCATAACACTGAGTTACTTGAATATTTTACTCCCAGATGGTACTTGTATATTCAGATGCCATTCCTTCCAAGGTGAAAAACAAAAGTAAACAAAGAAAACACACTTGTTTGCTCTCATTGAAACCATCTTGAATACTTTAACCACTTTAAAACATGAACCCTTCCTCTAACTAAAATTCATTAACAAAAGAAATATCAACTCTGTCTAGGGAAACAAAGCTGTTTCCACCATTCTATACAAAAGAGTAAATCATGTCAGTGGCGTTGCCTTTTTACCACTATAGAAAATAGTTTACAGAAAATATTCATTAATTTATTCATGAAGAAACATGGAACTGAATGGTTTTGGTGACTCAAAGACATTGATTAGTAGCTCAGACACTTAAATTGGTCCCAAGTATAGAATAGTTTTTCTCTGTGTGTGTGAGTGGTCAGCAATTAATATAAAACCAAAGGCTGTGCTGAATCTGGATCTATTTCTGCTGAAGAAAAGTGCAGTGCAGGGCACAACAGAAGGGAGTGGGGCGGAGCAAAGAGGAGAGGAGAATGATTACAACAGTTTTGTTTCATTGACTATCTGAACTCTGTTTTTATCAGAACTCTGGTCCATTAAAAGCATGTTAAAAGATCCAATCGTCGTATCAGAAAAGCCACTATAACTTCCCCCAGAGGGTGGTTGGGCACTGGAACAGGCTCCCCAGGGCAGTGGTCACAGAAACAGCCTGACAGAGCTCAAGAGGCATTTGGGCAATGCTCTCGGGCACATGGTGTGGGTTTTAGGGCTGTCCTGTGCAGCAACAGGAGTTGGACTCAGTGATCTTTGGGGGTTCCTTCCACCTCAGGAACTTCATTCTAGGCTATGGTTCTATGATTCTTTGAACTTTGTTTTATTTGTGTTAATAATGTCTTCCTTCTCTGCACACACACTATCATATGTATAAGAACATCAAAGAAATTCAAATACCAGGAAAGCTCCAGCAATTCTGTAACTGATTAGTCATGGGGAAAGACAATATCCTGGTGATACTGCAAAGTCATGACTTGCAGGCACCCAGTAATTTTATAAGAGCAGCAGTGCATCTGTTGTGCTGACTCATACTACTACAGAGTCACACAGAACTCACTAACTCCCCATTCTACAAAGACACCAACTTCCCTGCTCTAGGTGCCACTGCTTCATTCTGAGATCTCAAGACCTCTCATCATCACCATTTCCTTGCATGAAACCTGAGCAGGAAAGCTGCAGCATCTCACTCAGCCTCATTGGCCTGTCAAATGTGGAGCCTTTAGAGCAGATTGCTGAAGAAATCCTTCCATTAGGGAACATGTTAACTTTTACAATTTGTGGGGAAAGGAAAAAGATGAGCAACTTCAGAAGTCACTATGTGTATGCTCTGGGTAATGCTAGGTAAGAGGTTCTTTCAAACAAAAAATTTTGCAGAAATTCTTCTGGCTCATGTCTGTACATGGCATGACCATGGCAAGGTATAAATTGCAACCCTTCCTAGCCAAACTAAAACACAAAACCAAAATGTATCAGCAGTGAACACAAGGGTAATGTTGTAATTTTACCTAGCAAGCAGCTAAACACCATACAGCCATTTGCTCAGTCCTCCATAACAGGATGAAGGAGAAAATTGGGAAAAAGGTAAAACTAATAAGTTGGGATACAGAAAATTTATTAGGCAGAAAAGGAAGGGAAAGCAATGATAAAGCAATATGATGGAGAGCTCATGACTAACACCAAGAATGGTTTCAAGCATCCATACTTTATAATTCTCCAGTACAACCTTTCATACCCTTCTCACAGGCATAACACCTGTGTGCCCTTTTACCCTTTTGTGACTGGTCAATACACATCAATATTCCATGCTTCTTTTTCCTTCAGTGCTGTTCACCTGTCTTACACAGCTGTGACTTATGAGGGGCAAGACTGCCTGCAGCACTATCTCTGCTCTGTTACAATCCATTCTCCCACAGCAATATAAAAAACTTTTCATGCACATTGCCATTGCTCACCACCCTCTGACCAATGCCCAGCCAGTCAATTTCCCTGAGTTGACTGGCTGGGCATTGGTCAGATACTGAGTTTTATTTTTCAGTACGATGTCATATGGTGTGGAATATCTCTCTGTCCAGCTGGGGTCAGCTGTCCTGGCTGTGTCCCCTCCCAGCTCCTTGTGCCCCTCAGCCTCTTCACTGCTGAACTGGTGAAGCTGAAAAGCCTTGACTTAGTGTAAACACTGTTCAGTAACTACCAAAACATCAGTGTGTTACCAGCATTTTTCTCATCCAAAGTCCCAAATACAGCACTGGTACACATTCTGGCCCTTGAAATACCTTCTCCTGTGTTGGCCTACACCAGGGATCTATGGAACCTCTGTGCCAGTCACAGTGGGGTGCTTTTGCCACTCATTCCCCCTCGGGCTCACACTTGCCTCCAGCAGAGTTAGTTCTTGGGATTTCGCTGTCATTCCAGAAATACAGATGTGTTAGGATGTAATAATTTACTATAAGGCACTAAAACAAGCTGTCCAGAGAAGCAGTGGAAGCTCCCTCCCTGAAAAGTAAGGCTGGGTGGGTCAGCCTGGGTCAGCCAGGTTGAGTAACCTGGTCTATTGCAAAGTCCCCCTGCCTTTTTACAGAAAAGTACACGATCTGAAGATCCATTTTTGGGACATTGCTATGTCTACAGGCAGCATGGATGAATCTGAAGAGGGAGTGCCTGATATGTCATTCTGGATCATCACTAGTCAAGACTGCATTTCTGCTCCGCTGACCAGAACCTGTTTGGAAGAAAAAGGCAAGAAACCCATCTCTTATTCTTTTCCTGGAATCACATCTATTCAATGGCATTAAATAGACTGTGGCCTTGGTACACTGCTGACTGAGACATGATTTTTTGTATTTTTATTTTTGTTTTGAACTTCTGATTGACCAAATGTTCTGTCAAATTATTAGATTACTGTATACCTCTTACACATCTCACTTTTTCAATTAATAAATTTTCAGTACTGCACAGATAATTAGGGCATTCAGTATTAATCTATTAAAGAGAAGACAGCAATGCCTTTATATTTCTCTCTAATGAGGAACAAGGGATAAGGAATTATTTTGTCTATGACATGAATACCATTCTGCTTTTTGAGTTTGCAAATAGAAATACTTGCAATTTGAAGGATGGCATTGTATTGAATCAGTCTGTGTGGTCCATAGAGATATGGTGTTCTCATTAAAAAAATATTAAGCAAAATACAATTAATTTCTGTATTACCAGCAGAGTAAGTTATGCATTTTAGTAAAGTCCACAATAAATGCTAAAGGCTTTTTTTCTGTACAAAAATTTTACAATGTATCATAATACTCCTAGAAAACTAAGAATAGGTATTTTATCACATTTTTCTGAAACATGTCTTTTGATTTTGTAGTGAGTTAAAACTCTTTGCATTGTTATCTCATTATATCATAAAGATTAAAAAGAAGGGATATTTTATGAGATACCACATTTCATCTGTATTCCCAAACCAACATACTCATTGAGCTACACAGAAAAGTACATTTTTTCCTTAGTGTTTTGGCACACAAAGTATTTTCAAAGTACTTGTTGGAAGGACAGTAGAATGGAAGTTACTTATCTGTTGGAAACATTATCTTTCCTGTTTTCTAAGAATATCAGATGAGTAAAATAATTGTAATGCTCCTTCAGACTTTACTAGTAGCTGCAGCTTGAAAGACTTGCAAAGTCATCCAAATAAGGTATCTTTTTGTATAATATATGCATATTAAATTTATATATATATAAAATATATATTATATATGATATATATATCAGTGTATAGATACCTATATACACTGAAGATTAATTTAAACGCTTAAGAATGCAAGAAAGTTTGGGTCTGGATTGAATATTTTCTTTTTTATCAATTTCTTGAATAGGCAATGTATAAAATTGAATAGAAAAAAGAAAACACGAAATAGGTTCTAATACAGTCTTTGATTCACAAGATTTCTAATTGCATCTTTAATTATGGCACATATCTGGATTTTTATTTAGCCTTCTGTCTTTGGAAAGCTTCAAGAGTGCTTTAAAACAAACACACTAACTACCCCACTGAGATAATGAGATGAACCATGGTGATAAACAGAAACTTCTGTTTCTTAGTCAAAGATTTAGATAGTAACTATCATAAATATATGTTGTGTTGCACAATACATAGCTTTCATAAATGAAGGTAATTGTATGACTTCATGAAGTAAAGTTACACATGTAGATAAGCAAGATGCACTGCACTTATGGAGACAACATTATTGTCCTATGTACATTCATTTTGTTTAATTTAAAAAATAACAGCATAGGTTTTATACACATTTAGGAAGTGGTTGCTCATTTGGAAAGATCTACTTTTGATTGCAACTGCTCAGGCAAAGCCAAAGATTAAACACGCAAGTACATGAGAAGCCAGAGATGATGAGCAATAAGTTGTGGTTTTTATTGACAATTTATGCTCAGCAGAGCTACATGGATGAGAATCCCTGAGCTCAGATCTGGTCTGCCCCAGAAAGTCTGGCAGCTGTTATGAATGGATTTGCAATTTTGGCCAAAAATTTCCCTAGCAGAACAATTTTCTTCTGATTCACAGCAGCAACATTTGAAATATTTTCAAATGGAAGTTTCAAAACATTTAATTCCAGAAAGTGTCAAAATGTTTTATTTCAACATTTTCACTCTCGAAATTGAATACTGAAGTAGGATTTGGAGCTTTCTTTCTTTCCTTCTTTCTTTCTGTCTTTCTTTCTCATGAAAGATTCCAAGATTTTGACTTTCAGCTGGCATCTAGAAACTAAAGGCTGTAATCCTGGATTGAGTTCCTGAATTTCAACAACATCTAGATGTAAATTAAATTTTGGGTGTTTTTTTGCACTGATAGAGCCAAATAATGGCAATCAACAGAGAGACCTAGTTAATGAGGCTTAGGGGAGCATCTTTGTGTACATGTTTGAGCCTTTAAGTGAACTGATACTGGAACTCCTGCATATAAGCAGGTAGGATATATTAGAATACAAAAATTATTTCAGAGTCTAAGTTTCTGTCCTTAAAATATAGTCTTGGTAGCTAAAATAGGCTTCAAAAATTCCTTCAGAATTGATAGTATGCTTCCCCAATCAAATCAAATAAAAAATTGGGGAGGGGGGAGTTGGGGGATGGAGGAGAGTGGTGGTGTCATTTTCATAGGATTAGTGGGGCTTTTTTAATTTCAAGATTTTAAAAACCAGAATCATGATTTTAAGGGAATGACTCATGATTTCTGAATTACTTGAGTCAGATATCATCAGTTTTTCTAGACAGATAGTCGTCTCAATAATGTTACTGAAGAAAAGGTTGAGTGAAACTTTCTACTTTTCATTTTCTTATAATTCTTACTTGCTTATATACAAACTGCAGAGAATTGGACTGAGAAACCAGGACACTAGGAATTTATGCATTGATAATTTATGTATGGTTTATGGCTTTGGTTTACATAATTCTTTCTTTATTCAATAATAAATGCATAGTTGCTATAGAAACTGCTACAACATAGGATTTGGATTACTGCGAAGAGGCAGGGCATTTTTATAAACAAATAAACACAGAAGACACATAAATCAAATGCTAATCAGCATCATGCATGTTCTTAAGTCAATAAAGCTTGAGTTTGCCACTCTTTTTGAGGGTGCAGAGGGTTTAGAACACAAACTCCAGCTCTGCATTGGCATCCTCAAATACATTTTTGAAAGGGGTACTGAAATTACTTTATTTCCCAGTCCTAGTGATTCTACTTCCAAATAACTGTTCAACAATTTGGTTTTGGGCACAGATGGTTCCCAAACAAGCTTTTTATTCTCTAGGTGATTGCTACAACATAAGGCCTCTTAGGAACCTGCAATATTAAAGTATGACTATCTAAGAAGAAGATACTGAAGCCATTAGCACTGCATTAAACTGAAAGGAAAGAAATCTGTGTTAACTGTATGCATAGGACAGAAGGGACAAATGAGTTTTATTTTATCTATTACTCTCATTTTCAGTTCCTTTTATATCTTGCTTGTCTATTTTTTCCTCTTTTTGAAAATTCTTGGCTTTTCATTGCAAATTAAAAATAATTGCAGTTCTCCACCAACATGCACACACACCCCCATCTACTTCATAATCAGGTCTATTAAAATCCATCCCTGTTGCTATGTGAATTCTGTACACTTCTACTTTTCTCTGTTTCTCTATGCTGACTGACTTGCACATCACAAAATAGAAATTTCATTAAAAATATTTACAATATTTAGAAAAAATCCTGAGACCAGTTTAAATCTAATCCATCAAGAACAATGATGGTGTTAAAATTTATTTATTTTTATTTTTCCTCCAGTAATTTGGATTTGGGAGGGACATTTAAAGGTCATCCAGTAAAACCTCCCCTGTCATTAGATATTATATCAACTGGGCAAGGTTGCTCAGAACCCTGTTAAACTTCGCCTTGAATGCTTTCAGGATTGGAGTATATACCATTATTTTCTCAGGTTAAAACCATTATCTCTTGTCCTGTTGCTAAAGGGTCTACTAAAATATCTGTTCCCTTCTTTCTCATAAGCCCTTTAAAGAATTAAAAAGCCAAAATAAGGTCTCACTGGACCCTTCTCCCATCCTGTTTGGGGTTGTTCTCATCCAGGTGAAGAACCTTCATTTGGTCTTGTTGAACTTGATGAAGTTTATATTTTACTGACAATTTCATTTTCAAGTAAAAAAAAATAAATTTTCAAAATTAAACATCTATTTTGTCACAGTCAAAACATTCTTCTTTGTTATTAAATATTTTACTTCTCAAATTAAAAAGTTATTTGTTTCCTGAAAAAAAATTAATCAGCAGTAATTTTAATTCTCTAACAAAAGAAATGTTTTGTGGAGAATTTCTGCTTGGGAAAAAGAAATTAGATCAGCTTTTGCAATATAGCTCACAGAATAACTTATTTACATTTTTCTTATTATTCATCAGAGTGATTCAGTGTTACCAGGGAACAGCAGGAACAGTCCTTCACAATAAACAGAAGCTAACTTGGTTAATATTGTGGATTTCCTGCACTGAGATAATTTTTGAGCAGGGTTAGCCGGAGTGCTCGTCCAGACTCTGATGGCATTCTGCAGCTCTCTGTTGTTTTACCATTCTGCACAGAGGGCTTCAGCTCTGCACAACCTCCCTGCTTGTCATTTCCCCTCCTGCTGCTAGAGGCTGCTAATTAGGCACAGCTTTCCATAATTTTTTTGCTGAAATGGTGACTTAAATGTCTGGATCACTTTGATGCCCTGGGCTGGGTAAACTCCGTGTGCAGATGTGCAGAGGGAGGTAGAAACAGACTCGATGAGGTGAGGAAACAGCAGTAACCTCAGAGCCTCTAACCAGCCCCACCTCAACTGCACACACTACCCTGGGGCCATGAGAAGCATCCTCTAGGGAGTGACAGGGTGCAAATCCTCTGAAGAAAGGGTAAAAAGAGCATCTAGGGGGTTTTGTCCTTGAGTGTTTTGGCATTTTTGCAAAAGCTCTATTCTCTCTTACATGCAAAAGCTTATTCTCTCTTTTTTTTTTTTTTCCTTATCATTGCCTAATAAAATACATATTACAACTTAAATTTTTAGGTATCCAAACACATAGATTAATGAAGCAGTGAGTATATGTAAATTAATTACTGGTTTATAGAATTTATACCCCTAAACATGGTTACACACTAACTGCACTGCAGTTAAATGTCTAAATCTAATAAATTACATCAAGTCCTCTAAAGCTACCATCTAATTAGTGTCAAATGTTTACTATAATTAAATTCTATATGTCAGATACGAAAAAAAAGAGATTATGTGAATCTGCTTTGCAACCAAATTAAATAGTTAGCACGGGAAAAAACACTAAGAGCCTGTGGTAACAAGAAATTTACAGTAGCTTTTTCTGTGGATGGAAAATCTTCAGTAAATTTCCCAATTACCTATAACTACATGAGGTATGTAAGGTATCACTTCAGAAAGGCACAGTGGCCCCCATTTATTATGATTTTTTTTTCAGTTGATGTTAATGACTGGGAAAATCATTTCATTTTGAAAGACAAAATTTGTAACAGTGATCATTTTCTTAAACTACAGAGGCAGAATAATATCTCTGATTTTTGTTAGACAAAAGCATTTTGGAATAGATTTGATGTGTGGGTTTTTTGTCAGAAAATGACAACTGTTCAAAACTGCTTCAGGTATTTTGGTGAACTCTACACTGCAGTGTAGAGTTCATGTTGAGCTGTCCAGATCTGCCACAAACAAGACTCTCATAACCCTTCAAACTCCATGTAAATTCCTGTGGCTGCAGTGTGGATGTATTCCTGTATCCCAGCACTCTGGCTCAATGTGGGACATAGAACTTCTGCATTCAAATACAGCAGTGCAGGCAGAGCCCTCCAATCACATGGAGCTCACATTCTCTATCAATGGCTATTTGCAGCTTCTCCTAATGCACTTTTAATATTTTTTTAAGCTGAACACTGTTACATGCATGATGGAAGGAAGAAGATTTCACTTGTTTTTTAACAGAAACACTTTCTCTCCAAGGAATCCCTGTGAGGCATTTACTGTGTTTCTCTATTCATTTGTACTGCCCAAAGTGGAGATGAAGTTAATGATGCTTGTGATGAGTTGACCTTAACCAGATGCCTGGGGGCCACCAAACTGCTCTATCACCCCCTTTCTTAACAGAATCACAGAGCCTTCACCAACACTCAAGAAATTTGAATGCTGCTGTAAAACAGGGCTCCCTCAATTTCCCTGGGAACACTAAGGGGAGGAGGCAGACTGATCCTGGATTACTTCCCCATAAACCCATCCATAGGGTTGTGGCACTAAATTAGTGCACATCTCAAACCCAGCTTGCAGCCCTGATGATGTGTGCAGAGCTAGATAATAACAGGTAATACCATAAACATTTAGAAGAATCAAAATTTACCTGCCATTATGCTTGTTTCATGCTCACGCATATTTGTGTTTTCTAACACTTGTATACCAGGATGTGGTAAAAGGGTAACTTATGACAGGGGAAAAAAGAGAAAAAAGATAATAAATGCTTTGCCTACTTCAGTAATGTCATCACAGCAATGTTTAAAGTAGTAAGACTTACCATAAGGTTGTCATTTACAATGTCATGGATACCAAATTCCTTTAGTGCTCCTTTATATCAGTAAAAAAAATGTGTAAGACCAGAAGGCTGCTGCAAACACGCTGAAATTTTATCAATTTACAGTCAAACTATATTAAATAGGAGCATTTTTCCAGAATGATTTGCAAATGAAAGGGGGCTAGGATCTTTATGTAAGCACAAAGTATGGTATTAAGGGGAAAAAGAAAATCCTGAAAAAAAGGCCAACCCTGCTTTGGGATCACTATTACAGTTGTTCCTATGGTAACCAGTTATTTGTGCTGCATGCATCATCATATATATTTCAGGAACTAGAGTGCTAGGAAAAGGGGAGGGGAAAAGAGCATGTATTACACTCAATTAATTCCAAAGACAAACCCATATTGAAATACTTGACCCTTTGATTCAAAGCAAAACACCTTTGTATGATATCACCCACTTGACACTTGGAAGTGTGGTTCTCAGAAAAAAAAGGCTATGAAAAATTGGCATTTACTTACTCATCTGCTTCTTGTTTTGTTCTGAATCATGTCTCTAATTCATTGCTAAATAGCAGTCTCAGTCCTGTCTGAGCTGCACACCCAAGGTGCCAAGGGAGGGAGTGTTTGGTTGCTTTCCAGAGCACATACATCCACAGGACCTTTGGCACTGGGAAAACACCGGCAGACATTGGAAGGAACTGATTTTCACAAGAGGAAGCCCAGAGAGGAGGTTAAATTACCTTTCAGAAGGTCATCTGGGAGACAAGATCCACCTTCAATAGTGTGCAGCCTTTTGGTACAGGTAAAATATGTTCCTTTCCAAGGTTTCTTTTGTTAATGTGTTCAGGGTTTTGGTGTGAGGTCCTCAAACACTAACCCTGCTGGGAAGATGCAGAAAGATTTTACTAATTCTCAGCACCTGGAGTGAATAAACTAAGCTGGCAGCTATTGAAACATACTTTCCAACTATCTTGTATCTGTGAAAGAATTTAAACCCGAAACTTATCAAATTTTTGTGGTTAATTACTAAGAAGCTTTGTTATTTTACAAAGAAGCTTTGTTATTTACACTTCCAAAACTATGCTACCATGGATAATATAACCAAATCCCAAAAGTTTTGAGTCCCTACCCCTACTTAAATATACCACAATTCAAAATGAAATCCAAGGGATTATATCCCTAGGAGATATTAGACTCTTAAATAATTTTGCACATCTGTTTTTCACTTATACAAGGCAGGAATTAAGTGGAAATTGGTAGAACTTATTCAAAGCATCCAAGATCATACTTTAGATTTCTCTTCATGTCTTGAGTTTACCTCTCTGCCTGTGCATAAGTACTGAAAAAGTCAATCTGTATTTCCTATATGGGCTAGTGTAAGTTTTAAAATGTGTCATTCTTATGCTGAAACATCTCAGGAAGCCCAGCCCGGTGAGCTCTGAAACTATTGAACACATTCAGGCATCCTATAAAAGGCAGCTGTCATTGCTAATTTTTTCTAAATGTGTGTCATAGTGCCACCATCTATCTTTTATACAATACCTCAGAGGATTTGTCTGGAAGTAGGAGTTCAGTTCAATCAAAGACCTCTCAGAGATCCAATCCACATATGTCTCAAAAGCAGCCTATCATTAATATGTACGTTATAGTGAAGTTCTCCAAGCTGTGCTGCTGGGCAAGGAGAAATTGAAAGTTACAGAGTATGCAGACAGAGGAAAAGTGTTACTTTTTCACTGCCTTCTCTGTGAGGAGGAAGTTCGGGCCCTTTTTTCTAAAGCTCTGTCTATATTTCAATTATTCAGTCTCTGAATAAAATGCAACCCTGTGAGCAGAAGTTACAGTTACAATTGCCCTCTCAAGGCTTTAATGCTAGACTAAGGAATCATACCTTTCTCTCTCTTTTCTTCATAAATCTTGAATGGTTTTCAGCACAACATTATGGGATCATGTTGACAGGGAACACAAGTCCCTCAGCATCCCATTAAGTTATTGTGTTCCCTAAACTTTTTCAGGATTTGGCTAGTGAAGCATTGTCTCAAACCAGGAAATAAAATAGATATATACATCTTAAAAAGTTCTCTGAAGTGTGGAGAACTGAATTCTGTCTTTTCTCCCTTGCCTATGCATTCCATGAAAACCAATATTACAGGAGGCATGAAATGTGAAGCTGAGGAGCTGGGAGAGGGTCTGCAGTTAGAAGGGCAGGCTGAGATGCTGATGTGGAAGAAAGAGGAGAACAGGGAAAACTTTAGGATCCTGGTTAGGAAGACTGAGACGTGTAGTTTGAGGAAGATGCAAAGATCATCTGTTCCACCTGTAAGATGGGGCATGGAGTTAAAGCTCTTGCTGCCCTGTAAGTTTTCTCATGAATTGCCAGTGCTGTTGGACACACCTGCAATTCCTACTACACTGCAGTGGTTACTGAGGGTTACACCTGACTGTGCTGAGTTTGAAAGCCTGGTATCTTATTGTGACTGATGGGCAGGACCTTCCTTATGCCCTTCTTGATACAGTTTAAAAGAAAAGAGCTGCTGAAGATCTTTTGCAAGGTCTTTCAGCTCCTTCATTCTTGTTTTTCTTCTGTGAAAATTGTAACATCTCCCAACTAGACTCACATTACCTATCACCAAACAACCTTCAGAGTTATCCAGATCCTTGCACTAAGGAAGAAAAACCACAAGAAAAACATATTATTTCTAATTCACCTGTTAAATTATTGTGTAAAACATCATTCTGCAAATCATAATATCTCTAATTTCCCTGGACTGTAAACTATGTAAAATATGTATTACATTTTCAAACTACTTTGCCTTGATGGTTTTAGTGTACCTCACTCCTCATGTTCATTTATACATCAGCATATTTATTCTCCAAAGCATCCTTAATATTCAATCTATTATTCCATATTTTATATACATGAAAGAGCAAGAACAATTGACAATAACTGAAAAATATTTAACATATCTTGTGAAGATAAAATAATCAGGGAATGTGCAAAATATCCATTGTTATTATTCTTAACAAGGTTCAAAGAGCTGTAAAGTCTTAATAGCAGACTTCACAATCTTTTATATACATTTTCCTTCCATGAATATTCTAAAATTCTTTCTTAAATTCCTGTATAAAAAAAATTAGGTGAAGAAACTAAAGGAGCTATTTATACACTAGTTTTAGTTTAAGATGTAGAATTTCTGATTTTTTTCTTGTCTCCTTTATGTGTTTTATGAATATACATTTGTATTTTGTTGCTTAAATAAAGTTTAAAGCCTGCATTTCTGCAACAGTTTCTGTTATCTGTAATTTGAAAATATGCAATATCTTTTTAAAAGTAGGAACACTCCCCAACTTCTGGAAGAATAATAGTAAAAAAAATACATAGTAGTTTATAGCTAAAGATTGAGAGGAGATGTTGAAGAAGAATCTGAATATTTTGCAAAGTTTTTTCTGATGTTTTTGGAGCTGGAAGACATTAGAAAATTATGGCCCACTAACAATAGATGATTGTATAGCGCTTTGCTGGAAAAGACAAGTAATATCTCTGAAACAGGGCACTCAATTTGAACACAAATTGGACATTTTTCATGTTTAAATGGGATTATCTATTCAACTACAGCTTTTTGTGTGCATGTGACCCTTTTCAAATGTTATGAAACTGAATCTTCTGAATATTGGTGTGCTGAATACCACTTCAAAAATGTGACAGTTCTGTAGTTTCTGCTCTCTACAGACCCACATATACTTCATTCCAGAAGAGGGTTCCCTGTCACTCGTACCAATGCTTGCTCTGTTTCCAGATTTTCATGCTAAACATTTAAAGAAGTTCAAATCAGCCATCAGCTTTGATGTCAATCAAAGACATCCTCGACCCTGCAGTTTCTTTTCTCTCCAGTGGGAAACAGGTTATCACCCCAGTGTCAGTATGGGCTGGATGTGCAGCTGATTTCAAAATCAGGCACTTTTGCATCAAGACTTGCACACGTCAGGTCACTTCTAAAGCCACACGTTACACATAAGAGTGACTATAAGGATATTTGTATGCTGGGTTTTTTTTAATAAATAGGAAGAGAATTATGTCAACCATTCTGCAGTAAATAGAAAAAGAGTAAATTGGTGTGCTGTTCTAGGTTGAGACTTGGAAAAAAAGTTTTACTGATACACAAGTAGAAAATACTTTTCACCTTTAAAAATAGTTACACTTTCCTGTGCCAGCCTAGCCAAACTCAAATGTTGTTTTACTTTGGCAGTTCTAATGAATAGCACAGCTACGTATACCAAGAAAAGTCATCTATTTAAGCTATGACAATTAATGTTCTGTCCAAAAAAACCCAAAAAAACCCCCACAAAACAAACAAAAAAACAAACAAACAAAATTTGTGACAGAGTAAAAACAATTTAAAATTGTCAAGCAATTTTTTTCCAATCATGTTTCAATAACTCAAAATCTCAGTGAAGGCATTTAAATATACAAGCTTCATTTTTATGCCTTCCAACACAAGGATACTGTGGAATATCTGGCTCAATGCTAGAGTGGACCCTGAATCAGTGAAGCAGTGTGAGGTGAATCTGAAGGAGCAACTGTGTTGTACTTTATGTTTGAAACGTTTGTTGTCTTGCTTTAAACACTATCTTAACTTATTGCTTAAATAAGCTTTAAGAATGTCCTGTTGTTTGCTTTGATGCTTAACAGTTTTTAAGCTAATTTTGCAAACTGTTCTTTTTCTCACTATCATCTTGCAATTTACAGTTCACCCTCCAGCTCAAGCTGCTATTTTGTTTACACCTCATCAAATTTCCTTTAATTCTCTTCATCTCCTCTGCTGATAAAGTCATCTCTCTCTTCCCCCACTGACTTGAAAACAGCTCAGTGGAAAGCAGTACATCTCATGCAAAAGTTAATAAAGAGAGTAAAATTATTTTGTAGTTTGATGTTTGGCATCATGGCAAATAAAAGGACTTCCAGCAGAGCTCCATCTAACCTTGTTTCCTCTTTAGAAAGAGATTTGCCTCCAACACTGATATTGTCAGAAGTCTGCTCTCCTTACAGTGATATGGCAGAGCAGGATTTTCATTACAGCTATTATATGAAAAGAAAATTTTCTTTTATTTCAGCTCACAGAATTAAACCTTAATTACTCAGTAAAATTTGTGGGCTTGTGAAGAGAGTACAATAGTTCTGTCAACTAAAAGGCTAACCTAACTCTGTAGGTAATAGAAATGATACAGGTGAGATTAAAGTGAAGTGAATCAGTCTAGGAAGATATTTTAAAGTCTGAACAGCAATACTGAGAGCTTTTGCAATGCTGGGTGGATTTAACTTTGAAGATGTTTGTCCTGCTTATGTGGGGAAGCCCCATTTACATCCCATCAAATTCCTGACTCCTTTCAAGTGGAGTGAATAGCAATGCAGACTCTGAAGGGTGACACATTTTCGGATGGGGTGCTCTTTTCAGAGCAGGGAGCTGGGCAGCAATGATGAGGCACTCCCCTGTCCCATCCTCATCACTCCCCTCTGGAGGGGGTCCCACCTTCCAGCAGCACGAGCCTTCCCTGAGGAGAACAGGAGCAAAAGCTGGACCTGGAAGCTTTGAGAGGGCTGAGATGGAACAGGCAGAGGAAGAGGGGTCTGAACATACAAGCTGCTGCTAGCACTGCAGCTGGAGCCAAAGGAGTAGGGAAGGCTTGGGAGAGCAAGGAGACCTTCCAACAGCCTCAACCAGGTTTATGGGCAACTTCCTCCTTCTAAGAACTTAGAGCACACTCTATGGAGTTAGCATTACTTTTACAGAGTTAGCATTTCTTTTGCAGCTTTTCTATCTATCTATCCATTTATTATTAATAATAATAACAATAATAATAACAACAATAATAATAATAATAACAACAACAACAAACCAACAACAACAACAATAATAACAACAACAACAATAATAATAATAATAATAATAATAATAATAATTTCTCTTGGTCATCAAAAAATCCATTAAAATCCCATTTTATCTATACAAATAAAACATTTTTAACCTGAAAGCCTTGCTGACAACTTTGCTGTACACAGTATAACAAGTTGTCTATTAGCATTGTCCTCAAAGGCCACAGCAACCTGAGAGTCCCATCTCACAGTGAATAAAATTAATATGAATCAACTAGAATGAAAGGAATTTTTAGTCATGTTGAGAGGACTGTTTTACTTATTGCTACATATCTTTATTTCAGTTCTACTCATCACAGAGTCAAAATTTGCTAGAGTTTTGCTCTCTGAGTTGGGCCATGCAACAAATGATTGGCTGAGCTATATGAATCATCTGCAAAATTCAATATATTTTGTGTGGCAATTTACTAGATTTAAGAGTCTTTGTTGCTGTTTTGTGTCTCTAACTCTTGGGAAAAAAATGCATAAAAACCCAAAAATCCACAGCAACAAAATGGTAAGTTGTGAATGTTTCTATTTTCTGAAGTTCAATATACAAGAAGGAACTGAAACTGAAACTGAAACAAGATCCACAATGTTTTCCCCTTATCTGTAAGCCAATCTACAAGTGAATTATGACATGAAATCCCAATGGTATACTATGTAGTTGGACCCTAATAACAAACACACAGCAGGTCACTGCAAGCTCAAACATACAGCTTCAATAGTTTATATTTGGACCTGTGTTGTACTTCCAACAACATTACCAAAAAACAAGTCCAAAGACCAAAACACCAAGAGACAAGCAACAATGCCTGGCAAGATTCAGGATAAGATTAGGCAGTTACATGGATAATCACAACATCAGAGAATCACAGAATACATTGAGTTGGAAGGGACCCAAAGGATCACTGAGTCCATCTCCTGGCTCTGCACAGAACCATCCCCACAAGTCACAGCAGTGTCATGAGTACTGTGGATTCATGAGAGATAAAGATTTCTTTGTGAGGAAATGAGGTTTTGGTCTTCTCCTGCACCAATTGCCCTGCAAAACTGCATTTCTGATGTGGTAGATGCAGACATTTTTAAGAGTTTGTATTCACATTTTACACTTTAGTGTTCCTCAATAATACTTTATGTCTTTTTTTTTTTTTTAATATAGTCTGAGGAATTGTTTCACTGTTCGGGAAAATCACTCTTCCCTTGATCCTTCTCTAACTTCCCTCAGTTTTAAAAGTCTCTCATTTAATATCCTCACTAAACTGCTAGGTCTGTAACAGGAAAAAAAAAAAAAAAAGAATACAGCTACAAACCCCCTCTGAGATTTTTCATGTGTAAGTCTTCCAATTTGCTAGTGAAAAAATGTGATCCTGGTACTAATATGTATATAGAAATGCATGCTCATGCAGACTTAAAGCATAGTTCTCTGCTCTGCTTAGAAAAAAAGCACTGAATTTTTCTTATTTCTAATGCACTTACAGAACTTATTCTTTGGTGCTTTTTACATGTCTTGCTAGTCTTAAGTAATTTTGCTCCCTACTCTTTTCCAATTTTATCTCTATAAATTTGTTCTATTCTTTTGCAAAATTATTCTTAGACAGGTACCTGTTTCCAGCATCCTGGAAGTCCTTTCTGCTGTAGGAGTCTCTCTCAGTCTTTCTCTGAACACCAACCTAGTTTAGTGTTGCACTCTGAAAAGTCTGGTTTAGATATTAATTATACCACAATATGTTCTTTAAATTGCATTCCATACCTGAATTTGCTAAAGTCTGTTTATTGGAAGCCCAGTTTACTCTCAGTCCTTTTCTCACACTTTTTCTCTTCTTGGAATTCTGGCTTCTGGTCTTTTGTGTTATTTGTTTAACTCTTGCACTCAAACAACCTTTTACATTCAAGTGTCAACCAGCTCCTTCCTATTAGGTGAATTCAGATCTAAAAATAGCTGCTTCACTAGTTTTCCTTCTCCAAAACAAAACATTGTGTCCACATTAACTATAACAATCCTTCCTCCTGCTGCATTTACTTTTTTTAAGTATTTGCTATGTTGAAATAGTTAGAACCATGAAAACTGTAACAGAATGTGAACAGTTCTAAGTCAAAGGCTGTTTTCCTGTAATGCAGAGAATCTCTTACAGTTTTCAATATACATTAACACAATTAAAAAGACTCAACAGCTCACTCTTATTACAGCTAACATTCATAGATAATTCTTGTTTTTTTCTTGTGGAATACAAATGTCTTTTGCATTCCGTATTATTTTATCATTCAGTTTTGCAAGAATGTGTTCAAGGTACAGTATAATTATTTATATTTACATCATGGTGGTATATGTAGAGTGGTATAATTTGTTCTAATTTATCACTTATTTTCTTTCTGAGTGATAAATTCAAAATACATGAAATATCATGTAAGTTAAAAAGGGGTACAGGGGCTATTTCAAGTAAATACCCCAAAATCTTGTCTTTATGATGTGCAAGTTTGGTGTCCCCAAAGAACCAAAATAGAGTGAATACTTCTGAAGTCAAATGAAATAAAACTTGTCAGTAATCACAGCGGAAGAGATGTCTTGCCTGTTTCTGGTACAATAAAATGGAGTGAGAAAAGATGATATGCATCTGATATATCACACCTTGAACTAAAAATAATTGTGCTTTGAAACACAGAATGCATCCTTTACTGCTACTGTATTAAACAGCATGTCCTTTCCTTGGAAGTAAAATATTTTCGTTTTTTTCATCCCCAAATTTGCTGTAGAGCTTGTCCAAAGAGCTCATCTAAGTGAGAATGATACTCCCCAAAGGCTTCAAATGATGAGAGTATCTTGCCCTTTGCTCTACAGCTATTCCTTCACAGTTATTGAGATACTCGTCCTCACTCTGTAAACCAGTTCTATTTTCTTAGATCAAAACCATCCATTTCTCTTATTCAGAACACTGATTCACCTCAAGAAACACTGAGAAAAATCTGCTTCTACCATAATGTTATTTGCCTCAGAAAGAAACAAATGTGCAAAATGAATTCTAAGTAAACTATGATATAGACCTGAATTTTTTTAATTTATTTTTCTTTTCTTTTCTTTTTTGTTATCACATATGAATTCATAATGACAAGGTAGAGAATAAAGCAATATAGAAATAGAAAAAAGAATGTACTGTTGCTAATATTTGAAAAATGTTAACAGTGCATATAGAATGGATATATAGTTTTCCACTGAGTAAATGAAAATGTTCCTAACAAGCATTTTGATGAAGTCATAGGGTTCTATATTCTACCAGTTACATATTGCTGTAACAATACCAAATGAAGATCAGAATTTGGGCATATTTAAACTATTTAATATTTTGTTTTTGAAAGGATGTTATAGAAAACACATTTGGATCCAGCATTTTTCATTGTCCTGATTGCTTCCTGCTAAATTGATTACCTGATAAAATTTGATGCTGATGGATCATTACAGAAGGAAATTCTGAGCTCTCTCTCCCTAGCTATGATCCCATTATATATTGTTATGTAATTGCACCTGGCCTTTCAATTAGTGCTTGTATTATTGTCAGGACTGAGTGCCATTGCTTGCTTTGAACATTGTAAATTACCTGTGAGAGTAAACTTGTAATGATCATTTGGAATTTATTGTAGGCAATTCTACTGTGGGCCAAGAAATTTCTTTCTTTCGTACAGATGACTCTTTATAGAGAAGTGTTACATGTGGAACTCTTTTTTTTTTTCTTTTTAATTTTCATTCACAGGGAGAAGAGGGGGGGAGCCTACAGGTGTTAAGCATATTTCTCAATTTGCTTTATTTTTCTTGCTAAAATATTCAAGAGCTAAAGAAGAATCAGTGGGCAGTCTCCTTACATGTAGTAGATGGACACTTTAACTGGAGATAATACCAATCACTGATATTATAGTTGGACGTGCTATGTGCATAAATAGAAGTTTCAGAGGCTTCAGTATGAAAGATTTGTGTATTATCATACTACAACTTCTAGTTTGTATTACATGCTGAACATATGTCTCTTTTTATTTCTTTTTTCCCCCATCTGGCAGCTCATTCAAGACATCTGTCTTGCCCAGAAAAGCTGCTCACAGTCTCTCATTGAAGGATTATTACCATGAGGCCAACAGAATGCAGTCTATCTCTCATTTTTCTTCTGGAACAGAGATTTAAAATAAAAAATTTAAAAAGCCAAGCCCCTGCAGGTGACACAGACATATGATAAAATGTGAAGAAAAGAAAGGAAAGGGGAAAGAGGCAAAACACAGAGAAAGGTCTTAATAAAAGGGCTCTGCTTTGTACTGTCTCTTTGCTTGCATGGGCCCTTGGTTAATATGAAGAATTTAGTGATGGAATCACAAGCTGAGATAGGCACAGAGAGTATCCAGTTCATATAATTCCTGTATAGTAGGGGTTTTGTGTGTGGTTCTTTTAAATTTCTTTCTCTGTTTTGTGTTTTGTGGTTGTTTTTTTTTTAAATTATATCTACAGCTACTCAAAAGAAGAGGGAAGAGATGTTGGAACCACACCATTCAGAGATACATAAAGAAGAAGCAATGGATGTAAGTTGAAAGTCGAAATTATGCCCTGGCATAGAGAAGAATATTTTTCATTCTGTAGGATGCCAAACGATGGAAACAGCTGAAAGATTCTGTGTAGGTTCCACCTTGAAGAAATTCAAACTCAGCTGGACACTGTCCTGAGCACCCAGGAGTAGGCTGGACCTAACATGTGATCCTGTGACTACATGTTTTGAGTGATTTGAAACAAATGTTTCCAGGGTTGAGAATTCATCAACTAAATCTGGCTTCCACGATTTTTCTTCTTCACTATTCAGAAAAAGATTAAGCTTTTGTGGTTTATCAGGCTGTTTTTTCCAAATACATAGTCTGAAATCAGTGGTGGCTTAATACAAGTACCTCACATCCCACTATAAAGCTAGATATCTTCACTTTTACTTTTGTAATTTTGGATCTCTGTGGTGTACAAGCAGGGAGATGTCAGCATTTAAGACTATTAACAAGGTGACAGCACAATCTTCTCATCCATCTTGTTCCAGTCTATTTCCAACACATTTAGGACCATCATATATCTAGAGTGATTTCTGGCTCAAAGGGGAATATCTTAAAAATCTGCACTGCTGCCACCTTCAAATGAAAGGTCATATGCCAGGTAATCTTAGATAACATTACCTTATGGGCCCAGCACTAATGTTTTTTAGTATGGTTTACACAACCTTTTGAATTTCTAATAGGATTGACATTTAATTTTGAGCATTGACAATTAAGTTTCATACAACTTTTGGGTACTTTGCCTTCTGTTTAATATTCAGAAAGTTACATCTATTTGGTACAATATTAAATTGAAAGTGATGACTAGATCTCTTTTTTCCAACCTGTACAGTATATAGACAAATAAGTTTATCTTTCACCTTCCTTGTATTAATGTCAAAAGTTTTGCTTTCTTTTGAGTAAGCAAGCTTCATTAAGCTTTATCCTAAGGTGGTCATACATGTTATAAACCAAAGAATTTAGTCTCAGACTTATAGTTTTGTCAATTTCTTTCACAGTTAAAGATTAAAAATATACTGTTAATGTATATATTTTAACAATAGATAAGTTAATGCTGTATAAGATTTTTTTCTTTTGGATAGAGAAGAAAACACAAGGATATTAAATGACCTTTTTCAAATGATTGCATATATTGACAGCACAGTTCTCTCACCTGTATCTTTTTTTTTTACTTTAAATAATCAACCATTCATGACTGAACAGAAAAGAGAGGGAAAGAACAACCAGTTCAGTGGGAAGTACAGACCTTGACTAGTCTCCAGAAGCTCAATACAATAAATATTGGCAAATGGATTCAAACTCATAAAATTTTCCTTTAAACCTGGCCTTTAAAGCCAGACTGGTTTCAAGGGTGTCAAAGCATTTTGATTTACGTGTGTCTGAGTGGCTTTCAGAGCAGAATGATGCAGGTGCTGGTGAGTCACACTCTGAGATCCCCCCAGAACGTGCAGACTGAGCATCCCAGGTTCCAAGTGCCTCTAGCAGCACGTGCTGCTCTTTTCCAGCTCTTTTCCCACTTTTCAGCTCCTCAGCCTGTACCATGGGCCCAGGTACAGACACAACCCCATTTATCAGCCACATAAATCTCAACCATGTGTGTTGTTCCTGGATATGTAACATTCTGCATTATCATTAATAGGTGTTTTTCAGTGCTAATTTTGAGTCTGAGTATTTTTTTATTCCTATATATATTATACGAATTATGGCACCATCAGTGTGCTGTAAATTCTGCCTTCTCTCCTAAGCAAGGTGAGGAGTGAAAGCACTCATGCTGTCTCTGAGCTTTTTTTTTATCTTGAAAAAAACTACTAGGAACAATCAACATGTCTAATATTCAGTTTCCCAATGAGAGTCTGGTGTCTCAATATAATTAAAAAAGCCAGTGTAAAAAAGCTGTAAAACATTTTTGAGAGAGTATACAGTGGTGTGTGTCTTCTCTTCTTTACAATTTTGAGTTTTCTTAAATCTAAGCTTATTATATTTGCTGTTTAGCAATTGTAGTGGTGGTAATAGTAGCAATAGCACTAGTATTTGTGTAACAGAATGTCCTAAACCAGTAATGTTAATGAAAAACAACAAAAAAGATGGGGTATATAATTGGGAACTTAATTGAATTTCTGTCCTTTCTCATTATACCTAAAAAGTAGAACCTAAAGCAATCTACCTCTCAAATTCATTAGAATTAGGTAATTTTAAAAAAGGGAAGTCTATGCTTTTGGGTGTCACTCAAAGTAGGAGAGGTTGAATTCTCATTAACCATGAGAACAGCCTCAATGGACTCTTAAAACTACACATCTACTTTTTTTACACATCTGCACTACACATCATTTTTACATATCTACTTTTGATTTTCAAAGTAGATAAATGTGTTCACATGTGTTAACTCTTCTTAAGAATAAAGTTTTGTCCTCAGTAGAGGGCAACACCCACTTTAATTTCAGCAAGACAATTACTTTCTCACATAGTTTATTATGGTAAATTGTTTTATCATATTAATGAGAATAAAATGGACACATTTTTAATGACAGGTTTCTGTGGTTTTATTACTCCCTAATAATAAATTAAAATATTTCTTTCTACTTTTCTTCCTGCTCAAGTTCAAGTCCATTAACCTTCCTGAATTTACTAGATCTTGATGACTTTTAATATAGTGAAATACAGCATCATTGCATTTGTTCTGGTATCCTTCAGGAGTTGCAGAGTTTCCTGATTTTTTTATGTACTGCATAAATATGAAAATTAAATGACAAACAAATTTTTAAACCTTGAGTGTTCAGTACAACTGAGTCAGTAATGTTTCAAGAAACCATTCACATTCAGCTCAACCAATTTATTGATCAAGGCACTAATTAACCAGTAGATAAATGTGTTACTTGGCTCCTCTGCTCTCTCATCCCCTACAATATGACAGCAAAAATACACTAAGTCCATAATGTGCAATTAGCTACCCAAGTTTATACCCTCTCTGAAGCATAGAGTTCACTAATTCCCACAGATTTGCATAATTCCCACCTGCTTCATCTTTGACAACAGAAATACCAGTGGGTTAAAATATCAATCACATAGGTCTTTTCTGGTAACTGCTTTGCTGGGTGGTACTTTAAAAGAATATGGAAAATGACAGGATGTACAAATCAGTCTCTTTTGCTATAAAAGACATTTCTAGATACACAGGCTAATGAGCTCCCCAAAGAATCATCTGGGCTAGAGGTCATAAGTTTAGTCAGTCCTAAACCTGAATAGCAAAGTATTATGGGAATTTGTTTCATTGATTAATATAAGTATACACAATCTTATTGTAAAACACATGCAAAGTAAAAACACTATCTAAATAAAAGTATAAGACTGCTATTCATAGATTCCACTGAGAATCAGTGAGATATTACTTACAGGTCCAAAATTTTAACTTCCAAAATTTCTAAGATATTATTCGGTGGAAGTCAAACAAATCCAACTGTGGAGAATTATCTCAGAATGTCCTCCCAGTTTGTTAGTGCCATATTTTACTAGCCAAGATACTTTCCTTCACTGAAACTATGCTTAGGTACAGAGTCACACATAAAACTACGTAAAAATGAAAGATAAAACTTTTACACAATCAATTTTTTTAAAGTGCTAATGTAGACAAGGAACTCTTAAGATACAGCAAGCAACCAAACTAAGCAAAAGCCTATCAAACATCCTAAATACAGGATAATAAAATTATTTCTGTTTCCTTTTGCTGCCCCAGTCTGTTTCCTATTATTTACATACTCTTCTGGGTTGTTCCATGTGGACTGTATAGCCAAATGAAAATCTTGAAATCAGTGCCTTTTTTAAGTAGTTTTTCTTAACATGTTTAACCTGAAGTGCTGGTGGCACGGTTAATTCTTTCCTAACAGCTCACCAGCACACTCCTTCGTCTTCTCTTTTGAAGCTGAGCACATTTTTTAAAACTGGTAAGAGCATTTTTATTTTCCCAGTTCCCCACTAACTGCAGCACGTTCTGATTTTAATACAGGAGTTATAATCTGCTCCCATCTTGCACTGCAGAGGCTGAGTCAGCAGGGCCAAGGTGTAGTGCTGGGTTGCAGTCCTGGTTGAATGCCTAATGCGCTCTTTCATTCTGCTGATAAGGTGATGAAGTGTGAAGCTTGTACTGTGCAATTTCCCCATATGCTTCTAGGATCAACAGCTTAAGAAAAGCAATCCAACCGTTCTGTCTCTTGTAAGGTAACATAAGGAAGGTCATTAGTGACACTTTCTGACATACACTTTGAAAAAATGCCTAAAACTATTCCAAATAAATGCAAGCATAAATACATGAATCCAGTGGCAAACTAGTAAAGATAATTAAAAGAGCTGAATAAAATGTGCATTGCATTAGAATAAAACTATAAAAAAAATTAAAAACCCTCAAAATCATCTCTCTGGGAGATGTAGGAGAATACAGGTGAACATGTCCCTGACAAGTAACAGCTGTGTTAATTACCCAACACATACTGACCCCTGATGAGTCACGGCTATAGCCAATAAAGACAAGTGTGATGAAAGGGAGTGGGTGAGCTGGGGAGGGGGATCCTGAAGGAGGAGGAACTTTGAGGAAGGGGGAAGGAGGGGATCACAAAGAAGGATCTTGGGGAGAGACAAGCACTGCTGAGAGGTCAGTCTGGGTCTGTGATTAGAGCCTGATGTTGGAGCCTGCAGTCACAGTCTAGCTGGGTAAAAGCTGCAGTCAGAGCCTGCACACTGATCCCTGCAGC